>CP136056.1:280209788-280697288 GCA_032464435.1 Aegilops umbellulata | reverse complement strand
GGTATTTCTGTCTTTCTTCAAAAATTCTTATATGTTAGCAGAAAAACCTTATCCATTAATAGATGGAACTTCAACAGCAGCTAAGTCTAGAGGGAAGTTGTGAGCATTACGTTCGTGCTTTCTATGGGTCACATAGACATCCAAATAAGCAGTAGAAGTGAGATGGGGAAAAGAGGTCTGAAATAAAAAGGGAATACGATTTATGTATGGATTCCGGTAAAATACCGGTACTCTATTCCATAAGAGTGGAATAGGAAATTAAGATGAGTACTCTACGGATAGAGGAATACATAAAGTTGAACATAATAAAATGAGAAATTGAAAGATTTCGTTGAAATTGTTCGTTTGGAAATTTCCCGAAAAGCTAATTATAGGTTCTTCTCTCCATCGGAACAATAGGGCCCTCTGATAAAAATTGAACTTCAAAAAAGGAATTCTTTTGATTCAACCATCTCTTTCTCAACTCAGCAACTTGAAGTAGTTGGAATCCCATTCTAAGGATTCTTGTGGTTCCGGGGAATCCAGTTACAGGAGAACCAGGAACGGGGAGCTCTCCCCTTTTTCTGCCCGACTCTTTGATCTTAAGAATGCTGGTTTTAAGAACGAGTGATTGCCCTTCTCCGACCCTTACTGCCCAACCGGAGAGAGCATTTCTCTTCTGCATGTCTATGGAGTTTTGCAAAACCCAAACACCTCATAGATAGATATAGAGGTAGGAATTTGTCGAACGAACCACACTCCTTCGTAGACGTCAGGAGTCCATTGATGAAAAGGGGCTGGGGAAAGCTTAAACCCAAGGCGGTTTGAACTATTGATTTACGTAATTGGAAGTAACCAATTAGGTTTACGACGAAACCTAGAAATCGATCACTGATCCAATTTGACTACCTCTACGGGATAGACCTCAACAGAAAACTGTTGAGTAACGGCAGCAAGTGATTGAGTTCAGTAGTTCCTCATAGAAAATTATTGGCTCTCGATCCCCGTCAGTCCCGAACTAGGGTTCAATGAATGGAGAAATTGATATTTCCTTTTTCCATGAAAAAAAGGGGCAGGGAGCAAGATCAAATACCCACAGGGCACAAGCCGTACATACGACTTTCATCGAATACGGATTTCCACAGAATTCTATAGGGATCTATGAGATCGAGTATGGAATTCTGTTTACTCACTTTAAATTGAGTATCCGTTTCCCTCCTTTTCCCGCTAGGATCGAAAGTTCCAGAAGATGCTAATGGTAAGCAAGAAGATTGTTTACAAAGAAACAACAAAAAAAATTCATATTCTGATACATAAGAGATCAGAGGGTTTCTCACACACCGAGGAACCAGAATCGTCTGTTCTACGTGTGCAGCGAGAATGGGGTAAGAATCGAGGCAATTGCACCATTTTCGTGGTCGGGATCTTTGAGCAATGGGTTGATCTGTTTGGTGTTCATGCAGGTGACATGCTTCTTTCTTTGGGTCGATGCTCTGGCCAGGACTCTAATGAATGAACTGGAAGGAGAGCATGAAGAATGGTTGCGCATGCTGCCACGAACAGCAGTGGCCGCAGCACGAGCTCCGGAAGAAGAGATGGAGGGCGAAGCACGCACTGACAGAGAGCTAGCTGTTGAGCTTAGGATGTTGAAGAACAAGGTTAGGAAGCTTGAAGATAAAGCACTACCAATACCCATTTGCAAATACTTTTGGGCATTTGTAGGTATGGTAATCGCACTTGTTGTAATGTTGAAAACGTATAGAAAGGCATGAATTATGGAGGAATTTGTAATCTTGAAATTGTATGAGAAATTCACCTAGTTTAAATGCTGGTCAAAGTTATTTAAATGTTGAAAAAAAGAGAAGAAGTGACCAACATTTAAATATGTTGAAAAAAGGAGAAGAAATGAGGAATTTAGAAACTCTTGATCAATGAAATGTAGCTCTCTGCTCTGCCTTTCTGTCAAAAAAAGGTTGCTCTTGGGCCAAATTCAGAGCATAGAGCCAAGTGCAGGCTAGACTAATGGGCCAACTGCATCCAATTAGGCCCATTTGGGGGTTCTCTTGCGTGTTTTTCTGTTTTCTGTTCGGATTTAATTTAGGCAGTAAATCATAGTGCTGAAACTTTTTGTGGAAGCTAATTGAATTATTCTAGAGCCAAACAATTAAGGTTAGAAATTTTTTGGAGCTGCTAAATATTTAATAGCAACTTAATTAATCCAATTCAAATACACCGTGATTTAAATCAAAGACCAAAATGCCATGGAAAATGTGCCTCAGCTTTGGTAGAGGTTTACACCTGGTGCCAAAATAAATGAACGTTTTTTAAGGGCATTACATCAAGGAAAAAAATAATTTGTCTAAAAAAATGAAGGGTGGAAAATGCACAAAAATTGGTGCGGCTGGGGACTCGAACCCAGGACCGCGTGAGTTTGTGGTGTTTAGGGCTGCGCTGGTAACCGCTAGGACAGAAGGCAAGACTTTGACATGGGTAGGGAAGGAAGGTATACATAGTGAGATCGTGAATGTTTGCACACGCATGAGAGTGGTTTTCCTTTGTTTTGCACTGAAATTTTGGAGGGTTGGAAGGTTGAAAACGTATGTTTGCACTGCCACATGATTTTGGTTAGAGTGGCACTTGGTTTAGGGCTAGAGTGGCACTTGGTTTAGGATTTAAAGGGGATAAATTTGCATGTTAGTTCATGACTTGTTTTTTTTTGAATGAAAGAGAGGACTTCTCACCCCCTCCGATTTTCATTAATGAAAACCACAAGTTCTCGAACTTCATGACTTGGTTTAGGGAAGAAATGATATGTTTGGGCACGGACATTTTTTAACACACATAATAAACCCTAATAACTTAGATAAGATGCAACACACCGTACCCTTACAATAATAAGTTCACGCACACATGATGAAACATGACACGACACGACATAGAAAAGCAACAAATAAAAACGAAACATGACGAGCTTGACTCCGGGCTTGAACATCTTCATCTTGACCTCCTTCTTCCACCTTGGCCGCACGCCCCTTCAACACCGTCTTCATCTTCACACCTCCTCCTCGTCGTAGGGAAGGGAGTGCATCTGGCCTGGAGTGGGGAAGATGCTCTCGTAGTTGGTGTAGATGTTGTACACGGTGAAGAAGATGGCCTCGCAGCCGCACCAAAAGACTTGGCCGAGGAGCTCGCGCGCATCAAACGGGTTGGTGAAGGTGACCATGAGCAGTAGAAGGATGCCGCCGCGGTCAAGAACCTCGCTGAGGGTGAACATCCTAGGCGAGCCCCGTGGGAGGTGGGCATAGCCGGCTCTGAGGAAGGCACGGGTGAGTTCGACGGAACCCCTCCACCTTGAAATAGCCCACACACGGAGCTCCCTCTCCACGAGCATGCCCGGTGGGTAGTGTAGCTCCAGCATGACAGGCGGACGGTTGAAGGTCGGCCCGTTGAACTGCATCTTCACTTGGTCTCGCTTGGGGAGGGCTCGGTCGCTTGGGTGTTTGAAGTTGGAGAGAATGGATCGGATCTGGCTTGTGGGTGGGAGAGGAAGAGAGGCACCCCATTTATAGGCCTGTGGGTGGGAGAGGAAGAGAGAAAGGATGAGAACGGTGTGTGTGTGAATCCGGACGCGTGTGTGTATGTGTTACATTTTGCACTCTTTAATTTTTGCACGAAAACAATGCATGGGGCGCGTGCGTGCATCTGAATCACTGCATAGCTCTTTGACCGGGCGGTGCATCTAACTCGCTGCCCTGAACCACTGCCTAACTCTGAAGGCACCTAGCTCGCCTCGCTAGCCTAGCTCGCCTAGCTCGCCTAGCGCGCCTCGCTCGCATGCATGCACGTCCGCCTCCCGCGCATGCAAACCCACATCGCCAGCTCCCATGCATGCAAGGCCTGGAAAGGCTGAGACGGGCTATTTACTGCGGTCTTCAGCCCAGACAACGAGACGGCCCAACGTTCCATCCAGCGCGCCCAGTATTTGTTTAAAAAAACAATCTCCCAGCCAATCAGATTGCATCTCGCGGATCGCCCCCCTCCTCCTCGCAGATTCCTTCTAGAAGGGTTAGATCGACGACCCTTGATCGCCGCTAGGGTTAGATGGATGGTCCTTGTTCAGCGCTAGGGTTAGTGGGGTTTGGGAGGGGTTTGGAGCAGTCAAAGCTATGTTTGACCAGATTTCAAATGAGCATAATAAATTAAATAAAGATCAGAAAAATAAAAAAACCTGCACACATAGTCTTCTTATGTCATATACTAACGATTTAAGTTGATAAACAAGGTTTACATACATTTAAATGGTAAGTTCATGTGTATTGTGTGATATCTCGAGTATCTCAAACTCTCTTGTATGAAGTGAAAAGAAGTGTTTTGGGGAAATGAACATGAAAATTTCAAAAAACTCACCACAACTTCATTTTGGAGTGACTAAGAAGGATCCAGGCTTAGTTTTTCATTTTGATGTTTTACACTTGTTTAAATCTTGGTCAAAGTTAAGTTTGACCAGAATTCAAATGAGCAAAACAAAATTTAAAAAATCAAAAAATGGAAAAAACAGTGCACATAGTCTGTATATATAGAATATATGTGTAGGAAAGTTATTTGGCTGATTTAGACAAGGTCGAAAAAAACCTTGCTTAGAAATGAGGCTGTTTACCCTACCTTTGGACCCCTCTTTTTAGCACATTTTTCATGAAAATTTCAAAAACCTCACCACAGCTTCATTTTGGATTGACTAAGAAGGATCCAGGCTTATTTTTTTCATTTTGATGTTTTAGACTGGTTTAAATCTTGGTCAAAGTTAGGTTTGACCAGAATTCAAATGAGCAAAACAAAATTCAAAAAAATCAAAAAAAAGGAAAAACCATGTGCTCATTCAAACATCATCCAACAGATTTAAACATCATGTCAAACATAGTTCTAACATAGGTCTAACATCATCCAACAGAAATACAACATTATTCATAATGTTTCATAATTATTCATATATAGCATTGGGGCTTCTGTCTGTTCCTTGAGCTTCTTGCCATCACTTTGCTCCTCATGCACCTTGTGCTCATTGCTTCTTCTTTTCTCCTCTTGGTTGTTGGTACCTTGCGTGTCTTCTTCAAACCTATCATAGAGTTGTGCAAAACATAAAGGGTAATGAGATCATGTCAAGTGATAAATGTACAGTAGTATTTGACCCTTGCAAGATTTACATACCTAGCAGAACTCACAACAACAGAAGGTTGGTCACCATTTGGAGCCTCACTTGGATCACCATTTGGAGCCTCACTTGGATCACCATTTGGAGCCTCACTTGGATCACCATGATCACTATTTGGAGCCTCACTTGGATCACCATTTGGAGCCTCACTTGAATCATTATTTGGAGGATATTTTGGATCATCGTCAAAATCATGCGGCTGTTGACCATCATCATTTGGAACCTCGTCAAAATCCTCATCTGATGCAACCGGTTGTTGACCATCATTTTCATCATCTGTTGAGGCAACCGGCTGCTGACCAACATTTTCATCGAAGCCTTCATCGAAACTCTCTCCGAATGCTGGATCTACTGTGTTATCACAATACTTACCAAAATGACCAGACCCACCACACCTTGTGCACTTACGCTTCCTCGCTCCAAGTCCAGCTCCTTCGCTGCGAGGTATGATTCGACTCTTCCTTGGTCTACCTGCTGCTCTCTTCAGAACTAGAGCGCAAAGCTTGAATCCAGGGTCCACCATGTCCCATTGTTGTTTTCCCTCCATAGCAGGTAAGGCATAAGCATATGTGGCTTTGAACCTTGCAACAGAGTAGTATTCATGCACATACTGCTGTATGTTCCCTGCTGGACCTGGGAGAGGAGTGATGAAAAACAAGGCATGAATGCATGGCAACCCAGTTATCTGCCATTGCCTACAACTGCAAGTTCTAGCTTCTAAATCCATTGGATATCTCCATTCCCTCTTCTCTTTATCCAAATATGATATCTCTGCTGTGGTACCCGAGCAAAGAGTCATGTTCATTTCCAAGCCTGTCATTTTCTGCTTCAGTTCATTCATCACGGCAGGGATGATAATGTGGCCAATGAATTTTGCCTCGGCTATTCCTGCACGATAATGAAATTTCTACATGTATTCTATCCTTATCCTGTCAAGCAAATACACCACATAATGACCCTTTAGTTTTCGGATCGTTGAGTTGAAAGACTCTGCTAGATTATTGTGCATATAGTCAACTTTGCTCAGTTCACTGAATTGGCTTCTGGCCCATAACTTGGGGTGGTGTGTTTCCAAGTATTCTTTCACTTTGGGATTCATGTATAACTGCCTCAAGTGGTAGTTGTGCTTCTTCACACTGCAAGTCAAAGATGCTGGCCATAAATTGTCGGTATACACCTTTCCTTTGAATTTCTTCATGAAATTTGCAGCAAGGTGACGCATGCATTTCTACACTCATTCATGGATGCAAAAATTGTACCTTCTTCCATATGAGGGTTCAAAGGGTCCCATTCAACAGCTGCAAGGTCTTCGTCCTCACCCACCACGTCATCATCCACACGGACTGCATTGTGAGCCTCATCTTGGTTTTCAGCCCGGGGTGCCCATCGTTGGTTATTATCTCTATCAAATCTCACTTTTGCAAGTGGCCATGAAGGGATTGACAACCCCTTTATCGCGTTGGTTGCAAGGTTCTTATTTGTTTGTGCAGGTACAAGGCGACTTGCGTGTAACCTCCTACTGGATTGATACCTTGGTTCTCAAAAACTGAGGGAAATACTTATGCTACTTTGTTGCATCACCCTTTCTTCTTCAAGGGAAAACCAACGCATGCTCAAGAGGTAGCACCCCTCCCCGTGGCCTGGCTCCTCAACCCGCGCCCCCTCCCCGTGGTGAGTTTAGGTTTGTTTAGTTTAGTTTAATTTACATTATGTTAGTTTAGTTTAATTTAGGATAGTTTAGTTTTACGTTAGATTTAGTTTAGTTTAGTTTAGGTTGTTTTTCTGTTTATTAAGAATAAACAAGAAAGATGAAAAAAAGTGAAAGAAGAAGAGGAAGAAGAAAAAGAACAATAAGTAGAACAGAAGAAGAAGAAGAAGAAGAAGAAGAAGAAGAAGAAGAAGAGAAGAGGAAGAAGAAGAGGAAGAAGAAGAGGAAGAGGAGGAAGAAGAAGAAGAAGAAGAAGAAGAAGAAGAAGAAGAAGAAGAAGAAGAAGAAGAAGAAGAAGAAGAAGAAGAAGAAGAAGAAGAAGAAGAAGAAGAAGAAGAAGAAGAAGAAGAAGAAGAAGAAGAAGAAGAAGAAGAAGAAGAAGAAGAAGAAGAAGAAGAAGAAGAAGAAGAAGAAGAAGAAGAAGAAGAAGAAGAAGAAGAAGAAGAAGAAGAAGAAGAAGAAGAAGAAGAAGAAGAAGAAGAAGAAGAAGAAGAAGAAGAAGAAGAAGAAGAAGAAGAAGAAGAAGAAGAAGAAGAAGAAGAAGAAGAAGAAGAAGAAGAAGAAGAAGAAGAAGAAGAAGAAGAAGAAGAAGAAGAAGAAGAA
The DNA here is from genome assembly GCA_032464435.1 of Aegilops umbellulata. Taxonomy (NCBI): domain Eukaryota; kingdom Viridiplantae; phylum Streptophyta; class Magnoliopsida; order Poales; family Poaceae; genus Aegilops; species Aegilops umbellulata. Next base: position 280,689,789 of record CP136056.1, on the reverse strand, counting down.
GAAGAAGAAGAAGAAGAAGAAGAAGAAGAAGAAGAAGAAGAAGAAGAAGAAGAAGAAGAAGAAGAAGAAGAAGAAGAAGAAGAAGAAGAAGAAGAAGAAGAAGAAGAAGAAGAAGAAGAAGAAGAAGAAGAAGAAGAAGAAGAAGAAGAAGAAGAAGAAGAAGAAGAAGAAGAAGAAGAAGAAGAAGAAGAAGAAGAAGAAGAAGAAGAAGAAGAAGAAGAAGAAGAAGAAGAAGAAGAAGAAGAAGAAGAAGAAGAAGAAGAAGAAGAAGAAGAAGAAGAAGAAGAAGAAGAAGAAGAAGAAGAAGAAGAAGAAGAAGAAGAAGAAGAAGAAGAAGAAGAAGAAGAAGAAGAAGAAGAAGAAGAAGAAGAAGAAGAAGAAGAAGAAGAAGAAGAAGAAGAAGAAGAAGAAGAAGAAGAAGAAGAAGGGAGCCTCTCTCTCCCGTGGCGTCGGAATGCTGCTGGGGCTGTGACGCCCCCGATTCAATCGTACACTAATCATGCACGCAAATGTGTACGATCAAGATCAGAGACTCACGGGAAGATATCACAACACAACTCTACAAATAAAATAAGTCATACAAGCATCATAATACAAGCCAGGGGTCTCGAGGGCTCGAATACAAGTGCTCGATCATAGACGAGTCAGCGGAAGCAACAATATCTGAGTACAGACATAAGTTAAACAAGTTTGCCTTAAGAAGGCTAGCACAAACAGGGATACAGATCGAACGAGGCACAGGCCTCCTGCCTGGGATCCTCCTAACTACTCCTGGTCGTCGTCAGCGGGCTGCACGTAGTAGTAGGCACCTCCAGTGTAGTAGGAGTCGTCGTCGACGGTGGCGTCTGGATCCTGGGCTCCATCGTCTGGTTGCAGCAATCGGGTAGAGAGATGGGGAAAAGGGGCAACAAGGCAACCGTGAGTACTCATCCGAAGTACTCGCAAGCAAGGAGCTACACTACATATGCATGGATATATGTGTAAAGGGCCATATCAGTGGATTGAACTGCAGAATGCCAGAATAAGAGGGGGATATCTAATCCTGTTGAAGACTACGCTTCTGGCAGCCTCCGTCTTGCAGCATATAGAAGAGAGTAGACTAAAGTCCTCCAAGTAGCATCGCATAGCATAATCCTACCCGGCGATCCCCTCCTCGATGCCCTGTTAGAGAGCGACCACCGGGTTGTATCTGGCACTTGGAAGGGTGTGTTTTATTAAGTATCCGGTTCTAGTTGTCATAAGGTCAAGGTAGAACTCCGGGTCATCCTTTTACCGAGGGACACGGCTATTCGAATAGATTATCTTCCCTGCAGGGGTGCACCACATAACCCAACACGCTTGATCCCATTTGGCCGGACACACTTTCCTGGGTCATGCCCGGCCTCGGAAGATCAACACGTTGTAGCCCCACCTAGGCACAACAGAGCGGTCAGCACGCCGGTCTAATCCTAAGCGCACAGGGGTCTGGGCCCATCGCCCATAGCACACCTGCACATTGCGAACGCGGCCGGAAGCAGAACTAGCCCCCTTAATACAAGAGTAGGCTTACGTTCCAATCCGGCACGCGCCACTCAGTCGCTGACGTCACGAAGGCTTCGGCTGACACAACGACGCCGAGTGCCCATATCTTTCCCGCGTAGTTGGTTACTGCGTATAGGCCAGTAGCCAGACTCAGATCAAATACCCAGATCTCGTTAAGCGTGTTAAGTGTCCGCGAACGCCGACAGGGCCAGGCCCACCTCTCTCCTAGGTGGTCTGAACCTGCCCTGTCGCTTCGCCTCAAAGATCCACTCGCGGGTACTCCTACGAGCCGACCCGTCTTTGTTCACCACATGTATCATGTATAAAGTATAGTATATACCCGTCATCACCTCCCAAGTTATCACGGCCCGATAGTATAGCACAGCCGACGGACAAGAATGTAGGGCCACTGATGATAAACTAGCATCCTATACTAAGCAAGTAGGATTGCAGGTAAAGGTATCAACAGCAGTATCAAAGACAGGCTATGCATCAGGATAGGAATAACGAAAGCAGTAACATGCTACACTACTCTAATGCAAGCAGTATAGAATAGAGTAGGCAATATCTGGTGATCAAGGGGGGGCTTGCCTGGTTGCTCTGGCAAGAGAGAGGGGTCGTCAACTCCGTAGTCGAACGGGGCAGCAGCAGCGTCGGTCTCGGTGTCTATCGAGAGAAGACGGGGGAGAAACAATAAATATTTAAGCAAGCAGATGCATAGTGATGCATGACATGACAAGTAACGGCGTTAGAGGTGCCCTAACGCGGTATGGGATGATACCGGTGAAGGGGGGAAACATCCGGGAACGTAGGGTCTAGGGCATGGGCTCGGGGAGGCCGACGGGGACGACACGGCGGAGTGCGAGCAGTCCGGCGAGGGGGGGCGGTCGAGGCGGAGGGCGACGATGGCAGCTCCGGCGTAGTGGCCGCGAGGATCGGCGGCGGCGTCAACGGGATCCCGATCTAGATCGGATCGGGAGGGAGTGGACCGAGCGTGGGGGGAGTGGGGAATATGGGCTAGGGTTCGGTGGGAGTGGGGGTTATGGAGAAGGGGGTGGGCCAGCCGATAGGTTGGGCTGGGTGGGCCGGTCGAATGGGTCGGCCAGTTGGGTCGGCTGGCCCAGGGGGGGTCTTCTTTTTTTGTTTTTTTTTGTTTTTTTCTTTTCTTTTATTTATTACTCTTTTCTGTTTTAAGTCATTTTAAAATATTTAGGCATTTTATAAAATTGTGTTTATTACACCATATTGACTTATGTAAAGTATGGCATCTCCCGAACATTTTTGTTTTAAATTTTGAAAAACTTTTATTGTTTGACTTTATTTCAATTTTGAATTTTGAACGGGATTTGAATTAGTGCGAGGATAGCAACAGTAACCGAGGTGTCATGGCACGATTAACGTGGGATTACTGTAGCAAGATTATCCGGGTGTTACGAATCTCCTCCACTACAAGAAATCTCGTGCCGAGATTTAGGAGGTAGAAGGAAACAGTGCGGGGTATTCATCACGAAGACGATCCTCGCGTTCCCAGGTGGCTTCGTCTTCAGAGTGATTCGACCACTGGACCTTGAGGAACTTGATCGCCTTCTGACGTGTGCGGCGTTCAGCTTGGTCGAGAATGCGGACCAGATGCTCTTTATAGGTGAGGTCCTGTTGCAATTAGAGCACTTCATGATCCACTGCTCGGATTGGGTCCTTGAAGCAGCGACGGAGTTGTGACACGTGGAACACATCGTGAACCTGAGAAAGGTTCGGCGGAAGCTCCAGTTGATATGCCACTTTTCCACGCCTCTCAAGAATAGTGAAAGGACCAATATAGCGGGGAGCTAGCTTTCCTTTGATCCCAAAGCGGTGTGCACCCTTCATTGGTGTAACTCGAAGATAGGCCTTTTCGCCAGGTTGATAGACCATGTCTTTATGATGGCGGTCATAATTACTCTTTTGGCGTGACTGAGCAGTCTTGAGATTCTCGCGAATAATGCGGACTTGTTCTTCGGCATGTTGGATAATATCCGGACCAAAGAGTGGAAGTTCCCCAGTTTCTAACCAGTTCAGAGGGGTTCGACACATTCGTCCATATAACACTTCGAAGGGGGCCATCTTCAGACTAGCTTGATAGCTATTATTATAAGAGAACTCAGCATACGGGAGAGATTCCTCCCATTTCTTGCCGAAGGAAATAACACAAGCTCGAAGCATGTCTTCGAGAACTTGGTTGACACGTTCAACTTGCCCTTGTGACTGCGGATGAAACGCAGTACTGAAAGATAAGTGAGTCCCCATAGCTTCTTGGAAACTTGCCCAGAATCTTGAAGTGAATAAACTGCCACGGTCCAAACTGATAACCAGTGGAATACTGTGAAGTGAAACAATTCTGGACATATAGAGAGTTGCAAGCTGACTAGCAGTGACAGTTTCCTTGACCGCCAGAAAATGTGCAACTTTAGAAAGCCGGTCAATGACGACAAGAATAGCATCATTACCTTTCTGCGATTTGGGAAAACCAGTGATGAAGTCCATTTCAACAAGGTCCCATTTCCATTCAGGAATAGAGATAGGTTGCAGAGTTCCAGCAGGCCTTTGATGTTCTGCTTTGATACGACGGCAAACGTCACACTCGGCAACATAGCGAGCAATGTCTTGCTTCATGTTAGACCACCAGAATCTTTGACGAATGTCCTGGTACATCTTTGTACTACCAGGATGGATACATAGGGGTGTATCATGAGCCTCTTTCATAACCTTCGGAGACATATCCAGGTTTTCCCTCTTACTCGGAACCACTAGGCGACCTTTGAAGAACAAGGTGCCAGCGTCATCAAGGGTGAAGAATGAGGGCTTTCCTTGTGCGAGATAACGTTTAATCCTCTCCACTTCATCGTCACATTTCTGTATCCATTTGATGGTGTCCACAAGATCTGGCCTAGCAACCAGTGTATTGAGAGAACCTTTGGGAACAACATGGAGGTTCATCTTGCGGAACTCCTTAGGAGGGGGGGCGAGTGCACCTGGAGGAACAATATGGAGGTTCAGCTTCCTGAATTCTTCAACAAGCGAGGGTTGAACTTTGTGAACCAGGAGGTGGTTGCAGTAAGACTTGCGGCTCAAGGCATCAGCCATTACATTAGCCTTGCCTGGTGTATAGGAAATACCCAAGTCAAAGTCTGCTACAGTCTCCATCCATATCTGCTGACGAAGGTTCAGGTCTGGCTAAGTAAACAGATACTTCAGACTTTGGTGGTTAGTGAAGATCTCGCAACGATTACCGAGAAGGTAATGTCGCCACTGCTTCAGTGCATGGATGACAGCAGCAAGCTCGAGGTCGTGAACTGGGTAGTTCTCTTCATGAGGGCGCAATTGACGAGAGGCATAGGCAATCACTCTGCGCTCTTGCATTAGGACACAGCCTAATCCTTGACGGGAAGCGTCGCAATAAATGACGAAGTCCTTCTTTGTATCAGGTGGAGCTAGCACTGGGGCAGAAGTCAACTTGTCTTTAAGTGCCTGGAAGCTTTCCTGACATTTGTCTGTCCATTGGAACTTGACGCCCTTATGCAACAGGTTAGTCAGAGGCCTGGCAATCTTGGAGAAGTTCTCGATGAATCGACGGCAATAGCTGGCGAGACCGAGAAAACTTCTGACTTGCTTGACATTCTTCGGAGGAGTCCAATCGAGAATAGCCTGAACTCGTTCAGGGTTAACGGCAATACCATCCTTAGAGATGACATGTCCAAGATAGGTTACTTCAGGAAGCCAGAATTCACATTTAGAGAACTTGGCGTACAGCTGATGCTCTCGTAGCTTTTCCAGCACAAGTCGAAGATGTTTAGCATGTTCTTCTTCGTTCTTGGAAAATAACAGGATATCATCCAGATAAACCACGACGAACTTGTCGAGGTAATCCATGAATATATAGTTCATCAGGCGAGAGAAGGTGGTTGGGGCATTGGTTAAGCCGAAGGACATGACAGTGTACTCGTATGAACCATAACGAGTCACAAAGGCGGTCTTTGGGATATCCTCTTCACGAACACGGATCTGGTGGTAACCCAACCTCAAGTCAAGTTTAGAGAACACAGATGAACCAGCCAGCTGATCATACAGATCATTGATCCGGGGAAGAGGATACTTGTTCTGAATGGTAGCTTGGTTAATAGGACGGTAGTCTTGGAGCAGTCAGTTTGTCCCATCATTCTTCTTGACAAAGAGAGAAGGTGCTCCCCAAGGAGAGCAACTTGGGCGAATGAACCCATTTTGAAGAGACTTGTCGATTTCCTCCTTAAGCTCAAGGAGTTCATGCGGCGGCATCTTGTAGGGTCGCTTGGCAATAGGAGTGGTGCCTGGTTTCAAGTCGATGACGAATTCGACAGCTCTAGCAGGGGGAATCCCTGGAAGTTCTTCAGGAAAGACGTCGAGGAAGTCACGCACGACGGGAATGTTTTCAATGCCCTCGAGTGGTGCAGCGTTCAATGCATTCAAGGCATAGAGCCTTGCCTCGGCATTTTGCACCAGGCGAGCATGGTATGTAACTATTTCATCTGAAGGATGTAGCAGATGGACGGTCTTAGTGGCGCAAACTACGGAAGCAGTATGCGCTTTCAACCAATCCATCCCCAGAATGAGGTCGATGTTAGACGTCTTCAGGATAATGGGCGAGGCATAGAATTCCAGCCCTTCGATTTCCACGGGGATGTCGACGCCAACCATGGAGGTTTGACATTGTCCCACGGGGTTTTTTACCACCACCGAAGTGTTCATCTCCTCGTATTTAATGCCATGCTTGAATGCAAAATCTTCTGACATGAATGAATGCGATGCTCCTGTATTGAATAAAACAGATGCAGGTACTGAATTTACGAGGAGTGTACCCATCACAGTAGCAGGCTAGTCTTGAGCTTCGTTCAGATCAACGTGGTTGGCATGAACACGACCATAAGACTTGGCATTGTTGTTGCGGTTCTGGTTGTTTCCACGACCAGCTGTAGGAAGGGCCAGCTGATTCTGATTGCAATCCCTAGCACGGTGACCTGGTTGACCACACTTGTAGCACAGGCCATTATTGGGAGTGGGAACAGGGGCTTGGGGTGGTGGAGCTGGAAGTCTTGGCTGCCTAGCAGGAGCAGTAGGCAGACGAGGTGCAGCATAGGACTGCCTTGGGGCAGGTGCATTCGGTTGGTACATGCTATTGGGAATCCATATCCTGTGCTTCTGTGAGGACGGTCCCGAAGATGAGCCCGTGTCACGGCTGCGCCCGTGAGAGCTCTGGTATTCCTGCAGACCAGTTTCGACGATGATGGCTTTGTTCACCAAGGTGGCGAAATCAGTAAAGTCATGCACTAGAAGTGCGAGCTTGATGTCAGCTTGAAGGCCGTCACGGAACTTCTCCTGTCTGCGTCCATCAGTAGCAATGTCCTCTTCAGCATAGCGGGACAAGTCCAGAAACTCCCGCTGATAAGCTTCAACAGTTTTGTTGCCTTGGATGAGGTTGCGGAACTCACGCTTCTTCCGGTCCATGACTCCCTGAGGAATGAAGCGGGCACGGAATGCAGCTTGGAAGTCTGGCCAGGTGATGATTGTTCCAACTGGCAGAGTACGCCTGTGGCTGTCCCACCATTGAGCTGCGGGTCCCTTCAGGAAGAAGGAAGCAAACGTGACATAGCTGGCAGGGGCTACATCAGCAGACTCCATCTCATAGGTGATGTCACGGAGCCAGTCATCAGCGTCCAGAGGCTGAGTTGAGCTGCGGTACACAGTTGGGTTCAGGCGCATGAAATCCTGCAGAGTTACTGTGTTTGGCTGCTGGTTCATATTGGGGCGAGGAAACTGAGCCATCATGTTCTCCATGAACTGGCGATTCATCTCAAGCTGTTGGATCATACCAGCCATGTACTCAGGTGGTGGTGGGAAGTTGCCACCCCGACCACGACCACCTGGTCTAACCATCCTGCTAATATATAACAGGGGTAGTTCAGCATTTGAGAATATTTGCAAAGACAAGAATCATTCAAGATGAAACATGCATAATGAAAGCAGCACGATAGATACCACATAATAGTCGGCACATCTTACAAAAGAGATCATGCATAGGGTTCGGTACACAGAGTTCAGTACATAGACTAAGACATCATAGGCGGCACACAGGCTCGCGGCGAATGCATCTAACACTAACAAGCAAGTCTACATCAGTCCCACGCGACACTGCGGAGGTAGGTGTAGCCTGAAAGCTGGTAGTGTGGCAACGGGTACACCACGTCGGCAACCTGGGGTCCGCGGGTGCTCTGGTGCTGAACCCGACGCTCAGGCGGCAGAAGTGGACCAAGTGCGGGAGAGTAGCCTCCCACCTCTGGCCAACCGACACCCTGGGGCATCACGGTCCTGGCTGGGTAGATAGCAGAACGCGGCAGCTCGCCAGATCCGACAAAGGGGTGCAACATCGTCAGAGCACGGTAGAGGTGCTGGCGAGTGGTGTACAACTCGTGGCGAAGAGCTCGGTTAGCTCGATCCAGCCCATCGGCATGCAGAACCAGGTTCTGATGGTAGAAGGGCTCGCGGGTAACAGTGGAGTAGGCAGCAGTGTAGTAACCCTCCGCACCAATATCAGATGCGATAGCAATGTGCATGATGGGGAGGTGTCCAACTCCCGGTACTCCCAACGAAGGCGTGTCAGAGCAGCATAGGCAGCATCGTGAACTGCCATATCGATGGTCACTCCAACACCATAAGCGGTGTGCCACACAGTAGTGGAGTCATACTCCCGAGAGTAGAGGTGGACGATGGCACGGTACTGCTCCTGGTTAAAGTCCTGGTACTCCTCGGTGACGGTGTACTCGGGGTGCCAGCGATAACCCAGATAGGTCATCATCTCAGCTAGCACAGCCGGTGATCCCGAGGCACCAATGGCCGCCGTGTGGCGCACGACCTGCCTCGTGGGTTCCATCTGAAAACAAAGATGTTTCAAAGGAGTCAAAAGACAGTGCGGAAATTGTGCAAAACACTATACTAAGGAATAACTATGGCTTGTATCCAACTTTGGGGTGAATGTCGTCATGGGATCCTAGTGTTAGAGTTAGTAAATTCGTTTAACCCAAGTAGAAGAGAGTTCAGAGTCCCAGAGTAAAGGTCGAGGAGTAAAAGATCCTAGTACCACCCGATGGCGACGTGGGCCCGTAAGGCACACAGCCAAGTTAGTAAAAGTTTTTGTAATGTCTAGACTCAACTTCGGCCAAGGAGTGTGGAAGGGGGATTCCTACAGGCAGTCGGCTCTGATACCAACTTGTGACGCCCCCGATTCAATCGTACACTAATCATGCATGCAAATGTGTACGATCAAGATCAGGGACTCACAGGAAGATATCACAACACAACTCTACAAATAAAATAAGTCATACAAGCATCATAATACAAGCCAGGGGCCTCGAGGGCTCGAATACAAGTGCTCGATCATAGACGAGTCAGCGGAAGCAACAATATCTGAGTACAGACATAAGTTCAACAAGTTTGCCTTAAGAAGGCTAGCACAAACGGGGATACAGATCGAACGAGGCGCAGGCCTCCTGCCTGGGATCCTCCTAACTACTCCTGGTCGTCGTCAGCGGGCTGCACGTAGTAGTAGGCACCTCCAGTGTAGTAGGAGTCGTCGTCGACGGTGGCGTCTGGATCCTGGGCTCCATCGTCTGGTTGCAGCAATCGGGTAGAGAGATGGGGAAAAGGGGAAACAAGGCAACCGTGAGTACTCATCCGAAGTACTCGCAAGCAAGGAGCTACACTACATATGCATGGATATATGTGTAAAGGGCCATATCAGTGGACTGAACTGCAGAATGCCAGAATAAGAGGGGGATATCTAATCCTGTCGAAGACTACGCTTCTAGCAGCCTCCGTCTTGGAGCATATAGAAGAGAGTAGACTGAAGTCCTCCAAGTAGCATCGCATAGCATAATCCTACCCGGCGATCCCCTCCTCGATGCCCTGTTAGAGAGTGACCACCGGGTTGTATCTGGCACTTGGAAGGGTGTGTTTTATTAAGTATCTGGTTCTAGTTGTCGTAAGGTCAAGGTACAACTCCGGGTCGTCCTTTTACCGAGGGACACGGCTATTCGAATAGATTATCTTCCTTGCAGGGGTGCACCACATAACCCAACACGCTTGATCCCATTTGGCCGGACACACTTTCCTGGGTCATGCCCGGCCTCGGAAGATCAACACGTCGCAGCCCCACCTAGGCACAACAGAGCGGTCAACACGCCGGTCTAATCCTAAGCGCACAGGGGTCTGGGCCCATCGCCCATAGCACACCTGCACGTTGCGAACGCGGCCGGAAGCAAAACTAGCCCCCTTAATACAAGAGCAGGCTTACGTTCCTATCCGGCACGCGCCACTCAGTCGCTGACGTCACAAAGGCTTCGGCTGATACCACGACGCCGAGTGCCCATATCTTTCCCGCGTAGTTGGTTAGTGCGTATAGGCCAGTAGCCAGACTCAGATCAAATACCCAGATCTCGTTAAGCGTGTTAAGTGTCCGCGAACGCCGACAGGGCCAGGCCCAGCTCTCTCCTAGGTGGTCTGAACCTGCCCTGTCGCTTCGCCTTAAAGATCCACTCGCGGGTACTCCTACGAGCCGACCCGTCTTTGTTCACCACATGTATCATGTATAAAGTATAGTATATACCCGTGATCACCTCCCAAGTGATCACGGCCCGATAGTATAGCACAGCCGACAGACAAGAATGTAGGGCCACTGATGATAAACTAGCATCCTATACTAAGCAAGTAGGATTGCAGGTAAAGGTATCAACAGCAGTATCAAAGACAGGCTATGCATCAGGATAGGAATAACGAAAGCAGTAACATGCTACACTACTCTAATGCAAGCATTATAGAATAGAGTAGGCGATATCTGGTGATCAAGGGGGGGGGGCTTGCCTGGTTGCTCTGGCAAGAGAGAGGGGTCGTCAACTCCGTAGTCGAACGGGGAAGCAGCAGCGTCGGTCTCGGTGTCTATCGAGAGAAGAGGGGGAGAAACAATAAATATTTAAGCAAGCAGATGCATAGTGATGCATGGCATGACAAGTAACAGCGTTAGAGGTGCCCTAACGCGGTATGGGATGATACCGGTGAAAGGGGAAACATCCGGGAACGTAGGGTCTAGGGCATGGGCGCGGTGAGGCTCGGGGAGGCCGACGGGGATGACACGGCGGAGTGGGAGCAGTCCGGCGAGGGGGGGCGGTCGAGGCGGAGGGGATCGGCGGCGGTGTCAATGGGATCCCGATCCAGATCGGAGCGGGAGGGAGTGGACCGAGCGTGGGGGGGGAGTGGGGAATATGGGCTAGGGTTCGGTGGGAGTGGGGGTTATGGAGAGGGGGGTGGGCCGGCCGGTAGGTTGGGCTGGGTGGGCCGGTCGAATGGGCCGGCCAGTTGGGTCGGCTGGCCCAGGAGGGGTCTTCTTTTTTTGTTTTATGTTTGTTTTTTTCTTTTCTTTTATTTATTACTCTTTTCTGTTTTAAGTCATTTTAAAATATTTAGGCATTTTATAAAATTGTGTTTATTACACCATATTGACTTATGTAAAATATGGCATCTCCCGAACATTTTTGTTTTAAATTTTGAAAAACTTTTATTGTTTGACTTTATTTGAATTTTGAATTTTGAACGAGATTTGAATTAGTGCGAGGATAGCAACAGTAACCGAGGTGTCATGGCACGATTAACGTGGGATTACTGTAGCAAGATTATCCGGGCATTACAGGGGCCATCATCATGACCACGATCTACACCAACAACTTCACCATCGTCATCACCAACTCTCTCCCCCTCTATGCAGTGGTTTAACACCCCTTCTCCCCATTGTAATCTCTACTTAAACATGGTGCTCAACGCTATATATTATTTCCCAATGACATATGGCTATATTATGATGTTTGAGTAGATCCGTTTTGTCTTATGGGTTGATTGACGATCGTGATTGGTTTGAGTTGCATGTTTTATTATTGGTGCTGTCCTATGGTGCTCTCCGTGTCGCACAAGCATGAGGGATCCCCGTCGTAGGGTTTGCAATATGTTCATGGTTTGCTTATTGTCTACGTTACGTGAGTGATAGAAACACAAACACGGATAAGTGGGTTATGGCATATGGGAGTATAGAGGACTTAATACTTTAATGCTATGGTTGGGTTTTACCTTAATGATCTTTAGTAGTTACGGATATTTGCTAGAGTTCCAATCATAAGTGCATATGATCCAAGAAGAGAAAGTATGTTAGCTTATGCCTCTCCCTCATATAAAATTGCAATAATGATTACCGGTCTAGCTATCGATAGCCTAGGGACAAATAACTTTCTTGTGACAAAAAGCTCTCTACTAAAACTAACTTAGTTGTGTCTTTATCTAAACAGCCCCTACTTTTTAGTTACGTGCTCTTTATTATCTTGTAAACCTATCCTATCACACCTACAAAATACTTCTAGTTTCATACTTGTTCTAGGTAAAGCAAACGTAAAGCGTGTGTAGATTTGTATCGGTGGTCGATAGAACTTGAGGGAATATTTGTTCTACCTTGAGCTCCTCATTGGGTTCGACACTCTTACTTATCGAAAGAGGCTACAATTGATCCCCTATAATTGTGGGTTCTGAAGGTCCCAAACTCCCAGCCTGTCCCAATGAGGAGCTCAGCTCGACAAAGTGGTGACATGGCATGACTGACTTGGCGAGGCGAAGCCCCTAGTCCAGCCGAGGGGACGGAGCACGTCGACAGAGTGAAGCAGGAGTCACCGAAGTAGGTTGATGAAGCAATGGCGAAGCCCCCGGTCCTGCCTAGGTAACAGAACAGGTCGGCGGGGTGACGCTGGAGCCCCCATGTCAGCTGACATGTCAAAACGGGTCGGCATGGTGGGTGCCGGCTTGAAGAAGAGACGACACGGCGATGCCGGGGTAGGCCCGAAATTGTTGTCGTTGTCAATGTCATCTTGATTAAGTGACCGCGTGGCGATGCTGGCGTGCCCGACCCACACAATCGGCGAGTGACAATGTTTTCTCGGCGATGATTTGGCCTTCATGATGCCGAACTCTTTGTCGGCTCATCGAGGTGACAATTGACGTGGATGACGTCGGCTCGACGAAACAACGACGCATCTAGTGTAGGTCGGCATCCATGGAGCAACAAGGTCGGATCGGTTTGACACCAGCGCGATGGTGAGAAGTACCTCGGAAAAGGCTCAAAATTTGTGCATACGTGTTTGGGAACAAAACACAATACTCTAGAAAAAATTCCTCCAAAAAGGGCGTATAATATCCCGTTCATGAAAAAAGATGAACTCAAGTCGGATTCGTTTTCGTGCGGGAAACAGATCCGAAAATTGATGTGATCCTCGGGCCTTTCCCGGGGTTTGAATAGACGGACCGAGCTAAAACTTTGAGGGGTTGTCAATATAGTAATTCTGCAGCCGATGAACGGTTGGATTTTCCAAATGATATCCGAGCTAGCCGCTAGACTCCTCATCCCAAACTCATGTTGATTTCCACCCAGATTCGACACGGCTCTGGTATATCGACAATTGTCAGAGATTCCTCCATCGGAACGCGATGAACTTTAGTGGGTCGTTGTAGGCTCAATTCCGAACAATTCCACAAAAGCAATCATCAAAGCGATGCTCGAGGAGGTGGTGGAGGCCTTAATGAATCCGATGTCCAGAAAATTTTGTACAGCTGTGCGAGGGCAATGTTGGTGCTGAGCCCCAAGCTCCATGGATGAATTTTTTCATGATCTCGGTTGAGATCGAAGTTGATGTTAATAAAATACGCCACCAATTTATGAAAAATCTGATGTGTGGTGTAGTCCTCGGCCTGGCCAAGGTGATCAGCCGAGGTAGTGACGAAGATCCGTTCTAGTGCATAGATCCCATGAGAGTCGATCTGAATTCTCATCACACCGTGGCAATTAACTACCAAAGGGACCTGTATGGGCAACCAATATCGGAGCTAATCTGACGGATCTCGGGTAGGGGGCCCGATCCGATAGTCTTGGCTAGATGATAACAAGGACACAGAGGAAATGATATTTACCCAGGTTCGGGCCCTTTTGAAGAGGTTAAACCCTACATCATGCTTTGTTGTATTGATTGTGGACGGGTACAAAGTACAAGTGATGTACCACGACAGCGGATGTGAATAAATCTAAAGATGTCTAGGATATGTCCTATTGACTAGCCTAGCTTCAGTTTATATAATGTACATGGGGCCTAAGATATATAAGAGTCCTCATTTTGTGTGTCAAGTCTTGTGGAATCTCCCTTGTATATGTCATGGGCTGTCCGAAGTGGCCCAATAATGAACCGCCATGGGGGTCCTCGGCCCGGCCCTCCTAGCCAGAAGATGACATGGTGAGTACTCCCTAGTCCAAGACACCATCACTATGCTCACATTAAAAAAGATGCAAAGTGATGATCATACATAAAGGACATACGTACGGTATGAATGACTCAGTGAGATATGATATATGGAGTTATGATGTAACAAATAGGCTTCAAATATGGGTCTAAAATAGAGCCATCATTTGAACTGGTTTCCGCACCCCCTCCCATATGTTCTAATCTTTTCTCGAGCCAGTAGTACATGCCCCTGATCGAACATATGGAGAGGTCCCGATTTTCACTCATGTTTTCTCTTTTCGCTAGTACATGTTTCAGATTGAGCGCATTGGCGTGTACTATGATCATTGTTGGGAAGAAAAATAAAGGGTGGGGAAGGATTTATACCCAGGTTGTGATAGAGGCAAAGGTGTCCCGTCTTTCGATGAGATGGTGGCTATCGTTTATGGTGGAGTAGACTTTGACGATCCGACTACGAACGTGCGGGGACGTCGCGCCTTAGCAATCGCTGAACCAACTCCGGGAGGTTATTAACCATGCCGGAGCACGATCAACCTGACCATGAGGGTCTATTTCCTGCAAGCAAACAAAGAACAAGCAAGAAACTGAAATTGCAATCTGGATATTACGAATAAAAGAGGAAAGCTTTATTGATCAAGGTGGGGTTCTGTGACGCCTTGGTCTGGTCGTTGAACACAAACGAAGTACGCGAAGTTGCAGCTATGGTGAAATTTTAACCTAAACAAAACCCAAAGTCTAAACGATGCCCTAAGGGCTGTATATATGGAGGAAGAGGGGGAATTTCGTGGCCCTTGGAGGAGGGGTCCGAAACCAACCCTAACTCTTGTTTCCCCACACATACGGACTCTAAAAACAGCCTATACTCAAGTATTTCGAAATTACATGGGCCTGGCCCAATAATAAGGTGACACAGGACCTAGAATAGCCTCTGGACGAAATGTATGGAGTGGCATCTTGTATATTTCGTCCAAGGCTTCATGCACTCATTATGGTGGCTTCAAAGTCCTGAAATCATCACTTGTAACTCTGTTCTTGTTCCCCTTGCGCATGCCATCATCTCCATGCTTGAACTTGCTCAAAGGTTCATCTTTCTTTTTCAAGCTAGGCCCTTCATTTGTAAGCAAAACAAATGTATCCAATTTAGGTAGCATTATATTCTCATGAACATTAGAATCTTTACCAAGAAACAAAAGTACCTGGTGATCCAATTGGTGTGCGCGACCTCTAGTAATTGGTCCAGTATGTATAGCAGCAGGGGTTGTGGGTGTAACAATGGTATTGATGTCCTCATCAAGTTGCCTGGATAGCTAACCTTCCCAATAACCAACCAAAACTATCGCTAGTTGTTGTCAAATGGACCAAAACAATGGATTTTGTTCGGTTAGGCAACCATCTCACCTAAATTGATTTTCTTTAAAAAGATAAGGAAAATATGCAATTTTGACCTTTCTCCTCTACTATGTCTTGCACAAAAATAGTTACGTCATCATAAAACAGGTTTGCACATAAGAACTTTTTTGACCTATCGAACCTCGTGACAAAGCTACTATCGAACCTGGACAGCTAGTTAATTCACCAATATGGTTTTCGAAAAATGTACTAGAGTTACTTGGTTGCTCATCCTAAAATTACCAGAGTGGTCATGCCATAGTTGAAGGAAATATGCCCTAGAGGCAATAATAAAGTTGTTATTTATATTTCCATATATCATGATAAATGTTTATTATTCATGCTAGAATTGTATTAACCGGAAACTTAGTACATGTGTGAATACATAGACAAACTGAGTGTCACTAGTATGCCTCTACTCAACTAGCTCATTAATCAAAGATGGTTAAGTTTCCTAGCCATGGACATGAGTTATCATTTGATTAATGGGATCACATCATTAGAGAATGATGTGATTGACTTGACCCATTCCATTATCTTAGCACTTGATCGTTTAGTATGTTGCTATTGCTTTCTTCGTGACTTATACATGTTCCTATGACTATGAGATTATGCAACTCCCGAATACCGGAGGAACACTTTGTGTTCTATCGAACGTCACAACGTAACTGGGTGATTATAAAGATGCTCTACAGGTGTCTCCAATGGTGTTTGTTGAGTTGGCATAGATTGAGATTAGGATTTGTCACTCCGATTGTCGGAGAGGTATCTCTGGGCCCTCTCGGTAATGCACATCACTATAAGCCGTGCAAGCAATGTGACTAATGAGTTAGTTGTGGGATGATGCATTACGGAACGAGTAAAGAGACTTCCCGCTAACGAGATTGAACTAGGTATTGAGATACCGACGATCGAATCTCGGGCAAGTAACATACCGATGACAAAGGGAACAACGTATGTTGTTATGCGGTTTGACCGAAAAAGATCTTCGTAGAATATGTAGGAACCAATATGAGCATCCAGGTACCGCTATTGGTTATTGACCGGAGATGAGTCTCGGTCATGTCTACATAGTTCTCAAACCCGTAGGGTCCGCACGCTTAACATTCTGTGACGATCGGTATTATGAGTTTATGTGTTTTGATGTACCGAAGGTTGTTCGGAGTCCCGGATGTGATCACGGACATGACGAGGAGTCTCGAAATGGTCAAGACATAAAGATCGATATATTGGATGGATATGTTTGGACATCAGAATGGTTCCGGGTGAGTTCAGGCATTTACCGGAGTACCGGGAGGTTAGCGAAACCCCCCGGGGAGTGTATGGGCCATATTGGGCCTTACTGGGAGAGAGGAGGCGGAGGCCTAGGAGCCCCCCCCCCAAGCCCAATCTAAATTGGGAAGGGGGTCGGCCCCCCTTTCCTTCCTCCCTCTCTCCTGCTTCCTTCCTCTCCTACTCCTACTTGGAAGGGGCGAGAATCCTCCTCCCGGTGGGAGCAGGACTCCCCTAGGGCGTGCCATAGAGAGGGCCGGCCCTCCCCCTCCTCCACTCCTTTATATATGGGGGAGGGGGCACCCCATAGACACACAGGTTGATCATTGTCTTAGCCATGTGCGGTGCCCCCCTCCAACATAATCCACCTCGGTCATATCATCATAGTGCTTAGGCGAAGCCCTGCGCAGGTAGCTTCATCAACACCATCATCATGCCGTCGTGCTGACGAAGCTCTCCCTCGACACTTAGCTGGATCGAGAGTTCGTGGGACGTCACCGAGCTGAACATGTGCAGGTCGCGGAGGTGCCATACATTCGGTACTAGGATTGGTCGGATCGTGAAGACGTACGACTACATCAACCGTGTTGTCATAATGCTTCCGCTTTCGGTCTACGAGGGTACATAGACAACACTCTCCCCTCTTGTTGCTATGCAGCACCTAGATGGATCTTGCGTGTGCGTAGGAATTTTTTTGAAATTACTGCGTTCCCTAACAGTGGCATCTGAGCCAGGTTTATGCGTGGATGTTATATGCACGAGTAGAACACAAGGAGTTGTGGGCAATAATAGTCATACTGCTTCCAGCATGTCATACTTTGGTTCGGTGGTATTGTTGGATGAAGCGGCCCGGACCGACATTACGCGTACGCTTACGCGAGACTGGTTCTACCGACGTGCTTCGCACATAGGTGGATGGTGGGTGTCAGTTTCTCCAACTTTATTTGGATCGAGTGTGGCTACGCCCGGTCCTTGTTGAAGGTTAAAACAACACACTTGACAAAAAATCATTGTGGTTTTTATGCATAGGTAAGAATGATTCTTGCTCAGCCCGTAGCAGCCACGTAAAACTTGCAACAACAAAATAGAGGACGTATAACTTGTTTTTGCAGGGCATGTTGTGATGTGATATGGTCAAGACATGATGCTAAATTTTATTGTATGAGATGATCATGTTTTGTAACAGAGTTATCGGCAACTGGCAGGAGCCATATGGTTGTCGCTTTATTGTATGAAATGCAATCGCCATGTAATTGCTTTACTTTATCACTAAGCAGTAGTGATAGTCGTAGAAGCAATAGTTGGCGATACGACAACGATGCTACGATGAAGATCAAGGTGTCGCGCCGGTAACGATGGTGATCATGACGGTGCTTTGGAGATGGAGATCAAAGGCACAAGATGATGATGGCCATATCATATCACTTATATTTATTGCATGTGATGTTTATCCTTTATGCATCTTATTTTGCTTAGTTCGGCGGTAGCATTATAAGATGATCTCTCACTAAATTTCAAGGTACAAGTGTTATCCCTGAGTATGCACCGTTGCGAAATTTCGTCGTGCCGAGACACCACGTGATGATCGGATGTGATAAGCTCTACGTTCACATACAACGGGTGCAAGCCAGTTTTGCACACGCAGAATACTCGGGTTAAACTTGACGAGCCTAGCATCTGCAGACATGGCCTCGGAACACTGAGACCGAAAGGTCGAGCGTGAATCATATAGTAGATATGATCAACATAGTGATGTTCACCATTGAAAACTACTCCATCTCAAGTGATGATCGGACATGGTTTAGTTGATTTGGATCACGTGATCACTTAGATGATTAGAGGCATGTCTATCTAAGTGGGAGTTCTTAAGTAATTTGATTAATTGAACTTTAATTTATCACGAACTTAGTACCTGATAGTATTTTGCATGTCTATTGTTGTAGATAGATGGCCCGTGATGTTGTTCCGTTGAATTTTAATGCGTTCCTAGAGAAAGCTAAGTTGAAAGATGGTGATAGCAACTACACGGACTGGGTCCGTAACTTGATGATTATCCTCATTGCTGCACAGAAGAATTACGTCCTGGAAGCACCGCTAGGTGCCAAACCCGCTGCAAGAGCAACGCCAAATGTTATGAATGTCTGGCAGAGCAAAGCTGATGACTACTCGATAGTTCAGTGTGCCATGCTTTACGGCTTAGAACCGGGACTTCAATGACGTTTTGAACGTCATGGAGCATATGAGATGTTCCAGGAGTTGAAGTTAATATTTCAAGCAAATGCCAGGATTGAGAGATATGAAGTCTCCAATAAGTTCTATAGCTGCAAAATGGAGGAGAATAGTTCTGTCAGTGAGCATATACTCAAAATGTTTGGGTATAACAATAAATTTGTTCAACTGGGAGTTAATCTTCCTGATGATAGTGTCATTGACAGAATTCTTCAATCACTGCCACCAAGCTACAAGAGTTTCGTGATGAACTATAATATGCAAGGGATGAATAAGACAATTCCCGAGCTCTCCGCAATGCTAAAGGCTGCGGAGGTAGGAATCAAGAAAGACCATCAAGTGTTGATGGTCAACAAGACCACCAGTTTCAAGAAAAAGGGTAAAGGGAAGAAGGAGAACTTCAAGAAGAACGGCAAACAAGTTGCTGCTCAAGTGAAGAAACCCAAGTCTGGACCTAAGCCTGAGACTGAGTGCTTCTACTGCAAAGGGACTGGTCACTGGAAGCGGAACTGCCCCAAGTATTTGGCAGATAAGAAGGATGGCAAGGTGAACAAAGGTATATGTGATATACATGTTATTGATGTGTACCTTACTAATGCTCGCAGTAGTTCCTGGGTATTTGATACTGGTTCTGTTGCTAATATTTGCAACTCGAAACAGGGACTATGGATTAAGCAAAGATATGCGCGTGGGAAATGGTTCCAAAGTCGATGTGATCGCAGTCGGCACGCTACCTCTACATCTACCTTCGAGATTAGTTTTAGACCTGAATAATTGTTATTTGGTGCGAGCGTTAAGCATGAACATTATATCTGGATCTTGTTTAATGCGAGACGGTTATTCATTTGAATCAGAGAATAATGGTTGTTCTATTTATATGAGTAATATCTTTTATGGTCATGCACCCTTGAAGAGTGCTCTATTTTTATTGAATCTCGATAGTAGTGATACACATATTCGTAATATTGAAGCCAAAAGATGTAGACTTGATAATGATAGTGCAACTTATTTGTGGCACTGCCGTTTGGGTCATATTGGTGTAAAGCGCATGAAGAAACTCCATTCTGATGGACTTTTGGAATTACTTGATTATGGATCACTTGGTACTTGCGAACCATGCCTCATGGGCAAGATGACTAAAACTCCCTTCTCCGGAACAATGGAGCGAGCAACAGATTTGTTGGAAATCATACATACTGATGTATGTGGTCCGATGAATGTTGAGGGTTGCGGCGGGTATCGTTATTTTCTCACCTTCACAGATGATTTGAGCAGATATGGGTATATCTACTTGATGAAGTATAAGTCTGAAACATTTGAAAAGTTCAAAGAATTTCAGAGTGAAGTGGAAAATCATCGTAACAAGAAAATAAAGTTTCTGCAATCTATCGTGGAGGAGAATATTTGAGTTAAGAGTTTGGTCTTCATTTGAAACAATGCGGAATAGTTTCGCAACTCACGCCACCCACAACACCACAACGTAATGGTGTTCCAAATGTTGTAACCGCACTTTATTAGATATTGTGCGATCTATGATGTCTCTTAATGATTTACCGCTACCGTTTTGGGGTTATGCTCTAGAGACGGCTGCATTCACCTTAAATAGGGCACCATATAAATCCGTTGAGACGACACCTTATGAACTGTGGTTTGGCTAGAAACACAAGTTGTCATTTCTGAAAGTTTGGGGCTGCGATGCTTATGTGAAAAAGCTTCAACCTGATAAGCTCGAACCAAATCAGAGAAATGTGTCTTCATAGGATACCCAAAGGAGACTGTTGGGTACACCTTCTATCACAGATCTGAAGGCAAGACATTCGTTGCTAAGAATGGATCCTTTCTAGAGAAGGAGTTTCTCTCCAAAGAAGTGAGTGGGAGGAAAGTAGAACTTGATGAGGTAACTATACCTGCTCCCTTATTGGAAAGTAGTTCATCACAGAAATCAACTCATGTGACTCCTACACCAATTAGTGAGGAAGCTAATGATGATGATCATATAACTTCAGATCAAGTTACTACTCAACCTCGTAGGTCAACCAGAGTAAGATCCGCATCAGAGTGGTACAGTAATCCGGTTCTGGAAGTCATGTTACTTGACCATGACGAACCTATGAACTATGAGGAAGCGATGATGAGGCCGAATTCCGCAAAATGGCTTGAGGCCATGAAATCTGAGATGGGATCCACGTATGAGAACAAAGTGTGGACTTGGTTGACTTGCCCAATGATCGGCAAGCCATCGAGAATAAATGAATCTTCAACAAGAAGACTGACGCTGACGGTACTGTTACTGTCTACAAAGCTCGACTTGTTGCAAAAGGTTCTCGACAAGTTCAAGGAGTTGACTACGATGAGACCTTCTCACCCATAGCGATGCTTAAGTCCGCCCGAATCATGTTAGCAATTGATGCATTTTATGATTATGAAATTTGGCAAATGGATGTAAAGACTGCATTCCTGAATGGATTTCTGGAAGAAGAGTTGTATATGATGCAACCCGAAGGTTTTATCAATCCAAAGGATGCTAAAAAAGTGTGCAAGCTCCAGCGATCCATTTATGGACTGGTGCAAGCATCTCGGAGTTGGAATGAACGTTTTGATAGTGTGATCAAAGCATATGGTTTTATAAAGACTTTTGGAGAAGCCTGTATTTACAAGAAAGTGAGTGGGAGCTCTGTAGCATTTCTAATATTATATGTGGATGTCATATTGTTGATTGGAAATGATATAGAATTTCTGGATAGCATAAAAGGATACTTGAACAAGAGTTTTTCAATGAAAGACCTCGGTGAAGCTGCTTATATATTGGGCATCAAGATCTATATAGATAGATCAAGACGCTTAATTGGACTTTCACAAAGCACATACCTTGATAAAGTTTTGAAGAAGTTCAACATGGATCAAGCAAAGAAAGGGTTCTTGCCTGTGTTACAAGGTGTGGAGTTGAGTCAGACTCAATGCCCGACCACAGCAGAAGATAGAGAGAAAATGAAAGTCATTCCCTATGCTTCAGCCATAGGTTCTATCATGTATGCAATGTTGTCTACCAGACCTGATGTGTGCCTTGCTATTAGTTTAGCAGGGAGGTACCAAAGTAATCTAGGAGTGGATCACTGGACAGCGGTCAAGAACATCCTGCAATACTTGAAAAGGACTAAGGATATGTTTCTCGTTTATGGAGGTGACAAAGAGCTCGTCGTAAATGTTTACGTTGATGCAAGCTTTGACACTGATCCGGATGACTCTAAGTCACAAACCGGATACGTATTTATATTGAACGGTGGAGCTGCCAGTTGGTGCAGTTCTAAGCAAAGCGTCATGGTGGGATCTACGTGTGAAGCGGAGTACATAGCTGCTTCGTAAGCAGCAAATGAAGGAGTTCATATCCGATCTGGGTGTCATACCTAGTGCATCGGGTCCAATGAAAATATTTTGTGGCAATACTCGTGCAATTGCCTTGGCAAAGGAATCCAAATTTCACAAGAGAACCAAGCACATCAAGAGACGCTTCAATTCCATCCGCGATCAAGTCAAGGAGGGATACATAGAGATTTGCAAGATACATACGGATCTGAATGTTGCAGACCCGTTGACTAAGCCTCTCTCACGAGCAAAACATGATTAGCACCAAGACTCCATGGGTGTTAGAATCATTACTATGTAATCTAGATTATTGACTATAGTGCAAGTGGGAGACTGAAGGAAATATGCCCTAGAGGCAATAATAAAGTTGTTATTTATATTTCCTTATATCATGATAAATGTTTATTATTCATGCTAGAATTTTATTAACCGGAAACTTAGTACATGTGTGAATACATATACAAACTGAGTGTCACTAGTATGCCTCTACTCGACTAGCTCATTAATCAAAGATGGTTAAGTTTCCTAGCCATGGACATGTGTTGTTATTTGATTAACGGGATAACATCATTAGAGAATGATGTGATTGACTTGACCCATTCCGTTAGCTTAGCACTTGATCATTTAGTATGTTGTTATTGCTTTCTTCATGACTTATACATGTTCCTATGACGATGAGATTATGCAACTCCCGAATAACGGAGGAACACTTTGTGTGCTATCAAACGTCGCAACATAATTGGGTGATTATAAAGATGCTCTACAGGTGTCTCCAATGGTGTTTGTTGAGTTGACATAGATCGAGATTAGGATTTGTCACTCCGATTGTCGGAGAGGTATCTCTGGGCCCTCTCGGTATTGCACATCACTATAAGCCTTGCAAGCAATGTAAATAATGAGTTAGTTGTGGGAAGATGCATTACGGAACGAGTAAAGAGACTTGCTGGTAACGAGATTGAACTAGGTATTGAGATACCGACGATTGAATCTCGGGCAAGTAACATACTGATACGTCTCCGTCGTATCTACTTTTCCAAACACTTTTGCCCTTGTTTTGGACTCTAACTTGCATGATTTGAATGGAACTAACCCGGACTGACGCTGTTTTCAGCAGAATTGCCATGGTGTTATTTATGTGCAGAAACAAAAGTTCTCGGAATGACCTGAAACATCACGGAGATTATTTTTGGAAATAATAAAAAATATTGGCGAAAGAATCAAGGCCTGGGTGCCCCCTGCCTCATGGGCCCCTGGAGCTCCACCGACCTCAACTCCAACTCCATATATTCGTGTTCAGGGAGAAAAAAATCAGAGGGAAAGATTCATTGCGTTTTATGATATGGAGCCGCCCCAAGCCCTAAACTCTCTCGGGAGGGCTGATCTGGAGTCCGTTCGGGGCTCCAGAGAGGGGAATCCATCGCCATCGTCATCATCAACCATCCTCCATCACCAATTTCATGATGCTCACCGCCGTGCGTGAGTAATTCCATCGTAGGCTTGCTAGACGGTGATGGGTTGGATGAGATTTATCATGTAATCGAGTTAGCTTTGTTAGGGTTTGATCCCTAGTATCCACTATGTTCTGAGATTGATGTTGTTGTGACTTTGCTATGATTAATGCTTGTCACTAGGGCCCGAGTGCCATGATTTCAGATCTGAACCTATTATGTTTTCATGAATATATGTGAGTTCTTGATCCTATCTTGCAAGTCTATAGTCACCTACTATGTGTTATGATCCGGCAACCCCGAAGTGACAATAATCGGGACCACTCCCGGTGATGACCATAGTTTGAGGAGTTCATGTATTCACTATGTGTTAATGCTTTGGTCCGGTACTCTATTAAAAGGAGGCCTTAATATCCCTTAGTTTCCGCTAGGGCCCCGCTGCCACGGGAGGTGTCAGTGTACAAAACTAGGGGCACATTTTTGTACCCCTTTACCTGTGCACGAGCAGTCAGAGCCGCGCCCGTGACCACACCAAGCAGAGCGAGGGAGGTGAGCCAAGGTAAGAATGAAGCCCAAGATGGCCAAAGCAACAACGAGGACCAAAGCCACAAAGATCAGATGAATGAAGCAGGTTTCCCCGGCAAGGACCCTGGCGAGGACAGCCTCAGCGGCCCCGGCAAGGCCCATGCCGGGGTAGCTCGCCCGCGCCAGCCGAGCGAGCCACCCTCGAGCCCACCAACACTCGACAAATGCATTGGGATAGGGCTCGGGAGGCACCTCTGTGGTGGCATGCAGATCTTTGTGAAGACAAAGAATAGTCAAAATCAAATGAGGATAGGAAGGTAGCCATCCTCGCCGAAGAAACCCACAAGACCCCCGGCAGGATCCTTGCCGGGGACGCCTGCGCGCCACGGCAAGACCCTTGTCGGGCCACCCGGCAAGGCCCTCGCCAAGCGCACCAGCAGGGCCACCGTCAGGCCCGCACCAGCCAAGTCTCTGCCGCCGTTCGCATGCAGCTGCCGACCCAACCAGCTGGGCAGGCACCTGCGTGGCAACATGCAACCCTTCGTGGAGGCTCCACCACCGCGCCACCTCAGCTGCCTGCCTGCCTACATGGCACTGCATGCATCACTGGCCAGGGCGCGTGTCGAAGCTTGAAGGAGCGGCGATGGACGGGATGGGACTCGCCCCCGTCCCCGATAAAGTGAAGGGACACCTAAGCCTCGTATTAAATGTGCTTTGTCTTGTAATACCAGCGATAAGCTTGTGACGCTGTAGCACTTTCCACCTCCTGTGTGCCACTGTGGCAGCCCCTTTCGCCTATAAAAGGAGGCCCATGGCACACGGGAGAAGGATTCGGCTTTTTGGAGCTCGTTACACTCCGTAGCTAGTTCAAGAACTCAGAATACATCCACCAAAGCAGGAGTAGGGTTTTACGCATCCTCGCGGCCCGAACCTGGATAAACGAACCGCGTGCTCTCTGTTATACCCGCTCTTCTCTCAACCCCGCGCCCCGCATCCATAGTAGGGATCCTTGTGATCCCATAGGTGTCATTTCCCACCGACATCTTTGGCGCGCCAGGTAGGGGGCGCGTGTGTGAATCTGGTCTGGTAGTTAGCCTAGCGGTTCTTCGTCGCCATGGCCCCTAAGAAGAAGACGGCCACGGAGATCGGCTCGTTGGGGGAAGAACGGCCCGTGCCGGTGCGGACGAGCAGCGAGCCGGTCGCAGACAGGACTCGGGCCGCGGCCCGCAAACACCAGCACCACCCAGGCAATCGGAGCCTGGCGAGCGGCGTCGTTCGTACACCATACGATCGGCCCCATGCCGCCGGACCCAAAGACGGAGCTGGGCCCCCTGCCGGTGGCGCGGGGCCCTCCGGGGGTGTCATTGTGCCAACTCCGGGCGGCGCGTTCTTCCCATGGTGTGCGCACCGAACAGCGTCGCCACATTGGTGACCCTGAGCACCGTCGTGGGAAGAGCCATGTGCGCTGTCAGCAAGACGAATGAGTTCAACACGCTCGCCGAAGCACTAGTGAAAATGGCACGCAGCCATTGGGTCGTGACAGAGCTCCTTCTAACATAGTTAGAAGTCGAAGCGCGTCGCGATCCACTCAGCTGTCATCGCCACCCACGCCAGCAGAAGCCTTGGCGCACGCACAACTGCTCCTCGACTTCCCTCCTGCTGCGGAGAAGCTCGATGAGTGGAGGGCCACCATCCGGAGCCTCGTCGCCATCGCGAACAAAGACGATCCGCGACCGGCGGGGCCCTCGGGTCGGGCTCCACCGAACCACCACATGCTAGCGCTGGGAGGACCGGGGGAGCTGAGGCCATGGTGCACTCTCCTCCTCCTCGCCAGCCGCCGCGGGCGTCGGCCCGTCGCGACGACGCTGGTGATAACATCTCCATAGCGTCGTCCGATCCACAGACCCTCCGCGATCAGCGCCAGGTCCTTCGGGAGCGAGCTCATGAAGACGCTTGAACCACTGTCGAGCGCCGGTGCGAAACGCGCCGCCAGTCGGACAAGCGGGCGGGACCTGCTATGGACCATCCGACACCGAGGGGGCCCGACGGCCTACCTTACGAGGTGGGCTACCCGGCTTTTACCCGTGAGCTGAGGCAGTTCCAGTGTCCATCCCACCGCACGTTCAAGCCCGACGTCGGCAAGAAGTACACGGCAAGACCCATCCGTCCGAGTTCCTCGGCATCTACACCATCGCGATGCAGGCCGTTGGGGCTCACGATGACAAGGTGCTTGCCAACTACTTCCCGCTGGCGCTCAAGCCCAATGTAATGCCTTGGTTGATGCACTTGCCGGCGGACTCCATCTCTTCCTGGTCAGATCTGTGCCATGAGTTCGTTGGCGCCTTCACAGGAGGCCACCAAGCTCATGGCCAGGCCAGTGATCTGCATATCATTCCCTAGAAGGAAGGGAAGACCCTGCGCAAGTACATCCAGAGATTCAGCCGGGTGCAGTACAACATCCCTGACGTTCATCCCGCCGCTGTGATTAGCGCGTTCCATCAGAACGTGCGCAATCGCAAGATGCGTGAGGGGCTGGCGATGACCAAGGTTAAGGATGTAGCCGAGCTCTACATTCTGGCCGACAGGTGCGCCCGGGCTGAAGAGGGAAGGAAGTACCCCGGCGAAGACGCCGACGCGGAAACCGACTCTACCGATGAGGACGCCGCCGCCCCGACGAAGAAGGCCGGCGTCGCAACAGGAAACGCAAAGGCAAGGCCGTGCTTGCCGTTGAGGGATCTGATGATACCGGTGCCGGCAAGAAGGTCAAGGCAGACACCCCTGGCAAGGAGATTGCCCGGTGCGCCGCCTGCCGGGCCTTGGCGGCTACCGACAAGCCAGGAAGCTCCGCAAGCAATACTGCAAGATCCACCGCACCAAGGGCCACGATCTCCAGAACTGCCGACAAGTCGAGCTGCTTGCTGAGAAGCAAAAGGCTGAGTATGAAAGGCGGGACAAGGAGAAGGACCAGGATGGTGCTGAGGGATCCGGCAAGAAGCGTGGCGGCCAAGGAGGCCGCCCCAGCAACGACAACCAGCAAGAGAGGCCCGCCCGGGGCCGCGACAAGAAACAAGAAGACGACGATCACGACGAGGACGACGAGTCTGGTGAGCAAGGGTTCCAGAAGGCTACGGAGGCCATGTGCGTCGATGGCGGCGCCTCGCTGCATGCCTCTCACCGCCAGCTCAAGCAGTGGGCGCGGGAGGTTACAGCAACAAAGTCATCGTTCGATGCTCAGAAGCCACTAAAGTGGTCCAGCACGCCCCTCATCTTTGACAGCGAGGACCACCCTGATCGCACTACCGCGGTCGGGTGTTTGTCGTTGTTGGTTTTGCCAACAATACGCAACCTTAGGGTGAACAAGATGTTGGTTGACGGCAGGGCCGGCCTGAACCTGATCTCGCCTGTCGTGATCAAAAGGTTGCAAATCCCTGACGGAGACCTCGAGGAAACGGGCACGTTTCGGGGGGTCAATCTGGGGAGAAGTCAGCCAAAGGGAAAGGTCACACTGCCCGTGACATTTGGAGGAGAGTTGAACTACCGGACGGAGAGGATCGTCTTTGACGTGGCCGAGATCCCCTTGCCCTACAACGGGATCCTCGGCCGCCCGGCACTAGCCAAGTTCATGGCGGCATCACACTACGCCTACAACATGCTAAAGATGCCCGGGCCGTTGACCATCATCTCCGTCCCCTCCGACAAGAAGGACGCGTTGATCTGCATCGACCAACTCTACCGAGAAGCAGTTGCAGCAGCTGCCGTCAAGGCACCTGCTCCTGCCGCCAAAGGCCCGGGAGGAAAGAAGGAGCCCGGCAAGACCTCTCGCACCCACTCCGGCAAGCGCACCTCCTTGGGGTGTTGTGCTACCGTTGAGGACGTGCCAGAGAGCTCTGCCGACAAGAGCAAGAGATCCAGAGCCGAGCCACCACAGACCAAGAAGGTGCCCGTCGCGGAGGACGGCATGGGAGGGGCCTTCATTATAGGCTCCGCCCTCAACAGAAAATAGGAAGGCGAGCTCGTCACCTTCCTGCGGGCAAATGTCGACGTGTTTGCATGGCAAGCGTCCAACATCCCCGATGTTCCCAGGGAGGTGATTGAACACCACCTAGTTGTCTGCCCCCACGCGCGGCCCGTCAAGCAGAAGGTCAGAAAGCAGGCTCTGGAAAGGCAGGAGTTCATCACAAAGGAGATCAGGAAGTTAGAAGCGGCAGGTTTGGTGAGAGGGGTGCTCCATCCGATGTGGTTGGCCAATCCGGTAGTGGTGCGCAAGGCAAATGGGAAGTGGAGGTTGTGTATTGATTACACAGATATCAATAAGGCTTGTCCTAAGGACCCCTTCCCATTGCCGCGCATCGACCAGATTGTTGACTCCATAGCCGGGTGTGATCTGTTATCATTCCTCGATGCCTACTCAGGCTACCACCAAATCTTCATGACAAGAGAAGATGAAGAGAAGACAGCATTCATCACCCCATGTGGTACGTATTGCTTTTTACGGATGCCTTTCGGGTTGAAGAGTGTTGGCTCAACGTTTGCAAGAGCAGTCCAAATTGGTTTTGAACCTCAGCTCCATAGAAATATGGAAGCCTACATGGATGACATAGTGGTCAAAACCAAGGACGGGCCAACTCTTGTGCAAGATCTAGAAGAGACATTTGCCAACCTGCGCAAGATCAACCTCAAGTTGAACCCTGAGAAGTGCGTCTTCGGCGTCCCGTCCGGCAAGCTTCTCGGGTTCTTCATGTCACAACGTGGGATCGAGGCAAACCCAGACAAGATCAAGGCTATTGAGCAGATCGAGGCACCCAAGCAGATCAAGTATGTGCGTCGGCTCACCGGCTGCGTTGCCGCCATGAGCTAGTTCATCTCCAAGTCCGCCGAGCATGCCCTTCCCTTTTTCAAGATCTTGAAAAAGGCGGCCCAATGGAGTGGACCCCAGAAGCCGAGGCCGCGCTGCAGGACCTAAAGAAATACCTTTCCTCCATGCCAATACTAGTTGCGCCTAAACCACAAGAGCCGTTGCTGCTGTATCTGGCGGCGACGAATCAAGTGGTCAGTGCCACACTACTGGCACAGAGGGAGGTCGACGAGGAGGCGGCAATGGCGGCAGGACCAGCGGATGGCAAGCCGAAGATTCCCCCGGCAGGTCCTGGTGCCGACAAGGCACGGCCCCCGGCAGAGTCTGGTGCCACCAAGGCGATGCCCGCGCGGTCGAGTGAAGTGGTGCCCAAGAAAAAGATGATGCAGCACCCGGTTTACTTTGTCAGCTCCCTCTTGCAGGGGGCTAGGTCAAGGTATTCCGGTGTGCAAAAATTTCTCTTCGGCCTCCTTATGGCCTCGAGGAAGCTGCGTCACTACTTCCAGGCCCACGAGATCACTGTCGTCACCCGCCTCCCGTTGCAACGGATACTGCACAACCCGGACGCAGTCGGAAGGATTGTGGAGTGGCCTTGGAGTTGTCAAGCTTCGGCTTAAAGTTTGAGAGTACCTCGACAATTCAGAGCAGAGTCTTGGCGGAGTTCATCGCGGAATGGACCTCGACACCTGACGAAGAAGTCCAGGAGACTACTCTCCCCGGCAAGGAAGCAGACCGCAACTGGATCATGTACTTTGATGGAGCCTTCTCGCTGCAAGGCGTCGGTGCCGGTGTGCTGCTCGTCGCACCCACCGGAAAGCACCTCAAGTACGTGATCCAGATGCACTTCCCTAGGGAGATGTCCACCAATAACGCCGCCGAGTACGAGGGATTGCTTGTCGGTCTCAGGATCGCGGCATACCTCGGGCTTAAGAAGCTCATCATCAGGGGTGAGTCGCAGCTCGTCGTCAGGCAAGTCAACAAAGATTATCAGATCCCACTAATGGAAGCATACGTAGATGAGGTGAGGAAGCTGGAGGAACGCTTTAACGGTATCCAGGCGGAGCACGTCCGCCGAGCGGAGAACGACATCACCGATTACCTGTCAAAGAGTGTCGCATTCAAGCTACCTGTGGAACCAGGTACGTTTTTGCTCCGGTTAACTCAACCATCCGTCGATCCATCAGCAGGGCAGAGCAAGCGGAGAAAATCAGGTCCCGGCAAGTACTTTCCTACCGAGCCCCCCGGGGCTGCTGGCAAGGGTACTGCCACGGACGCTGAGCTTTCCCAAGAGCAACTGGCTCCGGCAGGGCATCAGGCCCTGGCCGTAGAGACAGCCGCTCCCATGGCGGAAGAGATGCCTTTGGTCCTTGCCGTCGAGCCTCAGGCTTCGGCATGGGCGCAGCATACCGTCCAATTCCTCCAAATAGGAGAGCTTCCTGAGGAGCAGGAAGAAGCGGAGAAAGTAGCCCGTCGGTCCGCCCTGTACCAGTTCGTCGATGACGTCCTGTACCGGAGAAGGACGAACGGTGTGAAACTCAAGTGCATCCCCCAGGAGGCAGGACTAGAGCTGTTGGCAGAGATACATGGAGGCATATGTGGCTCCCACATAGGGTCAAGGGCCCTTGCCGGGAAGGTGTTCTGGCATGGTCTCTTCTGGCCCACCGCCCTCCAAGATGCGACGGCACTAGTCACCAAGTGTGAAGCGTGCCAGTTCCATTCAAAGAAACTTCATCAACAAGCTCAAGCCCTTCAAACAATCCCTATCTCCTGGCCATTCTCGGTCTGGGGGCTCGATATACTGGGCCCTTTCCCCTACGCTGTCGGGGGCTTTGAGTACTTGTACGTTGCAATCAACAAGTTCACAAAGTGGCCAGAGGTGGAAGCAGTGAGGAAGGTGACTGCTCAGTCAATCGTCAAATTCTTCAAAGGACTGGTCTGCTGTTTTGGTGTGCCAAACAGAGTCATCACCGACAACGGCATGCAGTTCACAAGCCGCACCTTCAGGCAGTACATCCAAGACCTCGGCAGCAAGGTATGTTTTGCTTCCGTGGCACATCCATGGAGCAACGGCCAAGCGGAGAGGGCAAATGCTGAAGTGTTACGAGGCTTGAGAATGAAGACCTTTCACAAGCTGCACAAGAGTGGAAGACGCTGGACTGATGAGTTGTCGGCGGCTCTTTGGTCGATTAGGACGACGCCAAATCGAGCCACCGGCCAGACACCATTTGCCCTGGTATACGGGGCGGAAGCAGTTCTCCCCACGGAACTCATACACGGGTCACCTCGAGTGCTCGCTTATGACGAGCTTGAGCAAGAGCCGTTGCACCAAGATGACGCGACGCTCCTTGAGGAAGATCGTCTTTGGGCGGCTATGAGAGTGGCATGCTACCAGCAAGCCTTGCGTCGCTACCATAGCCGCAAGGTTCATGCCCGAAGCTTTGAGGAAGGCGACCTTGTTCTTCGGCGCGTTCAGTCGGCCAAGAATTCCAACAAGTTGACGCCAAAGTGGGAAGGCCCTTATCGGGTAATACGAGTCACCAGGCCTGGCGCATTCCGCCTGGAGACCGAGGATGTCGTACCAGTGAGCAACTCCTGGAACATCGAGCATCTTCACAAGTTTTACCCATAAGGCGCGGCTTGCCGGGCCTCCCGGCAAGCCACCTTTTGTATGAGATTTGCCGACAAGGCATGTGACCCTCTGTACAAAGCCAGGCGCAGGCCCTGAGCATAAATAAACGAAGCGCTGGCGCCCTAAGTTATAGCATGCATACTAGGTCAAGTCTCGTCCTTGGTTAGGGTTGATAGTGCTGAGCGGCGGCTAACCCCTAGCTTAGAGGTCGAGTGCGCGTCTCTCTGTTCTTCTCTGTCTTCTTTGGTTTGCAGGACACATGAATATCCTTGCCAAGCTGCTTTGGAAGAAAGGGGACGGACCGGCATCCGGGCCCCGGCAAGCCAGTATTGCCAGGGGCTACAAGAGCAAAGATCAACCCGCGGCAAGCTAAGGTTGCCGGGGGCTGCAGACTCAGATAAGTTCTCTATCCCTTATCATGCGTTTCGTTATGGACTGAGGTATGTGAAACCTCGTTTTATCCTTAGGCTACCGTGCTCCCCTCATTCCGGACCCTAGGACTCGTTTCCTGGGACTGAGTTTGGTCGTACTCGTGGCAGCAAGGAAATGAAACGAGGAGCCTAAGCCCACCTCATCCCTGCCTCCGCCAAGGGCGTGAGAAAGGTCGAGCGAAGTGGGGGGACGGCAAGGCCTGTTGCCGGGTGAGAAAACGTTTATCCTAAAGGTAACAAGGATTTACTCCTTGTCATGCGATTTACCTGCGAACGAAAAAACCCGGCAAACATCCCTTTTTCATTAAAAAACATCCCGTACAGGTACAGTTCATACGAAATGAAAAACATGAACAAGGGGATTACAAGTTCTAAAGTTAACAAAGGTCCGCAGGCTTACAAGCAAAAAAGAGATAAGATGCCCGTAATCCCTTTCGTGTCCCTCTCCTCAGGAGGCAGGTCAAGGAGGCGAAAAGGGCAAAAGGGGCGCCTAGGCGAGCTACGAGCAGCAGAAGACACCAAGAGAACACCTCGGCGGCCGCCCATGGGCAGGCCGGTGGTGACGGTGCTGGGAAAAGAGCTGGAAGATGAGGCGGCAGGACCCGCGGTACGCGACGAAGGCGTCGGTGCCCACGTACTCCGAGTTTACTGCCTTGCTACCCGGCCTCTTCCTCTTCCGCAGCCTCCCGACGCCAGCTGCCCAAGGAGACGGCCCCGAGAAGTTCAAGGAGCTGGCCCCGCCCTAGCAAACCCCTGCCAAAGGAGAGGCCAGGTGCAGATGTTGCTGCTGCCGCACCCGCCCAGGTGCGGGGCGTCCGACGCCTAGTCGGACTCGTCCCCGCTGTCCTCCTCGTCACTTTCGCTCGAGGAAGAGCTTCCGTCGTCAGAATCTCCATCGGAGGAGCTCTCCACGCAGCACTTCAGGCGAGTCCCGAACTTCCCGAAGACCTTGACGGAGAGTAGGCCGTCCTCCATCAATTTGAAGTAGAGGATGAGCCCCGCCGTCAGGCTGTGGATGCGAGCAAACGTCTTACACCCACGACGGAGGTACATGACTCGAGGAGCCGGGAAGTCGACGTCGACCCACGTGCCCCCGTTCCCGCAACCCCTCATGTGCAATCTAAGGGATTGGGGCCGGTCACGCTCCATCTCCCGAGCAAACGAGACGGGAAGACGAAGACGGTGACGTGGAGGCTGGCGCAGCCTAATGAAGAACTCGTGGGGCTGGTCTCCGACATGGCCTTCCATCGGGAAAGGCATCATGGGCGGGGGCGAAGCTGGCGCGCCGCCCCGCCCTCCTCTTCCCCGAGCACTGCGACCTCTGCTCCGGCCTTGCCCATGGCCTCGCCCCCTCCCCCTTCCCCTCGCGGCCGGCTCTGCCACCACGGGCGCAGGAGAAGGAGGGACGCGTTGTCGAGTGGTGACCCTCGCCGCCACCGTCGAAGGACCGGGATTCCCTTTCTCCATGACGAATGAAAGGAAGGAGCGGAAGCAAAGGGAGGTAGAAGATGGAAGAATGCGAGATGCCATCTCCCCTTCCCACTCTTTATAAAGGAACGGGGTTGGGGCTCGGCCGCCCCGCTCGACCAATCAAAACACGGGAGGCGCAGGGAACCAGGACCGACCCGCTGCCCCAACCAGCGACGCCCGGTTTCCCGCCTCCACCGTTTGCCGCCCCGAGCGCATGAAAGACGCGTGGCAGACGTGCAGAACCGAGGAGACAGGTGAGGCGACCTCTCCCCACCCCATGATTGTGGGGAGTGGACGCCTTGAAGACCGTGCCCTGGTCCCATTTAGTAAATGAGCCGCGCCTCGACGCCTCCCTCCCTCTATGGGGAAGGCGTGAGCCGCCTCTTTACTGTGATGTGACGCATGCGTGTGAAAACCGCCCCACGCATGTCGCCCACATCATGCACGCCCCTCCACGCCGCGCCGCGCGTGCGGGTCGTGGGAAGCACAGCGCGCGAAAAATCTTACCACGGTAAAAACCGTCCCACCTGCCCGCGCACCGTTTTGGGCCTGACCCAACAACGTGTCGCGCTTATGTGTGGCCCAGGACCGGGGGCTCCTGTTAGTGTACAAAACTAGGGGCACATTTTTGTACCCCTTTACCTGTGCACGGGCAGTCAGAGCCGCGCCTGCGACCACACCAAGCAGAGCGAGGGACGTGAGCCAAGGTAAGACCGAAGCCCAAGATGGCCAAAGCAACGACGAGGACCAAGGCCACAAAGATCAGATGGACGAAGCAGGTTTCCCCGGCAAGGACCCTTGCCAGGACAGCCTCAGCGGCCCTGGCAAGGCCCTTGCCGGGGCAGCTCGCCCGCGCCAGCCGGCGAGCCACCCTCGAGCCCACCAACACTCGACAAATGCATTGGGACAGGGCTCGGGAGGCACCTCTGTGGTGGCATGCAGATCTTTGTGAAGACAAAGAATAGTCAAAATCAAATGAGGATAGGAAGGCAGCCATCCTCACCAAAGAAACCCACAAGACCCCCGGCAAGATCCTTGCCGGGGATGCCTACACGCCACGGCAAGACCCTTGCCGAGCCACCCGACAAGGCCCTCGCCAAGCGCACCAGCAGGGCCACCGTCAGGCCCGCACCAGCCAAGTCTCCGTCGCTGTTCGCATGCAGCTGCCGACCCAACCAGCTGGGCAGGCACCTGCGTGGCAACATGCAGCCCTTCGTGGAGGCTCCACCACCGCGCCACCTCAGCTGTCTGCCTGCCTACATGGCACCGCATGCATCGCTAGCCAGGGCGCGTGTCGAAGCTTGAAGGAGCGGCGACGGACGAGACGGGCCTCGCCCCCGTCCCCGATAAAGTGAAGGGACACCTAAGCCTCGCATTAAATGCGCTTTGTCCTGTAATACCAGCGATAAGCTCGTGACGCTGTAGCACTTTCCACCTCCTGTGTGCCACTGTGGCAGCCCCTTTCGCCTATAAAAGGAGGCCCATGGCACACGGGAGAAGGATTCGGCTTTTTGGAGCTCGTTACACTCCGTAGCTAGTTCAAGAACTCAGAATACATCCACCAAAGCAGGAGTAGGGTTTTACGCATCCTCGCGGCCCGAACCTGGATAAACGAATTGTGTGCTCTCTGTTAGACCCACTCTTCTCTCAACCTCGTGCCCCGCAACCGCAGTAGGGATCCTTGTGATCCCATAGGTGTCGTTTCCCACCGACAGGAGGGGTAGGACAAAAGATGTCATGCAAGTTCTTTTCTGTAAGCACGTATGACTATATTCGGAATACATGACTACATTACATTGATGAATTGGAGCTAGTTCTGTGTCACCCTATGTTATGCCTGTTACATGATGAACCGCATCCAGCATAATTCTCCATCACCGATCCAATGCCTATGAGCTTTTCACATATTGTTCTTCGCTTATTTACTTTACCGTTTCTACTGTTACAATCACTACAAAACCCAAAAATATTACTTTTGCTATCGTTATCGTTACTTCCATACTACTTTGCTACTAAATACTTTGCTGCGGATACTAAGTTATCCAGGTGTGGTTGAATTGACAACTCAGCTGCTAATACTTGAGAATATTCTTTGGCTCCCCTTGTGTCGAATCAATAAATTTGGGTTGAATACTCTACCCTCGAAAACTGTTGCGATCCCCTATACTTGTGGGTTATCAAGACTATTTTTTGGCGCCGTTGCCGGGGAGCATAGCTCTATTCTTTGAGTCACTTGGGATTTATATCTGCTAGTCACTTTGAAGAACTTGAAAGACAAGAAAACAAAAATTTATCCCTCAACTACGAGGGGAGGTAAGGAACTGCCATCTAGCTCTGCACTTGATTCACCTTCTGTTTTAAGTAAGCTTGCGACACCTAAACCTGCTTCTGCTATTCATTCTGATATGTCGCATGTTATTGATGATGCCACTTCTGCTATGCATGATACTTATGATGAAACTACTTCTATGCTTGATACTACTGTGCCACTTGGTGAATTTCTCGATGAACAACTTGCTAGGGCTAGAGAGAATGAAATTATTGAAACTGATAATATTGATGAAAGTGATGATGAAGGCTCTCCCAATAAATATGAATTGCCTGTTGTGCCTGAGGGCTATGTTATGGATGAAGAAACTACTAGAGACTTTCTTGCTTGCAATGATAGAAGTGATCTCAAGAAATTATTAGCTAAGCTGAAACAAAAAACTCTAAATGCTAGAATGAAATATGATCCTTCTTATGCTACTTCACCTATCTTTGTTACTGATAAGGATTATGAATTCTCTATTGATCCAGATATAATTACTTTGGTTGAATATGATCCTTTCTATGTCTATGAAACTGAAACTGTTGTGGCACATCTTACTAAATTAAATGATATAGCTACCCTGTTCACTAGTGATGAGAGAACTCGCTACTTTTGTATCCTTAAAATATTTCCGTTCTCATTAAAGGGTGATGCTAAGATATGATTTAATTCTCTTGAACCTGGTTGTCTGCGTAGTCCCCAGGATATGATTTATTACTTCTCT
This sequence comes from Aegilops umbellulata, assembly GCA_032464435.1. Taxonomy (NCBI): domain Eukaryota; kingdom Viridiplantae; phylum Streptophyta; class Magnoliopsida; order Poales; family Poaceae; genus Aegilops; species Aegilops umbellulata. Next base: position 280,653,239 of record CP136056.1, on the reverse strand, counting down.
ACTAATTATTTCCCTGCTCATAAGAAACAAGCTGCTTTAAGGGAAATATATAATTTTGTGCAAATTGAAGAAGAGAGTCTCCCACAAGCTTGGGGGAGGCTTCTCCAATTACTTAATGCTTTGCCTGATCATGCTCTCAAGAAAAATGAAATACCTGATATCTTTTATAATAGACTAACCGATGCTTCTAGAGACCACCTGGATAGTTGTGCTGGTTCTGTTTTCAGGGAAAGAATACCGGATGAAGCTGAAATTCTATTGAATAATATGTTGACAAATAAAAATAATTGGACACTTCCTGAGCCAACTCCTGAGCCTATTCCTAAACCAACTCCAAAGAAAAGGGGTGTTCTATTTCTCAGTCCTGAAGATATGCAAGAGGTAAAAGGGAGATATTTTATAACCAGAGAGGAGGCAGAAGAGTATAAGAGGAGGGCTGAGATAGCTCGCCTCCAGGCTGCAGTCCACGATGCAATGACCGCTGCATCTCAGTACGACCCCAACTACAACTTTGGATATCCGCCAGGCTATCCGTGGCAATAAACCAACTTAGGCCAAAAGCCTAAGCTTGGGGGAGTACGTATTTCCCACCGACATTACATTTATGTTCACACACTCATTGCTAGATGTCGGTGCTCATACTTTTTCACTGTAATATCCATGCTAGTTTATTTTCCTTTTTTCTTCTTGTGTGTTTGATAAACCTTAAGAAAAACCAAAAAAAATTAGTTGTAGCTTTTAGCTAGTTTACTTTCTTGCTGTAGTAGTAATAATTAAAAAGAAAACCCAAAAAGATTTCCCGTTCTTCTTTTGCTTGTTGGGAGCTTTCTCGTGTAAATAGTTTCTTTTCTTTTCTTTGGGGTCAATAGGAGAAGACCATGATGAAATTGTTAAAGTGGCTCTAATATGCATTATTGTTGATTTAACCAAGAGCCCATATTGCCTTGTCTTCTCCTGTTTATTGAATGCTCGCAGATTCCAGCTTAGTCCAATGCACGTGCACTATTATTATTATTCACATCATTCCGTCGTGCACGTGAAAGGCAATTATGACGATATATGACGGACTGATTGAGATAAGAAAAGCTGGTATGAACTCGACCTCTCTTGTTTTTGTAAATATGATTAGTTCATCGTTCCTGATTTGGCCTATTATGAATAAACATGTTTGCAATGACAATTAGAGATTATAGTTCATTATGCCACGCTTAATTAGCTAGGAGTTTATAATGGTTTACCTTGCGTGCCAACATGCTATTAAAATGGTTGTGATGTGGTATGATGGGGTGGTATCCTCCTTTGAATGATTCAAGTGACTTGACTTGGCACATGTTCACGCATGTAGTTGAAACAAATCAACATAGCCTTCACGATATTTATGTTCATGGTGGATTATATCCTACTCATGCTTGCACTCAATGTTCATTAATTTTAATGCATGTTCATGACTGTTGTCGCTCTCTAGTTGGTCGTTTCCCAGTCTTTTTGCTAGCCTTCACTTGTACTAAGTGGGAATACTGCTTGTGCATCCAATCCCTTAAACCCCAAAGTTATTCCATATGAGTCCACTATACCTTCCTATATGCGGTATCTACCTGCCGTTCCAAGTAAATGTGTACGTGCCAAACTCTAAACCTTCAAATGAAATTCTATTTTGTATGCTCGAATAGCTCATGTATCAACTAGGGATGTCCTTATCTTCCATGCTAGGCGGGTTATTCTCAAGAGGAGTGGACTCCGCTCCTCACTCACGAGAAAATGGCTGGTCACTAGGATGCCCAGTCCCATGCTTTATGCAAATCAAATCAAAATAGTTGCAAACAAAACTCCCCCGGGGCTGTTGCTAGTTGGAGGCACTCGTTGTTTCGAGCAAGCCATGGATTGATGCTTGTTGGTGGAGGGGGAGTATAAACTTTACCATTCTGTTTGAGAACCGCCTATAATGTGTGTAGCATGAAAGATATCGCCAACTCTTGGTTGTTATGTTGACAATGAAAGTATGCCACTCAAAATATTATTTATCACTGCTTTAAAATCGAGCTCTGGCACCTCTACAAATCTCTTCTTCCCTCTGCGAAGGGCCTATCTATTTACTTTTATATGGAGTCATCACCCTCTTATTAAAAAGCACCAGCTGGAGAGCACCGATGTCATCTGCATCCATTACTATTAATTTATATTGGGTATGCCTATGACTGGATCTCTTTTACCATGAATTACAATGTTTAGTCAGTCCTTGATTTTTAAAGGTGCTCTACATTTATGTTTTGCGGTCTCAGAAAGGGCTAGCGAGATACCATCTTCTTATATCATATTATGATTGTTTTGAGGAAGTGTTGTCATCCGAGATTTATTATTATTGCTCACTAGTTGATTATGCCATTGACATGAGTAAACATGATACCTAAGAGTTATTGTGAATATGGTTAGTTGATAATCTTTGCTGAAAACTTGAATGCTGGCTTTACATATTTACAACAACAAGAGCAAACAGAGTTTGTAAAAGTTTTTCTTTATCACTTTCAGTTTATCAACTGAATTGCTTGAGGACAAGCAAAGGTTTAAGCTTGGAAGAGTTGATACGTCTCCGTCGTATCTACTTTTCCAAACACTTTTGCCCTTGTTTTGGACTCTAACTTGCATGATTTTAATGGAACTAACCCAGACTGACGATGTTTTCAGCAGAATTGCCATGGTGTTATTTATGTGCAGAAACAAAAGTTCTCGGAATGACCTGAAACATCACGGAGATTATTTTTGGAAATAATAAAAAATATTGGCGAAAGAATCAAGGCCTGGGCGCCCCCCTGCCTCATGGGCCCCTGGAGCTCCACCGACCTCAACTCCAACTCCATATATTCGTGTTCGGGGAGAAAAAAATCAGAGGGAAAGATTCATTGCGTTTTATGATACGGAGCCACCCCAAGCCCTAAACTCTCTCGGGAGGGCTGATCTGGAGTCCGTTCGGGGCTCCGGAGAGGGGAATCCATCGCCATCGTCATCATCAACCATCCTCCATCACCAATTTCATGATGCTCACCGCCGTGCGTGAGTAATTCCATCGTAGGCTTGCTAGACGGTGATGGGTTGGATGAGATTTATCATGTAATCGAGTTAGTTTTGTTAGGGTTTGATCCCTAGTATCCACTATGTTCTGAGATTGATGTTGCTGTGACTTTGCTATGCTTAATGCTTGTCACTAGGGCCCGAGTGCCATGATTTCAGATCTGAACCTATTATGTTTTCATGAATATATGTGAGTTCTTGATCCTATCTTGCAAGTCTATAGTCACATATTATGTGTTATGATCCGGCAACCCCGAAGTGACAATAATCGGGACCACTCCCGGTGATGACCATAGTTTGAGGAGTTCATGTATTCACTATGTGTTAATGCTTTGGTCCGGTACTCTATTAAAAGGAGGCCTTAATATCCCTTAGTTTTGGCTAGGACCCCGCTGCCATGGGAGGGTAGGACAAAAGATGTCATGCAAGTTCTTCTCCGTAAGCACGTATGACTATATTCGGAATACATGCATACATTACATTGACAATTGGAGCTAGTTCTGTGTCACCCTATGTTATGACTGTTACATGATGAACCGCATCCGGCATAATTCTCCCTCACCGATCCAATGCCTACGAGCTTTTCACATATTGTTCTCCGCTTATTTACTTTACCGTTGCTACTGTTACAATCACTACAAAGTCCAAAAATATTACTTTTGCTATCTGTCGGTGTCAAAACTGGCGGATCTCGGGTAGGGGATCCCGAACTATGCGTCAAGGTTGGATGGTAACAGGAGACAAGGGACACTTTATTTTACCCAGGTCCGGGCCCTCTCGATGGAGGTAAAACCCTACTCCTGCTAAATTAATATTGATGATATGGGTAGTACAAGAGTAGATCTACCACGAGATCAAGGAGGCTAAACCCTAGAAGCTAGCCTATGGTATGGTTGTGTATGATGATGATTGTCCTACGTACTACAACCCTCCGGTTTATATAGACACCGGATAGGGTTAGGGTTACACAGAGTCGGTTACAATGGTAGGAGATCTTGAATATCCGCACGCCTAGCTTGCCTTCCACGCCAAGGAAAAATCCTTCTGGACACGGGACGAAGTCTTCAATCTTGTATCTTCATAGTCCTGGAGTCCGGCTGAAGGTATAGTCCGGCTATACGGACACCCCCTAATCCAGGACTCCCTCAGTAGCCCCGAACCAGGCTTCAATGATGATGAGTCCAGCGTGCAGATTGTCTTCGGCATTGCAAGGCGGGTTCTCCTTCAAACTTTGTGTACCTGCGGGTATAATGTCCGATTTTTATAATGCAGCGCTCCTTGGCTTTCACGCCCAATAATGGCCGCCTTCCACGTGTCAAACGAATGCGAAAAGCCAGGGCAGCTTTACATCCAAGCCCCTAGCCATATAAACGAGCCGCCTATCTAACAGGATGAGGATTCAGATCCAAACCACACCTTCCCCTTCTGCGAGAAATCATCAGAGTGTCTCCAGCAAAGATCCATTCCAACATGGCCAGCCGCCGTAGCTCCTCCTCTCGCCCTTCCAGTCCTATCCCTGGAGACTGGGAGAGTTGTTCCATCCCGCATAGCGAATTAGTGTCGCTCCAAGCCAAGGGATTTCTCCCTCAAGCCTATATGGTCTCGGGCCGAGCCAGACTCACCACTTATCAAGGCGGAAAACAAGCGAAGAACTCACCTAGTCCCTCTAAAGGGGAGCGGGTGTGCCTGGTCCCTTATCTAATAAGGGGACTGGGATTGCTAATTCATCCCTTTCTCCGCGGGCTTCTGGAGTTCTATGGCCTCTAGCTGCACCACCTTACGCCCGGCTCTGTGTTACACATCGCGGGCTTCGTTGCTCTTTGCGAGCTATTTTTAGGCGTCAAGGATCATTTCGCGTTGTGGAAGAAGATATTCTGCCTGGTGCCCCGTTCCCAAGAGGGGTCCATATATCAAGTGGGCGGAGCTGAAGTATGGCGCATCGCCGGGACCGGATACCCGTCTGGAACCCCGAAGAAGGCGTCCGAAGACTGGCCTTCAGAATGGTTTTACATAGACGACGTCCCCCTGCCGGACCCTATCCGGGCCGGTCTCCCTGAGTTCAACAATGCTCCCCTGAAGAAACGCCTGAGTTGGCGCCCTCGGAGCTCTCAGAGAGAGAATGACAGAGACGTCCTTTACTTAATGGGTCGGATTAAGCTACTGGCTCATTCCGGACTAACCATGATTAAAGTCATGGCCATACGCATTATGTGGGGGGTGCAGCCGCTCCAATACAGAAGCCACCCCATGTGGGATTTCAACGGGGAAGATGATGCCACCCGTCACGGCCGTAAAGGGTCGGACTCGCCTGCCGCCCTAATGAGGATCTTATCCTCTTTTTACAAGGGAGAAGAAGAGGAATTCCTCCGCGTCGACCCACAGGGCGGATTTTCCATGTGTAGTCCTCCGAATTGGGTAAGCGGACAGTCGTGCTTCCCTGTTCATTTTACATTCCCATGATTAAATAGGCAGTCTAACGACTTCAACGCGGGACCTGCGTCAGGAGGTAAAAAACATAAACAGCCGTCCTCCACGGCCAGAGGACCCAGAACGGTCCCTTGATCCGGACTCCGAAGAGGATCCGGACTTAGCGGTGGAGTTTATCGACGGAGTGTTTTATCAGCTAAGCAAGGACGATACCTTGGTAGCTATTATAGCTGATTACCCAGGGTTAATCCTGGCCTCCCAGGTGACAAATACCGGAGCTTTACCCCCTTAAGAGGGGTTCCGTTTTCACGGGTTTGGTTGTTCTGACAGCAACTGTGCTTTGTAGGGGAGATTCCCGAGGCGGGAAGCCGACCCCGCTGCAGCTAGCCGGCGGGGGGCCGCAGGGCCCCGTGGGGCAAAAAGGAACGTAGTCCGGACTAAGGTGCCAGAGCAAAGGTATGGCGTACCCTCTCTTTTTCCCTGGTGTTTTACTCCTCCAGGGTACATTAACATTCGTGCTATCTTCAGGATGTAGAGACCTCGCCGGACTATATCCGGAGAGGTTGCCAATCGCGCCTCCACCAGTCAGACTCCAACGCCCGGCCCGGAAGCGGAGGCCCGCGCAAGGCACGCACCGGACGCTCCTCCATCAGAGGATGCGGACAGGTTGTCTGCCACCCATTCCGAGGTGGAGAGTGCCATGAACCACAGGCGTCGCCGGACAGTCTTTCGCGATGCTTGTTTCTCCCAGGAGGCTTTAGATGCCTTCAATTCGGGAGACGCGTACCTCCGTGCCGCTCAAAATGGTTTAGCCAGAGCCACGGAGCAGTATGTAAAAGACATACGGGTAAGAAAATTTTGGTAAATATAGATATGCCAGTAGCCCCCGAGACTTGAAGCAGTGGAAATAACTAATTCGAGAATCATATAACATGCAGTTTCTTACCGAGAAGAACACCGCGCTGTCCCAGGAGCTGGAAAGGTGCAGGGCCCAACTAGAGGCCGCACTAATGGCATCAGGGGGGTCTAAAGAGACCCCTGCAGGTAAACAATACACTAGAATATTTAGTATTGTGCGGATTTAAGTGCCAATCTAACAAATGGTATTGCAGATGGCGCCGGACTCGATCCGGACAGGCAACAGCTTCTACGCCGGTTAAAGGCTGGTGAAAGCATGCTAACAAAGGTGAGGCGGGAGAAGAATGATCTCCAGGATGCCAACACCAGGCTGGATGTTGAACTAAAAGATGTTCGTGGCCAGCTGTCGGACTCCAATAAGGAGAATCAGCGACTTCGACGCGGCATTTTTAGTAAGTGCTTAAGCGAACTCTTGAAAAAGGAGTTCGGCGAGGAAGACGACTAACAGAGTTATGTCTGTAGGTATGCTGACAGGTCGTCATGCAGAGGAGATGCCCGGTTCAACGGGCGATCTTCTTCCCAAACTCTCGCAACTGCACGAACGAGTTCGGCAGGCGATGCGAGGTATTGCCCAAGCCTTGTGGCCTGCCCACTCCATACCTGAGGGCCTTGGAGAACTTGCGGAGAAGTTGAAGGGAGCTCGGCGGCGCTTCTGGTTGTGGAGGATATCAGCCTGCCGGCAGGGCGCTAGGGAGGCCTGGGCCATGGTGAAGACCCGCTTTACGAAGTCTGACCCCAATCACATGGCCGAGGTCGGACCGGTGGGGCCTGACGGGAAGGAGATCCCTGTGAGCTTAGTGTATGGCCACGTAGAATTGGCCGCAAAGTATTCCCAACAGGACTGTAAATTAGACAGCCTGTTAGATGGTATAGAGGAGGAATACAATCAGTCAGGATGACTATGTAATTTATAATTGACATGTGTAATGCCTTCTAGCCAGATTGTAGATCGTTTGTCGTTGCCGACCTTTTCGCTTCGACCTCGGGACCTGACGGTCCGGAGTGTGTCCGAATACCATAACGATTATATAAGAACCGAGGTATGCATGCAGACCAGGCGTAGGGGTCATTAGTGCTTTATCAGACAAGTGCCCAACTAGTTATGTTATATTACATGGTTAGTAAGAAACATCTTCCAGAGAGAATAGTTCCGTTAAGGGTTCCTTTCGCTGGGGTGGCGTGCCCTGAAGTGCACGTCTGGACTGCAAATGCAGGAAAACATCTGGGGGCATGTATAAGTAAAAAAGGTTCATCTTTAGTTCACCGACCGAATATTCCCTTAAGAACGCTAGCTTTCGGCTTCACCCAGTCTGAGGTACACATCCGGCTTATCCGGCAGTAGCAATCGCAGAGGTGCTCCCTTTACCGCCTAGCCGAACAATCGGGAACGTAGGGGTAAGCACAGGAGCCAGGCAACCCAGCTTGGCCAAAACTTAAGTCATATCGATGCATATAATGGTGAAGAAAAGGTGCATGCGGAAGTCTGACGCATGCGTTGGGCGTGAAACCCATATAAACAAGCTTCTGTTAAAGAAGCCCCCAGGTTTAAGGAGTGCGGGTAGCGCGTCACATGATGAGCCTTTAAGGGCTATAAAAGGAAAGAGTGGGAGGAGACAAAATAAAAACAGAAATAAAAAATAAATAAATGGACAGAGGAAGGAGACAAACCCAGAGTCCGGCGCTAGGCATAGAATCTTCGGAGACGTGCGGCGTTCCATGGGTTCGGCTCGAGTCGGTTATCCGACGCATCTCGCAGGCGGTACGCTCCACCAGTCAGGACTTGGTCAATTATGAAGGGACCTTCCCATTTGGGCTTGAGTTTGTCCTTTTTCTTATCCGGCAGGCGTAGAACTAGTTCACCAACATTGTAATTTTTGGCCCGTACTTCTCTGCTTTGATATCTTCGAGCCTGTTGTTGATAAAATGCGGAACGGGCTTTAGCCACCTCGCGCTCCTCCTCTAAGGCGTCCAGGTTGTCCTGCCGATCAAGCTCGGCTTCTCTTTTTTCGTACATGCTCACTCGAGGTGAGTCATGAATTATGTCGCAGAGCAGAACTGCCTCTGCGTCGTACACCATAAAGAATGGTGTGAATCCGGTGGTACGATTCGCGTGGTTCGCAGCCCCCGGAGTACGGAGTCGAGCTCCTCCACCCAATGCGTATTAGATTCCTTGAGGGACCGCACTAGTCTGGGTTTAATGCCGCTCATGATGAGACCATTTGCACGCTTGACCTGACCGTTAGTTTGTGGGTGATAGACAGAAGCATAGTCGAGCTTAATGCCCATGTTTTTGCACCACAGCTTTACTTCGTCGGAGGTGAAGCTTGTGCCGTTATCGGTGATGATGCTATGAGGGACGCCGTAACGGTGTACGACCCCGGATATGAAGTCTGTCACAGGTCCGGATTCGGCCGTCTTAACAAGCTTGGCTTCTATCCATTTGGTGAATTTATCCACCATGACCAATAAGTATTTTTTCTTGTGGGTTCCACCTTTAAGGGGTCCCACCATGTCAAGCCCCCAGACCGCAAAAGGCCAAGTGATGGGGATAGTTCGGAGGGCGTTGGGCGGCATATGGCTTTGGTTTGCAAAGAGCTGGCAACCGACGCATCGTTTGACTAAGTCATGAGCGTCTGCTCGGGCCGTCGGCCAATAAAAGCACGTACAGAAAAGCCTTGCTTACAAGGGACCGAGCTGCGGCGTGGTGGCCACCGAGTCCGGCATGAATTTCAGCCAACAGACTCCGCCCCTCCTCTTCGGAGATACATCTTTGAAGGACTCCTGTAGTGCTTTTCTTATATAGCTCTCCCTCGTGGACTTTATAGGATTTAGATCGCCGCACTATGCAGCGTGCCTCGTTTTGGTCCTCTGGGAGTTCCTACCTAGTAAGGTAGGCTAGGAATGGTTCTGTCCACAGGGCGATGACCGCCATTATTACGTGGGCTGAAGGTGTGATTTCGGTGGCAGGGCCTCCGATTATGTCGGATTGTTCGGCGTCGGGTTGTGCGGTTGTGTCCGGACTGTTATCCGAGGGTTCCCCCTCCCATGCTACAGATGTCTTGAATAATCTTTCTAAGAAGATGTTGGGGGGACTGCATCTCGTTTTGCTCCGATGCGTGCCAGGACGTCCGCTGCCTGATTATTTTCTCGGGCTATATGATGAAACTCCAGTCCCTTGAACCGAACTGACATTTTTAGGACGGCATTGCGATAAGCTGCCATTTTTGGGTCTTTGGCGTCGAAGTCGCCATTTATTTGGGATATCGCGAGGTTTGAGTCCCCGCGTACTTCCAGGCGTTGAATGCCCATGGATACTGCCATCCGGAGACCATGTAGAAGGGCCTCGTGTTCGGCAGCATTGTTGGAGTCCATGTACATAATTTGGAGTACATATTGGACTGTGTCTCCTGTAGGGGACTTCAAAACGACGCCAGCCCCCAGTCCGGCCAACATTTTGGAGCCGTCAAAATGCATGATCCAGTTTGAATATGTGCCGTACTCTTTAGGGAGTTCGGCCACTGTCCATTCGGCGACGAAGTCGGCTAGGACTTGCGATTTAATGGCTCGCCGTGGTTTGTAGGTTATGTCGAACGGGAGGAGATTTATGGCCCATTTTGCTATCCGGCCCGTTGCATCACGGTTGTTGATAATATCGTTGAGTGGTACTTCCGAGGCTACTGTTATAGAACACTCTTGAAAGTAGTGTCGTAGCTTCCGGGATGCCATAAACACCGCGTATGCAATCTTTTGGTAATGCGGGTACCGTGATTTGCATGGTGTGAGGACAGTGGACACGTAGTAAACCGGCCTTTGAAGGAGGAGCTTGTGTCCGTCCGTTGCCCGCTCGATGACGAGTACTGCGCTAACAACTTGATGAGTTGCGGCAATGTACAATAGCATGGGTTCGCCAGTGTTCGGCGCGGCCAGGACTGGGTTTGTTGCCAAGATGGCCTTTATTTCCTCGAGTCCGGCCGTGGCAGCGTCTGTCCACTCGAAGTGTTCGGTGCGCCTGAGGAGGCGGTAAAGGGGCAATGCCTTTTCTCCCAGGCGGGAGATAAAACGGCTTAAAGCCGCCACGCATCCGGTGAGTTTCTGTATTTGTTTGAGGTCTTTTGGGACATCCAATTGTGACAAAGCTCAGATTTTAGCTGGATTTGCTTCAATTCCTCTACCGGATACAATGAAGCCCAGGAGCTTTCCGGCTGGAACACCGAAAACGCATTTTTCCGGATTGAGCTTAATGTCGTATTTTCGGAGGTTGTCGAATGTAAGCCTCAAGTTGTCTACTAGAGATTCGACATGTCTTGATTTAACGACCACATCATCTACATACGCCTCCACTGTTTTGCCGATTTGGTTGCCAGGCATGTTTGAATCATGCGCTGATATGTTGCGTCGGCGTTTTTTAGCCCAAAGGGCATTGTGTTGAAGCAGAATGGGCCGTATGGTGTGATGAATGATGTTGCGGCTTGGTCTGATTCTGCCATCTTGATTTGATGGTAACCGGAGTATGCGTCGAGGAAGCACAGCGAATCGTGTCCTGCAGTGGCATCGATGATTTGATCTATTCGAGGGAGGGGGAAAGGATCCTTTGGGCAAGCCTTATTAAGGTCTTTGAAATCGACACACAGGCGCCAGGATTTGTCCTTCTTTGGTACCATCACCAGGTTTGCTAGCCAGTCTGGGTGTTTTATGTCTCTAATGAATCCAGCCTCCAATAACTTGGCTAGCTCCTCTCCCATAGCCCGTCTCTTTGGTTCAGAGAAACGCCGAAGGGCTTGTTTGACAGGTTTGAATCCTTTCTGGATATTTAGGCTGTGTTCGGCCAACCTGCGTGGGATTCCTGGCATGTCCGAAGGGTGCCAAGCGAAAATGTCCCAGTTCTCTCGTAGGAACTCTCGCAGTGCGGCGCCTACATCAGGGTTCAGTCTTGCCCCGATGGAGGCTGTTTTATTGGGGTCCTTTGGGTGGACCTGGAGTTTGACTATTTTGTCCGCTGGTTTGAAGGATGTGGATTTGGATCTCTTATCGAGTATCACATCATCCCTATTGACCGTGGATCGCAGCGCAGTCAGTTCTTCGGCCGCTAAGGTTTCGGATAGTGCCTCGAGGGCCAATGCGGCTGTCTTGTTCTCGGCGCGGAGTGCTATGTCCGGATCACTAGCGAGAGTGATAATTCCGTTTGGCGTGATAGCTTGGAAAACTGTGAAAGCCTCCCGTCCTAGTATAGCGTGATATCCGCTTTTGAACGGGGACACCTGGAACGTGATCTGTTCGGACCTGTAATTATCCGTGTGCCGAATACCACATCTAGTGTGATCTTTCCGGTGTAGCGCGCTTCCTGACTGGGGATTATTCCTCTAAAGGTTGTGCTGCTTCGCTCAATGCGGTTCCAGTCTATTTCCATCTTTTGGAGGGTTTCCTCGTAAATGAGGTTCAATCCGCTGCCTCCGTCCATGAGTACCGTTGCGAGGTGACAACCGTCCACTATGGGACTGAGGACCAATGCGGCTGGTGCTCTGGCTGTTCGAAATTTAGGTTCGTCACTCGCGTTGAAGGTGATAGCAGTATTACTCCATGGATTTATTGTCGCTACTTGATAGACTTCAGTGAGGCTGCGGAGTGTTCTTTTTCGCATGTTATTTGATGCGAAAGTCTCAAAGACTGTGAGAACGGAACTGAAATTCTCGGGCTGGTTTCCTTCGACCTCTAGAATTAGGAGGTCCTCGCCAATTTTGGCCACCTGCCGGAGTATCCAACATGCCCTGAGGCTGTGAGTTGGGGTGGCGTCCTCTGCACTGTGAATCTTGCAAGGTCCATCTAGCCACTTTTCCAGTACGGTTCCATGCCCTCTAAAGGGTTTTGATTTTTTGGTATTTAGTCCGGGTGCCTTACTGTGGTGCGCCCTCTTAATTCGGACGGGATTGTTATTCAAGGCCGGATTATCCCAAAATTTTATTTCAGTTTTCCAAGCACTTTCCATCGCACAGTACTTTTGTACTATGGATGCCAAGTCAGCAAAGCGTGTAATATTATGACGACTTACGGCGTTGAGTATTCCCTTGTCCGTGCAGTTACTGCAAAAGATTGAAATTGCGTCTCCCCCGCGGTCCTTTATCCTGTTCATAACCAGGAGGAATCTGGCCCAGTAATGATGTACTGTTTCTTCGGGCATTTGCCTGATTTGGGAAAGATCGCTTAAGATCGGGCGGGCGGGTGTCGTTGAATCTGAGACCTCGCCCAGTTTGCTTTTCGGAGGCCGAAGAACTTCCGAATTCTGAGATCCGGAGTCTTGGATGTTATCCGATTTGCCTGATTTTAAGCTCAGGTCTTGGATTGTATCCTCCCCTCCGCGGATATCCGGCATGGAGGGTTCGGGAATTCGGACGTAGCTAGTCCTTAAGATAGATGAAGGGTCGCCGCATTGTGTCTCCACCACGGCAACGTGGTGGGTGACTTGGGGAGATTTAATTTCTCTTAGATCGGGTTTAAGCCCAACCTGGTCGTAATTTGTAGCGACACCCAGTGCGGCGATGCGATCCAGGAGCTCGTTTACAGAAGAGAGCTCCATCGGATCCAATTGCTCGGCGAACTCTGAGCCGACGTGGAGGTTGCTTTCGATGACCCGGGAGGTCACCGTCGGCGCAACAGCCGAACAGGCGGTTGCGAGAAAACCACCTAGCCGGAGAGTTTGGCCGACAGCCAAGGCTCCTTTTGTAATGGCGTCGTCTTTAAAGACGGGAAGAGGCATCCTTCTTGACCGTGACGGCACAGAGGAACTCTCAATGAAAGCACCAATGTCGGTGTCAAAACCGGCGGATCTCGGGTAGGGGGTCCCGAACTGTGCGTCAAGGTCGGATGGTAACAGGAGACAAGGGACACTTTATTTTACCCAGGTTCGGGCCCTCTCGATGGAGGTAAAACCCTACTCCTGCTAGATTAATATTGATGATATGGGTAGTACAAGAGTAGATCTACCACGAGATCAAGGAGGCTAAACCCTAGAAGCTAGCCTATGGTATGATTGTGTATGATGATGATTGTCCTACGGACTACAACCCTCCGTTTTATATAGACACCGGATAGGGTTAGGGTTACACAGAGTCGGTTACAATGGTAGGAGATCTTGAATATCCGCACGCCTAGCTTGCCTTCCACGCCAAGGAAAGATCCTTCCGGACACGGGACGAAGTCTTCAATCTTGTATCTTCATAGTCCTGGAGTCCGGCTGAAGGTATAGTCCGGCTATCTGGACACCCCCTAATCCAGGACTGCCTCACTATCGTTACCGTTACTTCCATACTACTTTGCTACTAAATACTTTGCTGCAGATACTAAGTTATCCAGGTGTGGTTGAATTGACAACTCAGCTGCTAATACTTGAGAATATTCTTTGGCTCCCCTTGTGTCAAATCAATAAATTTGGGTTGAATACTCTATCCTCGAAAACTGTTGCGATCCCCTATACTTGTGGGTTATCACATATCGATGACAAAGGGAACAACGTATGTTGTTATGCGGTTTGACCGATAAAGATCTTCGTAGAATATGTAGGAACCAATATGAGCATCCAGGTTCTGCTATTGGTTATTGACCGGAGATGAGTCTCTGTCATGTCTACATAGTTCTCGAACTCATAGGGTCTGCACGCTTAACGTTCTGTGACGATCGGTATTATGAGTTTATGTGTTTTGATGTATCGAAGGTTGTTCTGAGTCCCGGCTGTGATCACGGACATGACGAGGAGTCTCAAAATGGTCGAGACATAAAGATCGATATATTGGATGGCTATGTTTGGATTGGAATGGTTCCGGGTGAGTTCGGGCATTTACCGGAGTAGCGGGAGGTTACCGGGACCCCCCGGAGAGTGTATGGGCCTTATTGGGCCTTAGTGGGAGAGAGGAGGAGGCGGCCTAGGAGGGGGCGCCCCCCCCCCAAGCCCATCCGAATTGGGAGGGGGGCCGGCCCCCCCTTTCCTTCCTCCCTCTCTCCTCCTTCCTTCCTCTCCTACTCCTACTTGGAAGGGGGGAATCCTACTCCCGGTGGGAGTAGGACTCCCCTAGGGCGCGCCATAGAGAGGGCCGGCCCTCCCCCTCCTCCACTCCTTTATATACGGGGGTGGGGGCACCCCATAGACACACAGGTTGATCATTGTCTTAGCCGTGTGCGGTGCCCCCCTCCACCATAATCCACCTCGGTCATATTGTCATAGTGCTTAGGCGAAGCCCTGCGCCGGTAGCTTCATCAACACCGTCATCACATCGTCGTGCTGACGAAGCTCTCCCTCGACACTCGGCTAGATCGAGAGTTCATGGAACGTCACCGAGTTAAACGTGTGCAGGTCGCGGAGGTGCCGTACTTTCGGTACTAGGATCGGTCGGATCGTGAAGGCGTACGACTACATCAACCGCGTTGTCATAACGCTTCCTCTTTCGGTATACGAGGGTACGTAGACAACACTCTTCCCTCTCGTTGCTACGCATCACCTAGATGGATCTTGCGTGTGCGTAGGAATTTTTTTGAAATTACTGTGTTCCCCAACAATAGTTATCAGGCTGCTCATATTGAAGTTACCCGCCTCTCAATACTAGATTTACTAGGTTTGTCATGATAAAGTTACCAGGCCCCCCATGCTATAGTTACCAACACACTGAATACATAGTTGCCATGTCGTTCATGCTAAAGTTATGAACATAGTGGTCATGTAGTTATCACACCGTCCATTCTGTTGTTACCAAACTGCTCAGGCTAAAGTTACCAGGCTAGTCATGTTGGATGAACTTATTAGGCTTTTTATGCTGAAGTTATCAGACTGCTCATGCTATATATAGTTACCATGCTGCTCATGTCATAGTTACCAGGCCGCTCATGTCATACTTATCAGGTATCTCTAGTGGATGCTTTCCGGCACTAATGCAATCGATGATGCCTCCACCGAAGACGCAATTAGAGAGGTAGGCGAGGTCGGTGATGAGAGACGACCGGATGTCTTGAGATACAATCCAACCATGTCGTTGTAGTACTATGGTGTGAGATGGGTCCCATGTGCAGAAACTATATATGCAGATGTTGCAATTGCCAACATTGCAATTATGTAGTTACCAGGGCACTCATGCTAAAGTTACCGACTTATTCATGCTATAGTTACGAGGATGGACATTCTAAAGTTAACAGGCCTCTCTCGTGCTAAATTTACTAGGCTACTCATGATATAGTTACCATGCGGCCCATATTAAAATTGCCAGACTTCCCATGCTACAACTACTAGGCTGCTCATGCCATAGTTACTAGGCTGCTCGAGTAGCCACTCCATTACCGACATCATCTATAGTTACCAAACATGATGCCACTGATGGACTAGAGAAATCTAACAAAAACACAAGAGAAGATAATTTTTGCTGACATGGAAGTAAAAAAAGTTCAAATATCATGTTCATGTATAATTAACAACAAACTGAAGAGTCTGAGTTGGTTACATGCTTGAGTAACAACCCAATAAACCGGTAAAAATCATCTTCCAAGCATTTTCTTTCTCTCGCCCACCAACACTGACCATAATATTAACAGAGCAGAATCATTTAACGAAAATATGGATGGGCAAAAAATGAGAAAAGCAAAATCGATTCAACCACCTGAGGTACGATGCGAAGGATGCACACAAAAAATCCAGGAAAAGACTTTAAAAATGGGCCAAAAGGTTAATTTTTCGTTACTAGACATCGGTTCCTTCATGGTGAGTTGGCTGTTGGGCCATGTTTAGAATTTAGGAGGTGTGGGCTTAAAATTTGGAACACCCATCTTTTTCGCGACATGTATACATGAAATTAATTTTCACGGCATGTATTGTTTAGGTGATCGCGTTCGTCATGACAATCAAACAACTGGCAGATCGTTCGGTGCTACCCCTAAAAGCCGAAAGTTCGCCAGCTAATACAGTCCATTTTTTCCATTAACTAGGATGTTGTAAGTCCACCGGGACCTACCGTTCAGCGTCCTATCCACCGGAGCCGGCAAAGCAAATGAAGCGGACGAGGGGGAACTCTCTAGGACAAACAAACAAAGGGGAAGGGGTAGCTATCCTTCGAATTCGCCCCGTGTAGGAATCTTGTACAGAGTTCGATTCCCGGCGGTGCAGTTCCCATGGACGAGCAGTTCATCCTCCGCGTGCCCCCATCCGTGGCGGAGCAGATCGAGCGTCTTATGAACGAATCTGCCGCTGGCTCATCCTCCAACCCCGACGACGCCTCCCTTGACCTCTCCTTCTCAGGTGCTCCCCGCCGCTCTTCCCCTCCTTGCCCCACGAATTCTACTTCCCGTTTCCGCGGGAAATTTGTGTAGAGCAGTAGAACTACAGTTCTGTGATTAAGGCTGTTGTACTTATCAATGCCCTAAATTTGCAGTGATAAGTAGGTTCGAATATGTTGATAGTAGAATTGTCAGTTGTAACTGTCTCGTTCAAAATATAGTACTCTACAAATTAGCGTGCTTGCTGATGCAGATTAATAGAGAACCGGAGTATCATTGTAACACAAAACTTTACACCTGCATAATTTCTTTGTAGCTTAACAGTTGTTAAATTCTGGGTTCTTACCTGCGGATAAGATGAGACCAATCTCAAGATCTCAATTGATGTTTGTGTTCATATTCCCCTTTGCAAGTTACTGCGATTGCATCTCTTGGCTCAGATATGCTTAACTTATCTTATGATCTTATCTGTACAAAACCATGAAACCGGTCAGTATTGGTAATAAAAAGGAAACTTGGATTCAGTAAATATCTGATTCGGAAGAGCTTAGGCCTTTCATCATGGCATGTCAGGTTCGTACTAGACAACCTTTGCAATTATAACCTTCAAATGCTAATTACAAAACTTCCGATGTAACACTGTCTATGTGCAGTCAGTTTATGCACTTGTTTCCACTAATAGTAAAATGCAATGGTCTCTCTTGATTTCAAAGAATACAGTACAGTAGTCTTCAATTGTTAACCGAACTTTACTTGATCTTTATTGCCTTCTGATTGATGGTAATTTTCCTCTTACAGAGGACGGAAGGAGTGGCACATTTATGATTGGTAACCAGAGGTTTCCGGCATCTCTCTTGGATCTCCCAACCGTTGTGGAGTCATATAAGACATATGATGATTCCTTTTTAGTTAAAACTGCTGATATTGGTCAGGTATAAAAGTGAAGATTTATGTATATATCTTGTTAATTTGTAGGCCTCATAATCATTTTAAAGTGGAACAGATGGTAATGGTAAGAGAAGAAGATGATCCTGCTCCAGAAGGAGCTGAATACAAGCATGGACTTACTCCTCCAATGAGGGATGCACGCAGGCGACGTTTTCGCAGAGAGCCTGACTTGAATGTATATGAAATTGACTACCCTTCAGCCATATTTGTTTCCCATGTTGATGAAAACACACTGTTAATCAGGAGGCTAAATATTGCATGCACTCATTTCTGCAGGCAGAGCTTGTTCACCGAGTTGAGAAGGATCTTATAAGTATTATGCAAGGAGTGCCTGTCAGTATCCTTTTGGTCCGTATGATTTGCCAAATGCATCTTAGATTGCAATAGAACAAATGACTAGTAATTTTTTTTTCTGTACTGTTTAGTTGGTAGTTTTGCACTTCCATTGCCTCATCAACTTCCTGATGAATAAACTGCTTGCCCTTTACTTTAGAAGCCATGATGTCCATATGTAGTTCCCTGTTGATAAGGATAATGCTGAGAATCTTTTAAGCATGTCATTATAGTGATTGCGTATAGAGGTTTCCAAACCTAACCTTCAAAACCTGGAATGCCTTGTTGAAAGTTGTTTTGTATCACGACTGCATCATGTTCATGGGTCAAACCATCATAAAAGGAAACCTCGCTGTTTATATGCAAATATGCATGCGTGTAAAGTTCTTTAACTTGTTCGTAGACCAGAATGCTAGTGTAGCTGGAGGCGGTGAAGGTGGTGATCGCAAGAAGGCTGCACCAGCTCCTGCACCCAAGCCTGACGTTCAAGAGCCTGCTGCAAATGGGGAAGAAGCTGAGGCTGATCGGAGCGACTCTGATGAGTCAGACAGCTGAAGTGGACCAGAATTAGGGATGTCAACCGGGTCCCTTTTAATCCCGTTTAAAGTCCACTTATGATATGATAGTTCAAAAAGGTTTTTTGTTTGTTTGAGGAAAATGAACTATCAAGCTAGCAAAAACTAACTAAACGGGATTGCGGACGCCATTTATCTGCCACTTACATCCCTAACCAGAATAGACAGTGCAGCCTCAGTTGCCCGATCAAACCCAGTGTATGTATTAGGCGATTCAGATCAAAGAACGCACACTTTTACCAAGCAAGCGCGCTTGTTGTCTCCTACTGTACTGATTATCATCTCATCAGTAATAATAAGAGTGCGACGACTTTCCATTATGGTGGAAGAGTGTCCATATCAAGGTGGTGCTCGAGTCCTTATTTGTTTCAGCCGGATGTTGATTACCAGTGTTGCAATGTTGCTGATTTCATAAGATTCAGCTGTGAATGCTGAAGATTTCGTGAGCTTCATTTTGTGGCAGCGCTATGCTATGCGTGAGGGGGGGGGGGGTCCAGATACTAATTCTCTGGTCATGAGACATTTTTTTTCCTAACCGGGCATAAACCTCTTTCCATTAATGGGAAATACAACCATCTAAAGCATAGTTAGAGGGGGCGGGAAAGGGGAAGTAAGTTCAAAGCATAGCCGGGAAATCCACCACAGGTGCTCATCATCGAAATACCCGTTATGGGAACGAAAACACGACGACACCAAAATCCATCCATCCTATTAACACTTTTAAACGCCCACGCAGGAGCACCACAAGGCAAAACACCCACACAACCCAGGAACAGAAAACCACCTACTGAAACAAAATAAGACCATCACCAGCAACAGAATCAGTTGCACATCCTGCCATCAGCCTGCTGTTGTGCTGCTGCACAGATCCTCATCATCTTGTTGGCATCGTGGCTCCTCTCCTCAGATCGTCCCCGTCGCCATGTTTCTGCATCCCTGCCCAGTATAATAAAGAGGCACTCGAAGCAAAGACAATTCCAAATGGAGATTTAGGAAACTTAAATTCGAACGTCACCCTATTACGGCAGTTCCATATAGCCCAGCATACAGCAGCGAAACTGACAGTATAGAAAACTTTCCCCTTCTGGGAAGAAAGCATAGCTCCAAGCATAGAATTGCCGAATGTTATTAGGGCATAAATCAGTACCAAATACCGAGGCGACAGTCCGCCAGGCAATTCTGGCCATTGGACATCAAGGCGTTCGACTTGATCTGGTAAAACAAAAGAGCTTCTGCTCGTCCTGCTTTAGCTGCTGTCTGTGATCCTCTTCCCAGGTACTGAATTTAGGAAGTGAAATAAGACAAAGATCACTGGAACAAAGACTTTCTGAAGTTACGGTCTAGTGCTCCATGTTACATTTTCCCCTCAAATCCAGATACTTCGATTGCATGGTCGCCAATCTTTTGAGCAGTACAATTGACGGCAGAAAATCCACCCACGAAATCATATACTTAATGAACAATCCAACAACATGAGTTCCACACATCCTTGCAGTTCTTCAGTATCATCACAAGTCTAAAGTCTAATTCCAACATACCAACAAAATCACAACAACAACAACAACAACAACAACAACAACAACAACAGACACTGGGGTATTCATACAAATCCATGTTACATCCTCTTAGAAATCATGCTGATGCTCATCCGCAGAAGAGGGAAGCCATGTTTAAGTCAACGGTGTTCTGGAACTTAGAGACAATTGATGGTGGAAAAATCATGCGGTGCCAGATCGAGTTTGATTATCCAGCACTCCTGCCTCCTGCAACCAAAACGGGCAACATTGTGATCCAAGGCAAAACAAAATTTACAAGTAGAAGCAAAGATATGATCATGTCAAAAGTGTCTGCATTTATAACCATATGACACATGTGGTAAGCAATCCAAACTACTCAAAAAAAAGTGTCTGCATTTATACTCCTTCAAAAAATCCTAGCAATACTTGTAGCTGTGATGTGCACATTTACGTCAGTGTCAACTATAAGGAGAACAGTTCGCAAAAAAGAAGGAAAACAAAGAAATCTAGGTGTAAGATTTACAATGTCAAGTACAAAACATTACTATGATTGTCTCATGCTTCAAAGCATCCTAGCAGCACTTGTAAATGCGAGTAGCAGACATGCAGCAACTCCACGTAAATAATATGGACTACAAACTACTATTTGTGGTAGATTTCCTTCCATTAGTGCGCACAAAAAAAAGAAGCAAAATTTCAAGCCTCAAAATGCCAAATCAACTAGGGTAGTGATCATGAATACTCAACACACAAGTCACTAACAAGGTACAGATCCACAAACTCCTAGTTCAAAATCCAACAGACTATATTCAACAAATTTAGTATTTTGAAACATTATGTCAAAAGCTCCCTTTGTTCACAAATGTACAACCATTGGAAGTTGTGACAGATTCACGGCCGGATAAAAATGTGGGTTGATGAGATGGTTAGAGACTTAGTGTTCTTTGGGATGTGGTTGCAAAGCCGGTTAATCCAGGTCAATGACCCAGCAATAAAGCTCTTCATTCTTAAGTTAGATGACAATTTTATTCTAATCCAAGTATATATTTGGGAGCTCTCTGATGAGTACCAGAGGCAGTGGCTTCAGGTCCCGGTGACTATGGTTGAAAACTTGAAATCATCATACTTAAATCAAAATGAAAGTCTCATCATCTCTCAGCATTCAATTCCCTCTCCAGACAAAACAGCCTACCAGTTGTCAGGCAGCAACCTTATCTTAATAGCTAAGGAAAACTACCAGACCAGACCTATATTACTACTCCCTCTGTAAACAAATATAAGAGCGTTTAGATCACTACTTTAGTATTCTAAACGCTCTTATATTAGTTTACGGAGGGAGTACTATGCTACAAGACACAAGGATTATGCTAACAAGATCCAAAACATTCAGGTATTTCACATCTCACAGTACATGGTGAATCAGCTAAAACACAATATGCCTACTTCTCAGTTCTCGCAGCTTTAGGAGGATCTCGAACAATCATCCTGTGTAGTGTGTATGTTCCTCGGAGCATATATAACATAGCATGGTCTGGGAAAACCAAAGTATCACATGGCATTCTAAAGCCTGGAATAACATATTTTACTGTAACATATTCTAGATAGCTCGTAAATTCTTTGGAGTAACTTTTCCATGCCAATCTAACATTATCACTAATGCATCTCACAGAAAACAATGAAAACCTTCCAGTTAGCTACACGAGGGAAGAATGACAAAGCATGAACTTCAACGATCAAAACATACAACTCCTTGATGAGAGTATTCAATTTCTGATCCAAGGGCTATGGGCAGGATGAACTGCAGCCAATCTGGTTCCGTCCACACGAAATCTAATAGGTGAAATCCTAGAAAGAGCGAATTGCGCTATTAATACAAGAAGTTGTCCAGGAAGTTCGGTTCCATACATCAAGTGTCAAATTTTACACTTGGGTACATGATGTTGCATTAATGGTGTAAAACAGCTTAGCCCAACCACGCGAGGCCAACGGGGCATGCCATGGGGTCGTTTGGATTATAGCCCCAAGCTGCCGCGCCAAAAAAATTGGGGTTCATTGCTAGGACGGGCAGCCGCTTGGATGGACGCCAAATTTTGGGAGCCACGCCAAAATATTGGGCAGTTCAATTTTTACGCCCACGAGCGGGCGAAACGCGCTGGCGGCGGATTCCCTCGCCAATATATTAGCGCGCCAGCTATTGGCAGGGCGTGCGCGGGTGGAAACCAAACAGTCCCATGTACCAATTCACCTCTAATGGCTGGAGTTTTTCTTTTTTGAAAACTTGCAGTTACAACTTATTACTTTGGTCCTTCTTGATCATTTAGTCTTCAAAATAGCAATTGGCCCTAAATTCTCAAATCGAGCGTCAAATCCCTAGTTCAATCGCCATACCTCTCGTCCCCAAATCCAGCGGCGGCACTCATGCCACCCCTCTCTCACATGCCCCCTGTCCCACTCACTCAACCCAGGGACGACGCCATGGCCGAACGGCGAGGTGGAGCCATAGGACGGCGCTGCACATGCCGTTGGTGAAGTGCACGTCTTGCCAGAAAAAAACCATGGTGATATTTCCAAAGTGAACTGATGAACATCATTGCTTACATTGCAAGATTCAATTGAAAGATGTCAACTTTCTAAGTATTTGCATGAACATATGTGAAAAAAGGGCATTGGAATCCTAACAGAGCAATCTATCAAAACAGTAAACTACTGATACACTTCCCACTTAATACCGTACAACATACGCAAAACTACTACTACCTCCGTCTCAAAATATAAGATGTTTTGGCAGGAGCCTACAAAAACGTCTTATATTTTGAGTCGGAGGTAGTACCATTAACTACCAATTACAGAGAGATTAATCAAGAGCATGAAACCCTAGTTGAAATTGACAGAACGAACTGTAAAGAGCACAAAAAACTAGAGGCCACAACCACAACTAATTCCGGCTGCACACACGTCCCTTCCGCTCCCCCTCACGTGCCGCACACGCGCGAAAAATACCACCCAAACGCTCCAGATCAAAGTGGCATTCCACGTCGGCATAGCGTGAGTGAGTCGGGCTGTTTTGTAGTACCATTTATACAGCATCATGTACCCAAGTGTAAACTACTAAACTTTGATACTTGATGTATGAAACTGAACTTCTTGGACAACTTCTTGTACCAAGAATGCAATTCAGTCTCCCAGAAAGGCTTGGTGACAATACCACTACCAATTCCAAAATGACGAAAATATTCACCCTGCTGTCCCCAAAATGGGAATTTCTTCACAATGATATTACTAGATCATCAAAAAATAGGTAATGCAAGCATACCCCACGAAATTCCACCTTTAACACAGCCTACACGAGCACGTTTGGACAAGATCGCTAAACAACATTGCAATAAAGATGAACAAGATTGCTACAAAGCATCGCAAAATTATGCTGCCCAAATCAGAAACATAAGGACTCTAGATGGACAAAATAATTACCTTCCTGATGGTGGCGAGAGCGAGCAGCCACTCGAGCTTGTCAAGAGTCGCCTCGTCGGCCTTGTCCAAATCCACCTCAACCCTCCCATCCACCTCCTGGATCCACCCGCCTACGTCCTTCATAATGACGGCCGCTTTGTCCTGCAAGTCCACCGGCAGCCGCGGGAGCTCATCCTTGAGCCTTGCCCTGCGCTCGGCGACCGGCGGCGGCGACTGGAGCGTTGCAGAAATGGAGGCCCACCCTGACTCGAAGATGCGAGAGAGCACATTAGCACTCTTATACACATCATCACCCTTGTAGTTGTAGGTCATGGCGTTGCGGAAGGTACGCCGGACATCACTGGCAAAGCAGAGCGGGTTCTGGTAGCGACGCCGTTCAAGGCGGCGGCGGACGGTGCCGAGATCCATGGGTTGGCGGATTTCGGAGTGGTAGTCGCCTAGTCCGAGTTCGTATGTATCCACCGGCTTGGCGAACACCCACCCGTCCTCATGTTGAAGCAGCTCGTCCAGCAGCACGCGGCAGCGTTCGAGGGCACGGGGAAGATCGGCGGCGGGAAGGTAGTTCGTAGGTTTAGGGAAACCGGGCGGCGCTCCGGCCGGGCTGCTTTGGGACGCCATAGCTAGGGCCGGCCGAGAGGATTTGGGTGGGAGTCAAATTTGGATCAGTTTCAAAACCACGAATCCGGATGCCGTACCCTTTTATAGCACACGGCTAGGAATGAGGCCGGTGCATGGCCCTTGGATCAAGTTATCGTGGACCGTCAGATTTACTTCCTCAAATTACCAACCTCTTTTTTTTGCGAAATCTCAAATTACCACCCATCTTGTTGTGGTTTTCAAACTATAAACATCCTTGAAGCATCGATGCTTCCAAGTGTGCTCCCCATAATTACTATAGGATTAGATCTAGTGGTTTTCTCTAATCACGCATCTCTCAATAAATACTCTAGACAACAATAATTCATCCCGATATTGGAGGAAGCAGATATTTGCTGTATTTAGAAACATAAATTTTGTGATGGTTGAAGCACGAACATAGCCAATCATTGTAATAATACCAGCGAAGCATATGTGTGAGTACGTAGTCAGAACAATGCAATCCTGCATTTTTTTTTTTGCGGAGACTACCCTTCATGCTTCGTTCTTAGTGCTTCATTTTATGCTTTGAAGCATGTATTGTTGGATTTGGATGTAAAGCTATATTTTCTGCTATGAAGCATGCATGGTTGAACTCGGAATTGGATTTTTATGAAAGGCGAAGCATGAAAAGTATAGTACCAAAATATTTTTCATCATAGTCCAAGGAATGAAGCACACATATATGTACTAGCTAGGAGCATACTGTGTATGAGTTTGAAGCATGCCATATCTTATACTGATGCATGCACACAGTAGGTATTAGGAAATATATTGTGTATGTGTTCGAAGCACATCGCATATAATATTGAAGCACTAAGCAAATGGAAGCACACATGTATGCACTAGGTAGCTTGGTGTGCAAAATACCAAAGCTTTCCATCTATGCTAATGAAGCACTTATTTTACATGCATTTAAAACACATGTGAGATAGTCTTCGAGGAGTGTTGGTAAGATTATTGAAGCGGCTCTAGGGGGGGGGGGGGAGGGATGGTGGGGCGGGATCAGCAACGGAATCCCTGTTGCAATCATCATCCCCGACGTCGTCGATGTTCCGATCTTCCCATGGTGAAGGGCACCGCGACTGCCTACGTTTGCGATGGTGTTGCGGTAGCACTGGCGAACGTGGTATGTTGTGTTGGAGGTGGATCACTGGATAACGTCAAGGAAGCACAATCTCGTTGGCACCATAGCCGCATCGAGGAAGAGTGGAGGGGATCAAATTTGGGCGACATGGTGGGGTGGATTGCAAGCACGAGATGCAATGGACTTAATCTGAGTTACGTTGTTGGAGAGAACATGTGCAATGCAGGTGGACAGCGGGCATGGCAATGAGGTGGGCTGCAATCCAAAGAGAGATGAACGGGATTGAGGATTAGTTAAAGGAGAGAAACAGACAAGAGGAATTGGCGGGTTTAGGCAAACATGACTACATGAAAACAGGAGGTTAGAACGAGGTGAAGGATTTCACTCAGACATCTCGACCGTGGGATTAAAGCCGAGCCGACGGTGAACAAGAGGTCTAGTGCATAGTTCCTGTCAGACTATAGATAGGAAGGGTTTTCCTACTCTTATAGGCTGGAATTAAATTTCGAAAGCCGAAGCTAAACGAGTAGCTCATGACTCGGCTCGAATCGAGCCGGACTCGATGACTGACGAGTCGAGCCAAATAACATGAGATTGTTTATATTTTCTTTTAGAACAGCTTACGTTAGCTAATGGAAATTATATGAAATGTCGATGTCGGCTGGCGGTTGGCCGTACCGTCAGGGGCGGACCCAGGATTGGGCCAAGCCCATGACCCCAAGCTGCTACAGTGCCTCTATAGTGTCGCTACAGTGCGCAATGCTACAATCAACGAAGTAATCCATCATCATGCCCCAGGCCCAGGCCCTCGGGCCTGGGTCCTGGATCCGCCACTGCGTACCGTACATGCCGCACACTGCACTCTTTGCAAGATAGTGGACATCAACATTTGATCTTCTTTCTTCATACTGAAAAATCACGGATCCGAAGCTTCTCGTCATTTGCTTGATCTCACGAACCACGTGACCGAAGATCTTCGTGCTTCCTTCATTCATCGCTCTAACCACTTCATCACAGTTAGAGGTTAGGACGAATCGATCACTCTCAGGTCAGCGCCCAGTGATGGCCCTTTTCGACATGCAAGGGCCTCGAGTGTCAACGGATGAGCAATCCCTTTATGAACGACCATTTAAGCTTCAAGGAACGCCTCGTTGCCATCCTGAATTACTGCCGCCGGTGAGTCTGAATGCTTGGTCTTCGACAACGCGGCGTCAACATCTATCTTTAGACTGTCTGTCGGGAGCCACGTCCATCTCGCTACCAGGATATACCGCTTTGTACGTTTCTCAGCTAGCCCCACGTCCACCAAAAAATTGTCCACAAAAGCATGTGCGGAGAGCGGGCTCTCATAAACTTCCACATGTATTGCCTTTCTTCGATCATGTCGAATTGCCCACTTTGTCACTACCGTCATCTTGAATTCCTCGTGTTTAATCGGATCCATGAGGACGAACAACCACTTTCTCGTCGATGGCTCCGTCGTCTAGCTAGGTGGTCCGCAATCAGCTCATTTCCAAAGCCCAGACGCACCTTGCCATCATGCAACTGATACGGGAGTGTCTCCAGGAGTGCATTGCACCATAAATTTTGCATCTACTGCTCTCCGTTATATGCCTATGAGCTACAACATCTCCCACAGGTAAAGAGTGTTGTGCCAACCTCCATAAGAATACTTTCAGCTTCGAGGGTACCTTCACCTTCCAGAGTTTTGTCCAGTGTTGTCCATGGTTAGCCGAGGACACACTCGGAATGCAAGAACACGTAACAGATTCAAGTGCGGAAGAACCGAGCTCAGCAAATTCAAGTACTTGCACACGAACAGCTCTGCTCCATCCAGACAACAAGAACATCCAACGGACCCACCAATGTGGTAGGATAGCAGGATCACCCAAAGAACTTCACACACGCATCATCTCTGGAACACCTGAATCAAAACAGGAAGAGGGTGAAAAACAAAAGAAACGGAAGAGCACCAGAGTCTTGGTGTTCGACAGTCTCTCCCCCCTCCTTTTCTTTGGGAAACCCAACACGCAGACCAACTGCAGAGAAGTGCGGAAAAACCTCACCAAGAAAAGAGCTCTCCAAAATCAAAGGCGTGCGCACGGAGAGCTCTGCTCCATCCAAACAAGAAGAAAAATACTCAGTGGAGCCACCCGAATCATTGGTCGAGCACGGAAGAACAGATCAATCGTCCAAAGACCTTCACACACGAATCACCTCTGGAGCACCCGAATCAAAACAGAAAGAAAACATGAAAAACAAAATGTAGAGACCTTTCCTCCTCCCTCCTCCCTCGCGGAAAAAACAAAAGAGCTTCTGCTTTTCCCGCTTTGGCTGTCTGTGATCCTCTTCCCAGGTACTAAATTTTGGAAGTGAAACAAGACAAAGATCACTAGAAGAAAGACTTTGTGAAGTTACGGTCCAATGGTCCATGTTACATTTTTTCCTCCAAATCCATATACTTCGATTGCATTGCCACCAATCTTTTGAGCAGTGCAATTCATGGCAGAAAATCCGCCCACGAAATCATATATTTAATGAACAATCGAACAACATTACTTCCACACATCCTTGCAGTTCTTCAGTATCATCACAGGTTTAAAGTCTAATTCCAATATACCAACAGACAGAATAACCGACCAGCTACAAACCCCCAAATTACAACCACACTGACACTGGGGTATTCATACAAATCCAGAATAGGAATATCTAGGCTAGCGATGTTACAGCCACTTAGAAATCATGCTGATACTCATTCGCAAAAGAGGGAAGTGATGTTTAAGTCAACAGCGTTCTGGAACCGAGAAACAATTGATACTGGTAAAATCATGCAGCGCCACATCAAATTTGATTATCCAGCGCTCCTGCCTCCTGCAACCAAAAGGGCAACATCATGATCCAAGGCAAAACAAAATATTAGATATGATCATGTCAAAAGTGTCAGCATTTATACTCCTTCAAAACATCCTAGCAATAGTTGTAGGTGTGATGTCCAGGAAAACATTACAACTAGAAGGAAAGATATGATCATGTCAAAAGTGTCAACTATCAGGAAAACACTTCACAAAAGGAGAACAAAGAAATCTAGGTATAAGATTCACAATCTCAAGGAATACAAAATTACTATGATTGATGCTTCAAAGCATCTTAACAGCAGTTGTAAATGCGAGTAGCAGACATGGAGCAACTCCCCATGAATAATATGACTACAAACTACTCCCCCGATCCAAAATAAGTGCCGTGGTTTTAGTTCAGGTTTTAGTTCTGAAATAAAACCACAACACTTATTTTGGATCGGATGGAGTAGTATTTGTGGTAGATTCCTTTCCATCAGTGCGTAAAAAAAAGAAGCAGATTTTCAAGCCTCAAAATGCCAAATCAACTAGAGTAGTGATAGTGATCATGACTACTCAAAACACAAGTGAGTAACAAGGTAGACATCCACAAACTCTCAGTTTAAAATGTAACAGACTATAATCAGCAATATTAGTATTTTGAAGTGAAACATTATGTCAAAACCTCCCTCCATTCAAAATGTACAACCATTGGAAGTTGATGAGATTACTAGAGACTTAGTGTTCTTCAGGATGTGGTTGCAAAGCCGGTTAATCCAGGTCAATGACCCAGCAATGAAGCTCTTTATTCTCAAGTCAGATAACAATTTTATTCTAATCCAAGTATATTTGGGAGCTCTCTGATGTGTACCAGAGGTAGTGGCTTCAGGTCCCAGTGACTATGGTTGAAAACTTGAAATCATCATACTTCAATGAAAATGAAATTCTCATCATCTCTCAGCATTCAATTCCCTCTCCAGACAAAACAACCTACCAGTTATCAGGCAGCAAGCTTATACTACTATGCTACAGGACACACTAACAAGATCCAAAACATAGATGCATGACACAAGGATTTTGTACTCCCTTCACAGAGGGAGTACCATTTATGCAGCATCATGTACCCAAGTGTAAAATTTGATACTACTTGATGTATGAAACTAAACTTCTTGGACAAAACTTCTTGTATCAACAACGCAATTCACCCTCCCAGAAAGGCATTGTGACAATATCACTACCAATTCCAATATGACGAAAATATGCACCTTTCTGTCCCAAAAATGGGATTTTCTTCACGTTGGTACAACCTGACACCCTGGACTTCTTATTATATCATCAAAAATAGGTTTCCATCTTTAACACGGCCTACACGAGCACGTTTGGACAAGATCGCTAAACAGCATTGCAATAAATATGGCCGCTTTGGACAAGATTGCTACCAAGCATCGCAAAATTATGCTGCCCAAATCAGAAACATAAGGACTTCACATGGACAAAATAATTACCTTCCTCATGGTGGCGAGAGCGAGCAGCCACTCGAGCTTGTCAAGAGTCGCCTCGTCGGCCTTGTCCAAATCCACCTCAACCCTCCCATCCACCTCCTGGATCCACCCGCCTATGTCTTTCATAATGATGGCCGCTTTGTCCTGCAAGTCCACCGGCAGCCGCGGCAGCTCATCCTTGAGCCTTGCCCTGCGCACGGCGACCGGCGGCGGCGGCGGGAGCGCCGCCAAAATGGAGACCCACCCTGACTCGAAGATGCGAGAGAGCTTAGCAGCACTCTCATACACATCGTCTCCCTTGTTGTTGTAGGTCATGGCGTTGCTGAAGGTACGCCGGACATCCTTGGCAAAGCAGAGCAGGTTCGGGTAGCGACGCAATTCAAGGCGGCGGCTGACAGTGCCGAGATCCATGGGTTCAGCGATGATGGAGTGGTAGTCGCGGAGTCCGAGTTTGTATGTATCCACCGGCTTGGCGAACACCCACCCGTCCTCATGTTGCAGCAGCCTGTCCAGCAGCATGCGGCAGCGTTCGAGGGCACGGGGAAGATCGGCGGCGGCAGGGTAGCACATAGGTTTAGGGAAACCGGGCGGCGCTCCGGCCGGGCTGCTTTGGGATGGCATAGGGCCGGCCGAGATGATTTGGGGGGAGGGGGGGGGGGTCAATTTGGGTCAGATCCGGATGCCGTACCCCTTTTATAGGAGACCGCTAGGAATGACACCGGTGCATGGCCCTTGGATCAAGTCATCGTGGACCGTCAGATTTACTTCCTCAAATTACCACCCATCTCTTGGGGTTTTCAAATTAAACATCCTTTACCATCGATGCTTTCAAGAGTGCTCCCCATAATTACTCTAGGATTAGAGCTAATTTTCTCTGATCACACGTCTTTCAATAAATACTCTAGATAGCAACAATTAATCCTGACTAGCAGGCAGAGGCGCGGCGTGTCGCCGTGCCCAAGAGAGCCCATGTGAGCGCTTTGTGTTATAAAATGGAACAGTGAATAAGAGGAAGAAATCGGTCGAGCAGTATTTTTTGTTTATCGAGCTATTTCACGTAGGTCTTTGTGCATATGTTTTTAATCAGCAAAGACGTATGCATCAGACATGGCTGCCAATAGATAGATATGATTCTATATAAATACATATATGATCATTTGGTTGACCCTTTAACTCACATAATATACATAGAACATTTTTGCAATAGACGACTGAAACCTGTTGATTAGAATTCAGAAACTGAATCCTTCTGTGCATCATGAAGGGCTTCTCAGAGCAAGAAAGATCACATGAATAATTAAAGGAAAAGGAGAGACAACTTAGTAGAGAGGAAAGGAAAGGGAGAGGATGCATACCAACATGGATCGAGGATGACATGGACCGTGAGTCGTGAGAGCAAGCAACAATCTATATGTGTGGTACCCATTTGGTGACATGACCAATCCTTCTGTTTCATCGGTATTGAGCTACCGTAGCAGCATATCAAAGCAAGAAGTATCAAAGTTCTAACCAGATCCATGTACTGTAAGTTGCATTGACACCTCAAAACAATCGCCTTACACCTATATTTCTTATATCTAGGCTTCTCACATGAGATATTTAACTTCAAAAAACAGTTTTGAATATGCCTGTTCCACAATATTTCATTTTGTATAATTTGGTACACACTCGTGTATACAACAACAACGAAAGAAGATGTCAATTAGAGGTTGAATTTAAAAGAGGGCAGAAGGATCAAATATAGGGGGCGCAAGCTATTTTGAGATATAATTGTTCAGCTGTAGAATGAAAGACCCCAGGCATAAATACTTGAAAGTGCGGACGAAAAATAATAATTCTAAAACAGAATAAGAAATATCCAAGGAAAGGAGAATAAAACACACTAATTACCAATTTTGAAATATGTTTCCATAAATCTGATATTGTATAGCTGCTATAGCATGTTAAAAAAAACTATGAGAAGCACCGGCCGGTGAGTGCGCGCACTAACTCAGTCCATTTGTTATGAAGAGTTAGCTAAGCTTTTTCTATGGATTTCATCAATGTTCGTTGGATCTGCGACCCACGGCTCAGGCTCAAGTGACAAACCAGGAATGCTTAGAGGACCATGATCAGAATATTTGAAAAAGATTACCATAGAAACAGTGGAGCCATCATGCTGGAAACATAAGTTTTTGGAACTTTGCATTTTTAATCTTATCACAACTTATGAACTTCCATATGATAAAAACAACTTTAGAACTGTCATGTGGATGCTCACCCTGTACTGTGCTATATGAATTCTTCAATTTTTTATCCGGAGATTTCCTTCAACTCTCAAAGTTG
The DNA here is from genome assembly GCA_032464435.1 of Aegilops umbellulata. NCBI lineage: Eukaryota > Viridiplantae > Streptophyta > Magnoliopsida > Poales > Poaceae > Aegilops > Aegilops umbellulata. The sequence continues at coordinate 280,621,355 of CP136056.1, read as the reverse complement.
GAAAGATCACGGCTTTTGCTAAACTGGGAGCATTCATATGCCATGTCAGGCTTGAATTTTGATCTCTAACTAAAAGAGGGCTCGCTCAACTGAAAACATGTACTGCATGCACAACTACTGTCAGGAAAATGATTGTGGTAAAGAAGCATGATCAGCTAGGGCATCATCACTGGAAATTTGATTGATTATCCAAATTTTATCAGCACATCATGGTGCAGAGAAAAATAAATAAACTACATTGCGAAAGACTGAAAATACCTACTCAGAATTCATGTAATGAGTTTTTCCTTCGGTACGCGGTTGATGTATTTATTAAGTTGAGACCCGCAAGCTGCATATGGCAACCAATAGGAAGAGAACAGAGAAACTCTTGTAGGCACACTCCTTACCATGTTCCCTTTCTTGCTCCAGCACACAATTTTTTTCTTGAAATCCTGGTTGGAAAGTTAATTTGATAGTATTGTTTTAACACAAGATTTGATACAATTTGTTACTGGCAACACACATAAACATTCTGCTTGATGATGCATAGTCGAGTGACATGTGTATGTAAATCAAACTGACAACTCAAGATAGAGAGTGCTAATTTTGCTTGTTCTAAGCATATATACAGGTATTTTATATCTGCTATAAGTTTAACAAAGCTGAACCAGCAGAGGGAAAACAGGGAATACATGCAGATCAGAACATGTAGATGAATAGATCACCAGAGCGCTGCTCGATTGATTCGATTTCTCACCTCTGTATTCGGAGCTGCAGAGTTCCTTGAATTCTTTTTCTCCACAAGGATTCCTCAATCACACGGATTGGTCAGTTCAATCTGCAAAGCAATTAAGTGAGGCCAGCATAACCAAAATGGAGTACATAATTTTTTTTGTAGTATAAGAATATCACTCCATTTATCTTTGTTCACTCTAGAAGTTCTATAGTATAAGAATATCACTCCATTTATCTTTTTTTAGTAAGATCACTGCATTTATCTTTGCTCTCTCTAGAAGCTCTGTAGTAAAAGAAGCTTTATATTAGCCACTAAATGGAGTATGTATATCATATATATAAGCTACTTGAGGTGTTATTGTATCCAAACACAAGAATCTTAAGAGATGGACATGGAAAGAAAATGCTAACTTCGAATTTAATCAACTGATATTCAGATTTGTAATGAAAACATCACTGCCTTTGAAATTTTTCTTTCCCCTTGACCTTGGAATGAACAAAAATGGAGCCACACAAATTAATTCTTGCAAAGGGGAAATGACCCGTAACCTGAAGATTGGGAAATCAGAAGAAACAATTCGTCTACAGCTTGTGATCTATAATCCGACCACTGTGATTTCAGCCAAGGAGAGTGATGCTTCCAGTTTCCATCGAGTGTGACAAATCTGGAAAAACTAAACATGTAAATACGTGTTTCATCTGTATATTCATACATATCAGTAGGGATATCATACTATTTTTGCACCTACCAGAAAAAAGAATCAGATTCAAGCAGACAACTAAATATGGAACATGTTGACAGTTGTGGATGATAGAGTTGAACTTGATTAAATTAAACTTTATTTCAAAAAGATGGTCAGGTGCAAAATCACAATGATATGAAGTGATGCATATTTATTGTCCAACTGATGCCTTCAATTTCAATCCCCTGAAAATAATCACATCTAACCCACCCCATTCTACTGGCTTGATAATAGGTAGGCATAGAACAGATCCCAAAAGAGCAATTTCCAGCTACAGAGAGAAACGACAACAGTAAATACCTTGAAAGATTGTTTGGCAACATTATTTTATAATTCTGAAGTAAAAAAGGAACATTCGTAGCCGCTGGACCAAAGTAACTCAGGCCAAGTTCTCAAGCGTGGCTCCTTCACTCTACCTGTAACAAAAAAGAAGATGAGAAATCCCAAAAGAGAGAAGAGAACAGGAAGCAAAACATGGTCCAGCCCGCCGGCAGGTACCTCTTGATATGGTGGCTCTACCCCACTCCCTTCTCCATCCCAGAATCATGGCCGGTGTATTGCAAGGAGGGAGAGAAAGGAGAAACGGAAGAGACAGCCATCGAGGCGTTCCTCATCTGTAGAGGGTAGAATTTGAAGAAGGATAAGGTACAGGGAGCCGTTTCCTCCGGAGGCACAGGTGAATGGCAATGGCGACCGGCAGCAGCGAACCCTAGATCAGAGGCCAACGATCGGTAAAATCGGCGAGGAGCTCGAGCAAGAGAATGGGGCGTGGGGGAAGAAGAGATGAGAGAGGAGCCGGGAGTGGTGCATCGGCAACGACCGTTGGTGGATCACGGTGGGAGCGGAGCGGCCAGGGATGGACCGGTGGTGGTGGTGGAGTGAATGGCCAGCTCTCCTCTCTCGTCCTCTCCGGAGGCAGTATCGTTGATGGCGTTGCGATAGCACTGGTAAAGCGTGGCGTGTGGTATTGGAGGTGAGTCACTGGAGAACGTCAAGGAGGCACAATCGTTGGCACCATAGCCGTGTCGAGGAGGATTGGAGGGGATGAAATCTGGGCGGTATGGTGGCGAGCTCGATTGCAACCACGGGATGCAATGGACTGAATCTGAGTTGCGTTGTTGGCGAGAACTCATGTGACGTAGGTGGACGGCGAGCATCGCGATAAGGTGGGTTGGAATTTAAAGAGAGATGAACACGACTGAGGATTAGTTCAAGGAGAGAATCAGACGAGAGGAATTGGTGGGATTAGGCAAACATGGTTGCATTAAAAACAGGAGGTTAGAACGAGGTGAGAGATTTCGCTCGGATATCTCGGCCGTGAGAAGCCGAGCTGACGGTGAGCAAGAGGTCTAGTGAATAGTTCCTGTCAAACTATGGATGGGAATGATTTCCCTACTTTTATAAGCTGAAATAGAAAATCAAAAGTCGAAGCTAAACAAGTAGCTCGTGACTCCGCTCGAATTGAGCCGAACTCGATGACTAACGAGTTAAGCCAAATAACATGAGATCGCTTATATTTTCTTTTAGAACAGCTTACATTAGCTAATGGAAATTACATCAAATGTCGATGTCGGCCCGCGGCTGGCCGTACCATACATGCCTCACAAAGATAGTGGACGTCAACGTCAATATTTGATCTTCTTTCTTCATACGAACCACGTGACCGAAGATCTCCAACTGCAGAGACAAAGACAATAGGACTGCAGGAGCAAGGACACGCAGAACGCAAGAACACGAAATGGATCAAAGTGCGGAAGAACCTCACCAAGAAAAGAGCTCTCCAAAATCAAGGACGTGCGCACAGAGAGCTCTGCTCCATCCAAACAAGAAGAAAATACTCAGAGGAGCCATCTGAATCGTTGGTCCAGAACGGAAGAACAGATCAATCACCCAAAGAACTTCACACACGAACCATCTCTGGATCGCCCGAATCAGAACAGAAAGAAAAGGTGAAAAACAAAATGTAGAGACCTTTCCTCCTCCCTCGTGGTGAAAACAAAAGAGCTTCTGCTCTTCCCGCTTTGGCTGATGTCCGTGTTCCTCTTCCCAGGTACTAAATTTTGGAAGTGAAACAAGACAAAGATCGCTAGAAGAAAGACTTTGTGAAGTTACGGTCCAGTGGTCCATGTTACATTTTCCCTCCAACTCGAACAACATGACTTCCACACATCCTTGCAGTTCTTTAGTATCATCACAAGCAGGTCTAAAGTCTATTTCCAACAGACAGAATAACCCACCATCAATACAAACCCCCAAATTACAACCATACTGACAGTGGGGTATTCATACAAATCCAGAGATATCTAGGTTAACAATGTTACAGCCACTTAGAAATCATGCTGATACTCATTCGCAAGAGGGAAACCATGTTTAAGTCAGCAGCGTTCCGGAACCGAGAAACAATTGATGGTGGTAAAACCATGCAGCGCCTCATCGAGTTTGGTTATCCAGCGCTCCTGCCTCCTGCAACCAAAAAGGGCAACATCGTGATCCAAGGTAAAACAAAATATTACAACTACAAGCAAAGATATGATCATGCCAAAAGAGTCTGCATTTATACTCCAAAACACCCTAGCAATAGTTGTAGGTGTGATGTCCAGGAAAACATTACAACTAGAAGGAAAGATATGGTCATGTCAAAAGTGTCAACTATCAGGAAAACACTTCACAAAATAAGGAAAATAAAGAAATCTAGACATAAGATTCACAATCTCAAGTGCAAAAATTACTATGATTAATGCTTCAAAGCATTCTAACAGCAGTTGTAAATGCGAGTAGCAGACATGCAGCAACTCCCCGAGAACAATACGACTACAAACTAGTATTTGTGGTAGATTTCTTTTCCATCAGTGCGTACCAAAAAAAAAGCAGTTTTTCAAGCTCAAAACGCCAAATCAAAACAATATTAGTAGTGGTGGTCATAACTACTCAAAACACAAGTCAGTAACAAGGAAGACATCCATAAGCTCTCAGTTCAAAATCTAATAGACTATACTCAGCAATATTAGTATTTTGAAGTGAAACATTATGTCAAAAGCTCCCTTCTTTCACAATGTACAATCATTGGAAGTTGTGACAGATTCATGGTCGGCTAAAATTGTGGGTTGATGAGATGGTTAGATACTTGGTGTTCTTCGGGATGTAGTCGCAAAGCCGGTTAATACAGGTCAATGACCCAGCAATAAAGCTCTTTATTCTTAAGTTAGATAACAATTTCATTCTAATCCAAGTATATTTGGGAGCTCTCTGATGAGTATCCAGAGGTAGTGGCTTCAGGTCCCGGTGACTATCGTTAAGAACTTGAAATCATCATACTTCAATGAAAATGAAAGTCTCATCAACTCTCAACATTCAATTCCCTCTCCAGACAAAACAAAGTTGGCTGCTGCTACTAGTTGTCAGGCAGCAAGCTTATCTTTATAGCTAAGGAAAACTACCAGACCACGAAAGTGCCTTTCTGCTCCCGAGCTCATTTGAGCTGAACAGTAAAATCGAAAAAAAATTCAAAAAATTCCAAATTTTTTTGGGAGAAACATTGACAAAAGTTCTAAGTGCTTGCAAAAATTCATCATGAAATCACATTCCTGTAAGGCGCGGCAAAAAAAACAAATTCAGTGCTCCAAAATGCTTTTGAAAGTAGCTTTTTCAGAGTACTGATTTTGTTTTTTTTTTTGTCACGCCTTCTAGAAATGTGATTTCATGACGAATTTTTGCAAGCACTTAGAACTTTTGTCAATGTTTCTCCCAAAAAAAAATTGGAATTTTTCGAATTTTTTTTGATTTAGTTTTGATTTTACTGTTCACCCGAGCTCATTTGAGCTCGGGTGCAGAAACTCCACGTCCGACAGACCAGACCTATACTACTGTAATACTACTATGCTACAGGACACAAGGATTATGCTAACAAGATCCAAAACAATTAGGTATTTCACATCTCACAGTACACGGTGAATATGCCTACTTCTCAATTCCCACAGCTTTAGATGGATCTTGAACAATCATCCTGTGTATGTTCCTCGGAGCATAACATAGCATGGTCTGGAAAAAACAAAATATCTCTATATAGCTCATAAATTCTTTGGAGTAACTTTTCCACGCCAATCTAACATTATCACTAATGCATGCCACAGAAAACAACAAAAACCTCCATCCGACAGCTTTGATCAGAAAAAAAAGGTGGTGCGCCATATTATTACATTTATTATACAGTGGACAGTATTTTTATGGTGTACACCTCAACAGCAGCAGTGGGACTGTAGGGGGCCTGTGTCGGCCCAGTGGGAACCAGGGTACCACGGACCACCTGCCTACGGCCCAGGAGGGGTCGCTCGGCCCAACTCATGAGGCGGCCCACCAACGGGCACCGCGAGCCGAGAGCCTCGCGAGGGGCTCTCCCCAGCGGAGGACTTCACCGTTTTAACCACCACCACGGGTAAGGGAGCAGCCGTGCCTACCTACCCCCAAAGCAAGTCCAAAGGGTTTCCCCTTTGGTGATAGGAGACCAAGACGGTGGCACGGCAGGACGGAGGTCATCGTGGAGCCCCTGGCGAGTTATGGATAACACCTTTTGCAGGCGAAGACCACCTTTCGTCGGAGAAGCACCGGCGCATGTCCCCTTTCGAATTGCCGCGCTGTTGTAGCCCTTCCCGCTCATATTTTCAGGGAAGAGGCCCAAGGCGCCGATATAAGGGACAGGGCAGCTGCCGTAGAGGATGGGTTCCTAACCTCCTACTCAAACCCTAGCGCCATGACCATATCCCTCGAGCTCCGGCTCATCTTATAGCTCCAAGAGTTCTCTTCCCACAAGCAAAATACGACCAAGCAGCAGTAGGGTATTACACCGCAAGGTGACCCGAACCTGGGTAAATCCCGTTGTCTTCACTATGCCTAGCTCGTAGCCTCATAGACGTAAAGCCAGGCCCCTAGAGCTCGAACCAGGGTTTTGGTGGACTTCCCGTAGCTCAGAATCAATCCCCCGACATTTGGCGCGCCGGGTAGGGGGCTTGGTTTTTGTGCCTCAAGCTTCAGCTCCGCCATGGCCAACGACCGTGCATGCCGCGTCCAGCGCCGCTCCAACCGCCTCCAGACGGAGCCCATCGTCGCCCCTCATGTCCGCCGCGCTCGTGCCGCCAACATGGGCGCGGAGCCGGAGGCAGAGACCTCCTCTAAGCATCCCTCGATCGAGCAGCACCGGCAGCAGCCATAGCAGCAGCCACCACCGGCCCGCATGGCCACGGCGACCTCGCTTGCCCGCCGCGAACAACCGGCCCCGCAGGCTGCGCTCCTGGCACAGGAGCTGCTGCGCTACCACCCCACCAATGTCTACGACGCCTGGCTCGCCCGCATCACCGAGCTCATCAACGTCGTCGGCGACGCCCCGGCGCCATCTCGCTCCCTGCCCTCTCCGTCGGCGTGAGGACGCGCCACCTCCACCTCCGCGCCACGACACCGTCGGGAGCACTCGCCTGAGCCCTCCCACGGCTCCTCCGCCGCACGGCGACGATACGAGCTGCCAGATCATCCAGCGGGCGCGCGCCTAGAATAGATGCACGGGTGCTCCTTGAAAAGCAGCTCGAGCGCCAGAACCGCACCATCCAGGAGGTCGCGGCCGACGGGCGCCAGAACCGTGCCGCCCTCGCCGGCGGCGTCGTCTCCACCGTCAGGGGCTGCATAGCCTTCACACGTGAGCTCCGCCGCGTGGCGTGGCCCGCGAAGTTCAAGCCGGATCTGTCTCCCCGCTTCGATGGCACCGCCAACCCCATGGAGTTCCTGTCGTTCTACTCCTTGAGCATCCAGGCCGCCGAGGGTGATGACAAGGTCATGGCGAACTGGTTTCCCATGACCCTCAATGACGTGGCGCGCACATGGCTGATGAACCTCCCTGAGGGCTCCATATCCTCGTGGGAGGACCTGTGCCAGCAGTTCGTCACTAACTTCAAGCAGTGGCGGACCCAGGAATCGAAGTTTGCCGGGGCGAACAATTGGATCTAAAAAAAATTGGATACAAAAAGAAAGTCTACTGAACCAAAATTCATAAATTCAAATACCAAACACGTGAGAAAGCATAAAAGTGTCTTAGAAACTACTGCTACATCTCTATTTACATGGTATTCTGGTTTTTTTTATTAAAATTTTGACAGTAAATCATCAATAATATATGAATTTTATATCATAAAAAGCACACCATTGAAAACTACTTTTCAATATTAATTGGAAGGTATAGTATTTGTGACATGTAACCTACATTTTATTGGTCAAAGTACTGGATTGGTTTTGTTTTGATTTTTTAGGACATGATTGATAGTTTTTTTTTGGGTGAGAAAACATGATTGATACGTAGTTTGGTGGCTGTGTGTGTGTGGACGTTTGGTGAGATCTAAATTGGGCCCAATCGCTGCAGCTTAGTCTGTGCACTCCAGCCCAAGCCCAATTCCTCTCTCCCTCAACCTCAAGTCACCCACCCCTTCACAGAAAGACGCACGAAGCCGAGCCGCCATGAACTGCTAGCCGCCGGAGGAAAACTGAGAGGGTCGGACGAAAGATAGGCAGCGGGGGTCGGTGCTTTGCGGCCGGAGACCCGGGGCGGCCGCCCCAGCTCGCCCCAATGGTAGATCCGCCACTGACTTCAAGGGCACGTCCGACCTCCCTCTCGCGCTTAGCCATCTGCGCGCCGTCCATCAGCACCTTGACGAGCCCCTCCGCAAGTACATGCAGCGCTTCAGCCAGGTGTGCAACAGGATCCCGTGGGCCTCTGACGCCGCGGTCATCGCGGCCTTCTCCGCGGGCGTCACGGATGCTTGAGAAGCTCGCCATCCACGACGAGCTCGACACCGTGGTCGAGCTTTTCGACCTCGCTGACAAGTGCGCCAATGCTGAGGAAGGCCGCCTCTTCACCCACAACGACCCCGACACCGGCCTCGGCATCGCCAAGCCCAAGGGCAAGGACACCAAACGCAAGGGCCCTGCCATGCTTGCGACGGAGCCCGAGCGGAAGCGCGGCTACGACCGCGACGAGACCCAAAAGGACGACCGTCCCTTCTGCGCCTATCACAACATGCACTCCCACGCCACTGAAGACTGCCACGAGCTCAAGCTACTTCGCGACGAGCGGCAGGAGAAGCGTGGCGACCGCACGCGGCTCGGGCCGCGGCGGCAGCTGCAAGGGAGGACGCTGGAAGGACCGCGACAACCACAACAGCAACTCCCGCCAGGGCTAGCGGGACCGCTCTCGGCAGGCTAGCCCTCACGAAGCCAACCCTCCGCAGGCGAACGTGGCCCTGCCGCGCGCCAACCGAAACATCGACAACGACGACCTGCCTGAAGAGGATGTCGGAGGCTACCAGGAGCCACGCATGATGGCCTGCATCCTTGGCGGGGCTCAGGCTCCCCCCTCCAACCGCCACTTCAAGCAATTCTCGAGGGAGGTGAACGCGGCCCTCCCAGGGCCTGCAGACGCCAAGGCCCTCAAGTGGTCACAGTACGGGATTTCCTTCGACCACACTGATCACCCCAAGTCCACAAAGTCTGTGGGCACCATCCCTCTGTTGTGCACACCCAGCATCAACAACGTGGCGGTCGCCAAGACACTCATCGACGGTGGCGTCGGCCTCAACGTGATCTCTGTGGACACCTTCGAGCTGCTCCAGGTGCCCTATGAGCGCTTGATGCCCACAAGGCCCTTCTCCGGCGTAACTAACGGCTCCACGACGCCCCTCGAGCAGGTGCGCCTCGTCGTCACCTTCGGCTGCCACAAGAACTACCACACCGAGCTCATCGACTTCGACGTGGCGCACATTGTCCTGCCCTACAACGCCTTCTTGGGCCACCCCGCGCTCGCCAAGTTCATGGTTGTGACCCACCACGCTTACAACATTGTCAAGATGTCGGGCTGCAGCGGGACCATCACCGTCCGTCGCGACGAGAAGGACGTGATGCGCACCCTCGAGCACGCCTACAAGGTCGCCGCCATCGCGTACCCGGCAGACGAAGACGAGGCGGGACCCTCCGAGGCTGCCCCCTGAAGAAGCCCCAGCTCTCCCAGGTCTGCTCGGAGACCAAGAAGATGTCACTGGGTGGCGCCACCACGGGCCCTTCCCTCACCATTGGGGTCGGCCTCTCTCCCAAATAGGAAGGCGCGCTCGTCGCCCCCTCCGGGCAGGTGCTCATGTGTTCGCCTAGACAGCATCAGGCATGTCCGGCTTGTTGAGGGAGGTGATCAAGCACCACTTAGCCGTGTGTCGCAATGCGTGCCTCGTGAAGCAGAAGATACATCGCCAGGCAATTGGGAAGCAAGAGTTCATGATTCAGGAAATCGAGAGGCTACAAGAGGCAGGCGTCATCCGCGAAGTGCTCCTCCTCCCCCCCCCCCCCCCTCCGAGTGGGTCGCCGGCCCCGTCGTCATCCCCAAGGCCAGTGGCGGCAAGCACATGTGTGTCGACTTCATCAACCTCAATAGGGCCTGTCTCGAGGACCCTTTCCTCCTGCCGTGGGTCGGGAGGGCCCTGGGACGACTCCATCACCCGCGCATGCCTTTCGACCTGGAGAATGTGGGAGCCATCTTCGCAAGGCTAATGCGCATGAGCCTACAGCCCCGGGCTGAAGAAGCTGACGAAATGTGCGTTGGCGGCGCACCACGCGCTGGGCCATGAGACCAAGGGTTTCCTGAAGTACACCTTTCCGTGCATCAGTAAAACTTCGTTTTCTAAATATTTGCAAGTACTTGTCATGGAGTGCCCTCGAGAGACGCGCGCGCTCACCGTCTTCCCTCTATGTGCCACACAAGCGGGGGCTGGATCCGGTGCATGTGCTCGGGTCAGACCCAACAGCGCCATAAACCGAAGCGACCGAGCTCTGGCTCGCACGCCTGCTCCCGCGCGTGTCAGCTCACCAAGGTCCTTGGTACATGTCTCCTCGCGTGGTACCCACGAGTAACCTGGAGAGCGCGCACTGCCTCATCATTTGCGGAAGTTTGGCAGCCTCGCTAATGCAGGGCACCGGAGGCCTCGGGCGCCCCCTCTTCGCGGGAGGTCCCACGGGCAGCGCACCGCGGCAAAGGGGGCCTCGCCGGCAAACATCCCTGGCAAGCCGTGCCCTGCAGAGGACACCCCGCCGCGTCGCGGCCTAATATGCCAAGTCTGGCACGCCTGCACAGACCAAGCAGCGGCACCTCCCGAATTCTTTCCTTTGCGAACCCCGCGGACGGCCAACTTATCCCCTCGCGCGAGCCGCTTGCGCGTTGAAGGGGCCTTCCTGAGCATCACGCCTCGGGAGCCCTTACCTCCCCTCGTAGCCCTACACCCTCTGGCCTTGTCCGGGCACGCGTCCTGACATACCAGCGACGGCCGTAGCTCGCTCGGGGGTTGGGTCCTAACGACGTAGAGCATCAGGGCAAGCAAAGGGGGAGGAGTAGGCCTAGCGAGGGGTGCAACGCACGACAGGAATGCCAGGCGCTTAGGGCGAGCTTGGCTGAGGCACCATCTTTACGCTCCCGCGGGGTTGCATCGTTTTTTATACAGGAGCAGAGGAGCTCACCTCCTAGGCATGGAGCTCCAGCGCGTCCGTCGCGGCTTTCGAGGCACCTCCAGAGACTAGCGCCGTGAGGGCTCAGACGGCTTCAGAAGTGCCCCTCTTCAGGTGGCCTCGCGAGCGTTGCTTCGAGAGGCGGCCGCCGCACCACCCTCTGCTCCGGTCGGGGGCCTCACTGAACGACGCCCGTCGCAAGGCACGACACGCGGACAGAGACACGGCTAAGACGCCATACCCGAGAGCTAAGTCTAATATGCCGCGAAGGCCACCCCTGACACCTCTCGAGTTCGTCCCTTAGCGACCTCGCGGGGTGCCGATTTTCCCTTTGCACAAGTCGCTTGCGCGTTAAAGGGGGGGCTTCCCGAGCATCGCGCCTTGGGAGCTCCTACCTCCCCTCAAAGTCCTACACCCTCTGGCCTTGACCAGGCACGCGACCTGACATACTAGCAACGGTCGTAGCTCGATCGGGGGCTGGGTCCTAACGACGTAGAGCACCAGAGCATGCAAGAAGGAAAAATAGGCATCGCGAGGAATGCGCACAATAGCAAGTCCTTATAAAGCATCATCCTCAACCCCGCGAGGCCACATTAATCTTGCAAGAGCAAAAGAAAAAGAACCGTCTGCAAGGGCCCGGCCCAGGCGTCAGCCGTGCCTAGTCGGAGTCGACGTCTTCTCTCTTAATGCTTAAGGAGCTCTCGTCGTTTCCGCTTCCGCTGGTGGGGTTGGAGTCGCTCCCACTTCTGCCAGAGGAGTCGGTGCCGCTTCCGCTCTCGCTCTCCGCGCAGCACTCCATGCGGCCGCCAGAGACCCAGAAGAACTTCACAAAGAGGATGGCCGCTCCGTCGTACCTGAATTGCAGGACCTGCCCGCGCCTCAGGCCGTCGGAGCGGACGAACAGTTTCCACCCCCGCGCCAAGAACATGAAGCCGGCGGGGGAGAACTCCGCCGCCACCCAGAGGGGGCCGTTACAACACCCGTCCCAAGGGCTCGCCGTCCTCCATCACCCTTGCGAAGGAGTCCAGTAGACAGAGTCTGCTGCAGGGCCGGCGATGCAGCCCTACGACGAACTCGTGCGCCACCTCCGCCGTATGGCTCCCACCCGGGGCGAGGGAGCGTGCGCTCCATCGTGCCTCCCGCGACCACGAACGATGTGCTGCCCGCGGCCACGGGCCAAGGTTTTCCCGCGGGCGCTGGAGCCGGCCTCCACGGCGGCAGCCGCAGAGTGCGTCCGGCCCCGAGCGAGAACCCTCGCTACCGTGCCAAGGGCGCGGGCGCGGACCTTGCCCTTCTTCGGAGCCGGCGTCAGCGGCAGCACCTCCTCCAACACCGCCTTACCCCTTAGCAGCGGCGGAGAGCTTCCGCTTGGGAGCCATGGCAGCAGCGGCGGAGATGTGAAGCAGAGGGAGAAGAGGAGCAATGCGCGGGAAGGCGGAGATGGAGACGAGGAGCAATGATGTGCCTTCGCCCTACAGCAGGCTTTATGGCCAAGGCGGCGGTTACCAAGGCGTCGTGGGGAGTGGGGGCGTCCCCGTCCTATCGTGCTGCCACGCGTCCCTGCCTGGGCCCGGCAGTTCTAGGCCCCGCGTCGTTTCGTCCCTCCCCAACGGGCAGAAAGTGCGCGCCGCGGGCCTGGGGGCTACTGTCGACCCAGTGGGAACCAGGGTACCACGGGCCACCTGCCTATGGTCCAAGAGGGGTCACTTGGCCCAACACATGAGGCAGCCGACCAACAGGCGCCGCGAGCCTCGAGCCTCGCGAGGGGCTCTCCCCAGCGGAGAACTTCACCGTTTCAACCACCACCACGGGCTGCCTCGCGAGGCCGCCCCCCACGGGGTGCCCCCTCTTGAGGCTTCCCGAGGAGCCGTGCGAGGCGGGAGCTGCCCGTCACGTGGGTGACGTCGACAAAGCAAGCTGCGCGGCCGGGGCAGTTTCCCCTTTAGTGCTAAGGGGGCAGTCGTGCCTACATGCCCCCAAAGCAAGTCCCAAGGGTTCCCCTTTGGTGATAGAAGACCAAGACGGCGGCGCGGCAGGACGGAGGTCATCGTGGAGCCCTTGGCACGTCATGGATAGCACCTTTTGCAGGCGAAGACCACCTTTCGTCCGAGAAGCACCAGCACCTGTCCCCTTTCGAATTGCTGCGATGTGGTAGCCCTTCCCGCTCATATTTTCGGGGAAGAGGCCCAAGGTGCCAATATAAGGGACAGGGCGGCCACCGTTGAGAGGATGGGTTCCTCGCCTCCTACTCAAACCCTAGCGCCATGGCTAGCGCCCTCGAGCTCCGGCTCATCTTGTAGCTCCAAGAGTTCTTCTCACAAGAAAAATACAACCAAGCAGGAGTAGGGTATTACACCGCAACATGGCCCGAACCTGGGTAAATCCCCGTGTCTTCGCCATGCCTAGCTCGTAACCTCGTAGACGCAAAGCCAGGCCCCTAGAGCTCGAACCAGGGTTTTGGTGGATTTCCCGTAGCTCAGAATCAATCCCCCGACAGCATAAACTGTCCAATTAGCTACATGCGGGATGAATCCCAAAGCACGAACTCCAACAATCAAAACAAACAACTCCTTGATGAGAGTGTTCAATTTCTGATCCAAGGGCTATTGGCAGGATGAACTGCAGCCAATCTGGTTCGTCCACACGAAATCTAATAGGTGAAATCCCAAAAAGAGTGATTGCACTATTAATACAAGAAGTTGTCCAGGAAGTTCAGTTGCAGACATCAAGTATCAAACTTTACACTTGGGTACATGATGTTGCATAAATGGTACTCCCTCTGTTCATTAATATCACTCTGTTCCTAAATATTTGTCTTTCTAGAGATTTCAATAAGTGACTACATACGGAGCAAAATGAGCGAATCTACACTCTAAAATATGTCTATATACATCCGTATGTAGTAGTCCATTTGAAATCTCTAAAACGACAAATATTTAGAAACGGAGGGAGTATAAGATACGGAGTATTTTCTAGAATTACCATAAGTCTAGAAAACGTCTTATATAAACGAACAGAGGTTGCACAAAACAGCTCAGCCCAACCACGCGAGGCCAACGTGGCACGCCATGTAGTTTTTTGAAAACTTACAGTTACAACTTATTTCAGAATAGCCACTGGCCCTAAATTCTCAAATTGAGCGTCAAATCCCTAGCTCAATCGTCGTTCCTCTCGTCCCTAAATCCAGCTGCGGCACTCATGTCACCCCTCTCACATGTCCCCTGTCCCACTCACTCAACCCAGGGACGACGCCATGGCTGAACGGCGAGGTGGAGGGCGAAGCCAGAGGACGGCACTGCACATGGCATTGGTGAAGTGCACGTCTTGCCAGGAAAAAAAACATGGTGATGTATTTCCAACGTGAACTGATGAACATCATTGCTTACATTGCAAGATCCAATTGAAAGATGTCAAGTTTCTAAGAATTTGCATGAACATATGTGAAAAAGGGCATTGTAATCCTAACAGAGCAATCTATCAAAACAGTAAACTACTGATCATTTACCACTTAATACCGTACAACATTCGCAAATCTACTAGCATGAAAACCCTAATTGAAATCGACAGAACGAACTGCAAAGAGCACAACAAACTACAGGCCACAACCACAACTAATTCCGGCTGTCCCTCCCCCCCCCCCCCACCCCCACCCCCACGTGTCGCCCACACACGAAAAATACCACCCAAACACTCCAGATTAAAGTGGCATTCCACGTCGGCGTCGTGTGAGTGGGTCGGGCTGTTTTGTACTCCCTCCGTAAACTAATATAGAGGGAGTACCATTTATGCAGCATCAGCTACCCAAGTGTAAAATTTGATACTACTTGATGCATGAAACTGAACTTCTCGGACAACTTCTTGTATCAACAACACAATTCACCCTCCCAGAAAGGTAGTGTGACAATATCACTACCAATTCCAAAATGACGAAAATATGCACCTTTCTGTCCCCAAAATGGGAATTTCTTCACATCGGTACAACCTGACACCCTGGACTACTTATTATATCATCAAAAGTAGGTGTCCATCTTTAAAGCAGTCTACACGAGCACGTTTGGGCAAGAACGCTAAACAGCATTGCAATAAAGATGATCGCTTTGGACAAGATTGCCACCAAGCATTGCAAAATTATGCTGCCCAAATCAGAACCATAAGGACTCCAAATGGACACAATAGTTACCTTCCTGATGGTGGCGAGAGCGAGCAGCCACTCGAGCTTGTCAAGAGTGGCCTCGTCGGCCTTGTCGAAATCCACCTCAACCCTCCCATCCACCTCCTGGATCCACCCGCCTATGTCCTTCATAATGACGACCGCTTTTCCCTGCAAGTCCACCGGCAGCCGCGGCAGCTCATCCTTGAGCCTTGCCCTGCGCACGGCGACCGGCGGCGGCGACGGGAGCGCCGCCAAAATGGAGGCCCACCCTGATTCGAAGATGCGAGAGAGCTTAGCAGCACTCTCGTACACATCGTCTCCCTTGTTGTTGTAGGTCATGGCGTTGCTGAAGGTACGCCGGACATCCTTGGCAAAGCAGAGCAGGTTCGGGTAGCGACGCAATTCAAGGCGGCGGCTGACAGTGCCGAGATCCATGGGTTCGGCGATGACAGAGAGGTAGTCGCGGAGTTCGAGGCTGTGTGTATCCACCGGCTTGGCGAACACCCACCCATCCTCATGTTGCAGCAGCTTGTCCAGCAGCCTGTGGCAGCGTTCGAGGGCACGGGGAAGATCGGCGGCGGCGAGGTGGTGCATAGGTTTCTTAGGGAAACCGGGCGGCGCTACGGGCGGGCTGCTTTGGGACGGCATAGGGCCGGCCGAGAGGATTTGTGTGGGAGTCAATTTGGGTCAATTTCAAACCACGAATCCGGCCGGATGCCATCAAACACAATAAGCGTCGTTAGAGCAACTTCAACGGGTGAACCATTTCGTCCGCGGGCTTTTGTTTGGATCGGCGCGGACAGAAAAATCAGCACAACGCGCCGACCTAAACGGACACGCGTCCGCTTTTCATCCGCCTGTTGACCCATTCTCGGCCCATTTGAGCCGGATTTGCATCGACATGGACACGTGACGGACGCACGTGCCCGCCTTCTCCTCCCCTTGACCCGCTGGTCGATGGCACATTGGTCATCCTCTCCCATTTCAACAAGCCCTTGCCAGCCTCCTTCATCGTCGCCGCCCACACCGCCCATTTTTTCTGATGGCTCTGTCAAATGCCGGCGCCACAACATCCCCTCTGCAACGCCGCCACCTCCCACGTCGCCCGCCGTCGTCGTCTTGTCGCCGGGGAACCGAAAGCTTCCCACCCTCGCTTCCCCGATACAGCCGCGACTGCGACCAAGAAGCTGCCTCGCCGCCCCGTCCAGATTCTCACCAGCACACTCATCGGACGCCGCCAGGGCAGCTAGCTGGTCCGAGGGCGGCGCGACTCCCTTCGTCGGTCGTCTCCTTCGTTGACGCCTGCAAGCTGTTCGACAGTTTGCCAAGGGACTCCGCCGACGAGTTCTTTTTTCACAATTTCCTTTACGACTCCGATGATTCCTCGTCCGATGAGGAGGAGGAGATCTTGGCTCCCGTGTTGGTCCATCACCGCCTTAATAGCCAGCGCCCGTCGTTCTGTGGCTCCATTCCGGGGCACCTTCCGGCGTTGAATCGCAACCGAGAGAGCGGGCATTTCCTTCTTTGGAAGGACTACTTTGACACAACAAACCCGTTGTTCAAGCATCAGAAATTTCGTCGCTGTTTCCGTATGAGTAGGCATCTTTTCAACCGTATTATAGAGAGAGTGGTCGACTATGATGACTATTTCGAGTGCAAGGAGGATGCCGTTGGAAAAAATTGGTTTCTCCTCTTATAAAAAATGCACTGCCGCCATCCGAGTGCTTGCACACTGAGTGCCCAATGATCTTATTGACGAGTACGTCTGTATGAGCGAGTCTACATGCCTAGACTCCTTGTATAACTTCTGTAAGGCTGTTATTGTTGTGTTTGGCCGTGAGTGATAACCCACCAGTATAGGGGATCGCAACAGTTTTCGAAGGTAGAGTATTCAACCCAAATGTATAGATTCGACACAAGGGGAGCCAAAGAATATTTGAAGGTATTAGCAGCTGAGTTGTCAATTCAACCACACCTGAAGATTAATTATCTACAGCAAAGTGATCAGTAGCAAAGTAGTTTGACAGTTTTGATAGTAGTGACAGCAACAATAGTAACAGTAACAGTGATAGCAGTAATTTTGTAGTAAGTGTAACAGTGATGATAGCAGTAGTAACGCAGCAGAAACAATATAAGATAAATTTGTAGGCATTGGATCGGTGACTTGTTGGATGATATTCATCATGTGACATTATAAACTAGGGCGATACGGCACTAGCTCCAGTTCATCGATATAATGTAGGAATGTATTCCGTAAATAGTCATACGTGTTTTATTAAAAGAACTTGCATGACATCTTTTGTCCTACCCTCCCGTGGCAGCGGGGTCCATATTGGAAACTAAGGGATATTAAGGCCTCCTTTTAATAGAGAACCAGAACAAAGCATTAACACATAGTGAATACATGTACTCCTCAAACTACGGTCATCACCGAGAGTGGGTCCGGTTGTTGTCACTCCGGGGTTGTCGGATCATAACCGTAGTAGGTGACTATAACTTGCAAGATCGGATCTAAAACATGGATATAATAATGAATTCATAAACGGTTTAGATCTGAGTTCATGGCACCCGGGCCTAAAGTGACAAGCATTAAGCGTAGCAAAGTTATAGCAACATCAATTTGAACATAGTGGATACTAGGGATCAGGCCTAACAAAACTAACTCGATTACATGATGAATCTCATCCAACTCCTCACCGACCAGCGAGCCTACGAAGGAATTACTCACTTTCGGTGGGGAGCATCATGGAATTGGCGATGGAGAAGGGTTGGTGATGATGAGAAACGAATATCCCCCTCTCCGGAGCCCCAAACGGACTTCAGATCTGCCCCCCCCCCCCCCCGAGGAAGAACAGGGCTTGGCGGCGGCTCCGTCTCGTGGAACGCGATAATTATTTCTCCCTGATTTTTTTCTCCGAAAATAGGAATTATAGTGTCAGGGTTGAGGCCTGCGGGGCCACCAGGTGGGTACAACCCACCTGGGCGTGAGGAGAGGGGGGCGCGCCCTGGTGGGTTGTGCCCACCCAGGGGCCACTCTCTGGTGGACCTTGGCTCCAGAAATTCTCTTTTATTATATAAAAAATCCTCGCAAAGTTTCGTTCCATTCTGAGAACTTCTATTTCTGCACAAAAACAACATCATGGTAGTTCTGCTGAAAACAGCGTCAGTCCGGGGTTAGTTTCATTCAAATCATGCAAATTAGAGTCCAAAACAAGAGGAAAAGCGTGAGAAAAATAGATACATTGGAGACGTATCAGTGAGTACTTGAGAGAGCAGACTCCTGAAGATACACCCCGTTTGTTGGCAATGAATGCTAGCAGAGGCTTCCTAGGGATGCTTGGCAGCATAGACTGCATGCACTGGGAGTGGAAGAACCGCCCTTCGGATTGGCAAGGGAAGTATAAGGGCCATGTGAGGGCTTGCACTATCATAGTTGAGGCCGTGGCGTCTCAAGATCTCTGGATCTGACACTCTTTCTTTGGCATGGCCGGATCACGTGAGAAAAAATAGATACGTTGGAGACGTATCAACTCCCCAAGCTTAAACCTTTGCTTGTCCTCAAGCAATTCAGTTGATAAACTGAAAGTGAGAAAGAAAAATTTTACGAACTCTTTGGCTCTTGTTTGCATTAATAAGCTTAAACAACACCCAGGTTTTCAGCTAACATTATAACTAACCATATCAACAATAACTCTTAAAGATTATAATGACTCATATCAATGACATAATCAGCTAGCGAGCGATAATAAGAGATCTCAAACAGCAACATGTTATCAAAACAACCATGATATTGTTGGGGAACGTAGTAATTTCAAAAATTTCCCTACGCACACGCAAGATCATGGTGATGCATAGCAACGAGAGGGAGAGTGTTGTCTACGTACCCTCGTAGACCGAAAGCGGAAGCGTTATAACAACGCGGTTGATGTAGTCGTACGTCTTCACGATCCGACCGATCCAAGTACCGTTACTCCGGCACCTCCGAGTTCTTGGCACATGTTCAGCTCGATGACGATCCCCGGGCTCCGATCCAGCAAAGCTTCGGGGAGGAGTTCCGTCAGCACGACGGCGTGGTGACGATCTTGATGTACTACCGGCGCAGGGCTTCGCCTAAGCACTGCAACGATATGACCGAGGTGGAATATGGTGGAGGGGGGCACCGCACATGGCTAAGGAACGATCACGAAGATCAACTTGTGTGTCCATGGGGTGCCCCCTGCCCCCGTATATAAAGGAGCAAGGGAGGGAGGAGGCCGGCCCTATGTTTGGCGCGCCAAGGGGAGTCCTACTCCCACCGGGAGTAGGATTCCCCCTTTCCTAGTCCAACTAGGAGTTCTTCCTTGTAGGGGGAGTAGGAGAGAAGGAAAGGGAAGAGAGAAGGAGAAGGAAGGAGGGGGGCGCCCCCCCTCCCTAGTCCAATTCGTACTAGTCCAAGGGGAGGGGTGCGGCCACCCTTTTGGCCCTTTCTCTCCTTTCCCGTATGGCCCAATAAGGCCCAATACGAATTCCCGTAACTCTCCGGTACTCCGATAAATACCCGAACCACTCAGAACCTTTCCGATGTCCGAATATAGTCGTCCAATATATCGATCTTTACGTCTCGACCATTTCGAGACTCCTCGTCATGTCCCCGATCTCATCCGGGACTCCGAACTCCTTCGGTACATCAAAACTCATAAACTCATAATAACTGTCATCGTAACCTTAAGCGTGCGGACCCTACGGTTCGAGAACAATGTAGACATGACCGAGACACATCTCCGGTCAATAACCAATAGCGGGACCTGGATGCCCATATTGGCTCCTACATATTCTACGAAGATCTTTATCGGTCAGACCGCATAACAACATACATTGTTCCCTTTGTCATTGGTATGTTACTTGCCCGAGATTCGATCGTCGGTATCCAATACCTAGTTCAATCTCGTTACAGGCAAGTCTCTTTACTCGTTCCATAATACATCATCTCGCAACTAACTCATTAGTTGCAATGCTTGCAAGGCTTAAGTGATGTGCATTACCGAGAGGGCCCAGAGATACCTCTCCGACAATCGGAGTGACAAATCCTAATCTCGAAATACGCCAACCCAACATCTACCTTTGGTGACACCTATAGTACTCCTTTATAATCACCCAGTTACGTTGTGACGTTTGGTAGCACCCAAAGTGTTCCTCCGGCAACGGGAGTTGCATAATCTCATAGTCATAGGAACATGTATAAGTCATGGATAAAAGCAATAGCAACATACTAAACGATCAGGTGCTAAGCTAATGGAATGGGTCATGTCAATCAGATCATTCAACTAATGATGTGACCTCATTAATCAAATAACAACTCCTTGTTCATGGTTAGGAAACATAACCATCTTTTATTAATGAGCTAGTCAAGTAGAGGCATACTAGTGACACTCTGTTTGTCTATGTATTCACACATGTATTATGTTTCCTGTTAATACAATTCTAGCATGAATAATAAACATTTATCATGATTTAAGGAAATAAATAATAACTTTATTATTGCCTCTAGGGCATATTTCCTTCAGTCTCCCACTTGCACTAGAGTCAATAATCTAGTTCACATCTCCATGTGATTTACCAGCAATAGTTCACATCACCATGTGATTAACACCCATAGTTCACATCGATATGTGACCAACACTCAAAGGGTTTACTAGAGTCACTAATCTAGTTCACATCGCTATGTGATTAACACCCAAAGAGTACTAAGGTGTGATCATGTTTTGCTTGTGAGAGAAGTTTAGTGAACGGGTCTGCCACATTCAGATCCGTTATGTATTTTGCAATTTTCTATGTCTACAATGCTCTATACGGAGCTACTCTAGCTAATTGCTCCCACTTTAAATATGTATCTAGATCGAGACTTAGAGTCATCCAGATCGGTGTCAAAACTTGCATCGACGTAACCCTTTACGACGAACCTTTTGTCACTTCCATAATCGAGAAACATATCCTTATTCCACTAAGGATAATTTTGACCGTTGTCCAGTGATCTACTCCTAGATCACCATTGTTCTCCCTTGCTTAACTCAGTGTAGGGTATACAATAGATCTAGTAAACAGCATGGCATACTTTATAGAACCTATGGCCGAGGCATAGGGAATGACTTTCATTCTCTTTCTATCTTCTGTCGTGGTCGGGCTTTGAGTCTTACTCAATTTCACACCTTGTAACACAGGAAAGAACTCTTTCTTTGACTGTTCCATTTTGAACTACTTCAAAATCTTGTCAAGGTATGTACTCATTGAAAAAACTTATCAAGCGTCTTGATCTATCTCTATAGATCTTGATACTCAATATGTAAGCAGCTTCACCGAGGTCTTTCTTTGAAAAACTCCTTTCAAACACTCCTTTATGCTTTGCAGAATAATTCTACATTATTTCTGATCAACAATATGTCATTCACATATACTTATCAGAAATGCTGTAGTGCTCCCACTCACTTTCTTGTAAATACAGGCTTCACCGCAAGTCTGTATAAAACTATATGTTTTGATCAACTTATCAAAGCGTGTATTCCAACTCTGAGATGCTTGCACCAATCCATAGATGGATCGCTGGAGCTTGCATATTTTGTTAGCACCTTTAGGATTGACAAAACCTTCTGGTTGCATCATATACAACTCTTCTTTAATAAATCCATTAAGGATTGTAGTTTTGTTATCCATTTGCCAGATTTCATAAAATGCGGCAATTGCTAACATGATTCGGACAGACTTAAGCATAGATACGAGTGAGAAACTCTCATCGTAGTCAACACCTTGAACTTGTCGAAAACCTTTTGCGACAATTCTAGCTTTGTAGATAGTAACGCTACTATCAGCGTCCGTCTTCCTCTTGAGGATCCATTTATTTTCTATGGCCTGCCGATCATCGGGCAAATCCATCAAAGTCCATACTTTGTTCTCATACATGGATCATATCTCAGATTTCATGGCCTCAAACCATTTCGCGGAATCTGGGCTCATCATCGCTTCCTCATAGTTCGCAAGTTCGTCATGTTCTAGTAACATGACTTCCAGAACAGGATTACCGTACCACTCTGGTGCAGATCTCACTCTGGTTTACCTACGAGATTCGGTAGTAACTTGATTTGAAGTTACATGATCATCATCATTAGCTTCCTCACTAATTGGTGTAGTAGTCACAGGAACAGATTTCTGTGATGAACCACTTTCCAATAAGGGAGCAGATACAGTTATCTTATCAAGTTCTACTTTCCTCCCACTCACTTCTTTCGAGAGAAACTCCTTCTCTAGAAAGTATCCATTCTCAGCAACGAATGTCTTGCCTTCGGATCTGAGATAGAAGGTGTACCCAACTGTCTCCTTTGGGTATCCTATGAAGACATATTTCTCCGATTTGGGTTTGAGCTTATCAAGATGAAACTTTTTCACATAAGCATCACAATCCCAAACTTTAAGAAACGACAACTTTGGTTTCTTGCTAAACCATAGTTCAGATTGTGTCGTCTCAACGGACTTAGATGGTGCCCTTTTAAACGTGAATGCAACTGTCTCTAATGCATGATCCCAAAACGATATTGGTAAATCGGTAAGAAACATCATAGATTGTACTATATCCAATAAAGTACGGTTATGACGTTCGGACACACCATTGCGCTGTGGTGTTCCGGGTGGCGTGAGTTGCGAAACTATTCCGCATTGTTTCAAATGTAGACCAAACTCGTAACTCAAATATTCTCCTCCACGATCAGATCGTAGAAACTTTATTTTCTTGTTACGATGATTTTCAACTTCACTCTGAAATTCTTTGAACTTTTCAAATGTTTCAGACTTGTGTTTCATTAAGTAGATATACCCATATCTGCTCAAATCATCTGTGAAGGTCAGAAAATAATGATACTTGTCACGAGCCTTAATATTCATCGGACCACATACATCAGTATGTATGACTTCCAACAAATCTGTTGCTCTCTCCATTGTTCCGGAGAACGGAGTCTTAGTCATCTTGCCCATGAGGCATGGTTCACAAGTATCAAGTGATTCATAATGAAGTGATTCCAAAATTCCATCAGCATGGAGTTTCTTCATGCGCTTTACACCAATATGACCTAAACGGCAGTGCCACAAATAAGTTGCACTATCATTATTAACTTTGCATCTTTTGGCTTCATTTTTATGAATATGTGTATTACTACGATCGAGATCCAACAAACCATTTCGTTGGTGTGTATAACCATAGAAGGTTTTATTCATGTAAACAGAACAACAATTGTTCTCTAACTTCAATGAATGACCGTATTGCAATAAACATGATCAAATCATATTCATGCTCAACGCAAACACCAAATAACACTTATTTAGGTTCAACACTAATCCCGAAAGTATAGGGAGTGTGCGATGATGATCATATCAATCTTGGAACTATTTCCAACACTCATCGTCACTTCACCCTTAACTAGTTTCTGTTCATTCTGCAACTCCCGTTTCGAGTTACTAATCTTAGCAACTGAACTAGTACCAAATACTGAGGGGTTGCTATGAACACTAGTAAAGTACACATGTATATCAAATATACTTATGTTCACTTTGCCATCCTTCTTATCCGCCAATCACTTGGGGTAGTTCCGCTTCCAGTGACCAGTCCTTTTGCAGTAGAAGCACTTAGTCTCAGGCTTAGGACCAGACTTGGGCTTTTTCATTTGAGCAGCAACTTGCTTGCCGTTCTTCTTGAAGTTCTCCTTCTGCCCTTTTCTTGAAACTAGTGATCTTGTCAACCATCAACACTTGATGCTCTTTCTTGATTTCTACCTTCGTCGATTTCAGCATCACGAAGAGCTTGGGAATTGTTTCCGTTATCCCTTGCATATTATAGTTCATCACGAAGTTCTACTAACTTGGTGATGGTGACTAGAGAATTCTGTCAATCACTATCTTATCTGGAAGATTAACTCCCACTTGATTCAAGCGATTGTAGTACCCAGACAATCTGAGCACATGCTCACTAGTTGAGCGATTCTCCTCCATCTTTTAGCTATAGAACTTGTTGGAGACTTCATCTCTCTCAACTCGGGTATTTGCTTGAAATATTAACTTCAACTCCTGGAACATCTCATATGGTCCATGACGTTCAAAACGTCTTTGAAGTCCCGATTCTAAGCCGTTAAGCATGGTGCACTAAACTATTAAGTAGTCATCATATTGAGCTAGCCAAACGTCCATAACGTCTGCATCTGCTCCTGCAATAGGTCTGTCACCTAGCGGTGCATCAAGGACATAATTCATCTGTGCAGCAATGAGGATAAACCTTAGATCACGGATCCAATCCGCATCATTGCTACTAACATCTTTCAACACAATTTTCTCTAGGAACATATCAAAATAAACATATGAAAGCAACAACGCGAGCTATTGATCTACAACATAGATATGCTAATACTACCAGGACTAAGTTCATGATAAATTAAAGTTCAATTAACCATATTACTTAAGAACTCCCACTTAGATAGACATCCCTCTAATCCTCTAAGTGATCACGTGATCCATATCAACTAAACCATGTCCGATCATCACGTGAGATGGAGTAGTTTCAATAGTGAACATCATTATGTTAATCATATCTACTATATGATTCACGCTCGACCTTTCGGTCTCCGTGTTCCGAGGTCATATCTTATATGCATAGCTCGTAAAGTATAACCTGAGTATTCCGCGTGTGCAACTGTTTTGCACCCGTTGTATTTGAACGTAGAGCCTATCACACCCGATCATCACGTGGTGTCTCAGCACGAAGAACTTTCGCAACGGTGCATACTCAGGGAGAACACTTCTTGATAATTTAGTGAGAGATCATCTTATAATGCTACCGTCAATCAAAGCAAGATAAGATGCATAAAAGATAAACATCACATGCAAATCAATATAAGTGATATGATATGGTCATCATCATCTTGTGCTTCGTGATCTCCATCTCTGCAGCACCATCATGATCACCATCGTCACCGGCGCGGCACCTTGATCTCCATCGTAGCATCGTTGTCGTCTCGCCAATCTTATGCTTCTACAACTATCGCTACCGCTTAGTGATAAAGTAAAGCATTACAGGGCGATTGCATTGCATACAATAAAGCGACAACCATACGGCTCCTGCCGGTTGCCGATAACTCGGTTACAAAACATGATCATCTCATACAATAAAATATAGCATCATGTCTTGACCATATCACATCACAACATGCCCTGCAAAAACAAGTTAGACGTCCTCTACTTTGTTTGTTGCAAGTTTTACGTGGCTGCTACGGGCTTAAGCAAGAACTCATCTTACCTACGCATCAAAACCACAACGATAGTTTGTCAAATAGACTCCGTTTTAACCTTCTCAAGGACCGGGCGTAGCCACACTTGGTTCAACTAAAGTTGGTGAGACAGTCTCCTGCAAGCCATCTGTGTGCAAAGCACGTCGAGGGAACCGGTCTCGCGTAAGCGTACGTGTAAGGTTGGTCCGGGTCGTCTCATCCAACAATACCGCTGAACCAAAGTATGACATGCTGGTAGGCAGTATGACTTGTATCGTCCACAACTCACTTGTGTTCTACTCGTGCAAATAACATCAAACCATAAAAACCTAGGCTCTGATACCACTGTTGGGGAACGTAGTAATTTCAAAAATTTCCCTACGCACACGCAAGATCATGGTGATGCATAGCAACGAGAGGGAGAGTGTTGTCTACGTACCCTCGTAGACCGAAAGCGGAAGCGTTATAACAACGCGGTTGATGTAGTCGTACGTCTTCACGATCCGACCGATCCAAGTACCGTTACTCCGGCACCTCCGAGTTCTTGGCACACGTTCAGCTCAATGACGATCCCCGAGCTCCGATCCAGCAAAGCTTCGGGGAGGAGTTCCGTCAGCACGACAGTGTGGTGACGATCTTGATGTACTACCGGCGCAGGGCTTCGCCTAAGCACTGCAACGATATGACCGAGGTGGAATATGGTGGAGGGGGGCACCGCACACGGCTAAGGAACGATCATGAAGATCAACTTGTGTGTCCATGGGGTGCCCCCTGCCCCCGTATATAAAGGAGCAAGGGAGGGAGGAGGCCGGCCCTATGTTTGGCGCGCCAAGGAGAGTCCTACTCACACCGGGAGTAGGATTCCCCCTTTCCTAGTCCAACTAGGAGTTCTTCCTTGTAGGGGGAGTAGGAGAGAAGGAAAGGGAAGAGAGAAGGATAAGGAAGGAGGGGGCGCCCCCCCTCCCTAGTCCAATTCGGACTAGTCCAAGGGGAGGGGTGCGGCCACCCTTTTGGCCCTTTCTCTCCTTTCCCGTATGGCCCAATAAGGCCCAATACGAATTCCCGTAACTCTCCGGTACTCCGATAAATACCCGAACCACTCAGAACCTTTCCGATGTCCGAATATAGTCGTCCAATATATCGATCTTTACGTCTCGACCATTACGAGACTCCTCGTCATGTCCCCGATCTCATCCGGGACTCCGAACTCCTTCGGTACATCAAAACTCATAAACTCATAATAACTGTCATCGTAACCTTAAGCGTGCGGACCCTACGGTTCGAGAACAATGTAGACATGACCGAGACACATCTCCGGTCAATAACCAATAGCGGGACCTGGATGCCCATATTGGCTCCTACATATTCTACGAAGATCTTTATCGGTCAGACCGCATAACAACATACGTTGTTCCCTTTGTCATCGGTATGTTACTTGCCCGAGATTCGATCGTCGGTATCCAATACCTAGCTCAATCTCGTTACCGGCAAGTCTCTTTACTCGTTCCATAATACATCATCTCGCAACTAACTCATTAGTTGCAATGCTTGCAAGGCTTAAGTGATGTGCATTACCGAGAGGGCCCAGAGATACCTCTCCGACAATCGGAGTGACAAATCCTAATCTCGAAATACGCCAACCCAACATCTACCTTTGGTGACACCTGTAGTACTCCTTTATAATCACCCAGTTACGTTGTGACGTTTGGTAGCACCCAAAGTGTTCCTCCGGCAAACGGGAGTTGCATAATCTCATAGTCATAGGAACATGTATAAGTCATGGATAAAAGCAATAGCAACATACTAAACGATCGGGTGCTAAGCTAATGGAATGGGTCATGTCAATCAGATCATTCAACTAATGATGTGACCTCATTAATCAAATAACAACTCCTTGTTCATGGTTAGGAAACATAACCATCTTTTATTAATGAGCTAGTCAAGTAGAGGCATACTAGTGACACTCTGTTTGTCTATGTATTCACACATGTATTATGTTTCCTGTTAATACAATTCTAGCATGAATAATAAACATTTATCATGATTTAAGGAAATAAATAATAACTTTATTATTGCCTCTAGGGCATATTTCCTTCAGATATAATATGACAATAGTGGTATCTTGCTAGCCCTTTCTGAGACCGCAAAACATAAATGCAGAGCACCTCCAAAGTTCAAGCAGCGACTAAACATTGTAATTCATGGCAGAAAAGATCCAGTCGTGATGCACCCAACATTAGCTACACACAATGCATAAATCATGACAACTGTGCTCTACTCAGTTTCTGGCGCTTGTGTTTAGAAGGTGGTGACACAACATAAAAGTAAATAGATAGTCCCTTCGCATAGGGAAGCAGTGATTTGCAGAGGTGCCAGAGCTCAATTTTTAAAATAGAGATAATGATATTTTGAGACATGCACCCTTCTTATTCACTTCACGACCATCAGTTATCAACATCTTCCATGCTAAGCATTCTAGTGGCGGTTCCCAAGCGATAAAAGTAAAGGTTTTGACTCCATTGGGAGTTTTTGTTTGATTATTTCAGAGATGAACTCTTTTTCATGTTTGCAGTTTGGGACTAGGCATCCCTATTACCGCCCATTTTCTCGTGCAATGGCGAGTGAATAAACACTCGACCTGAGAATAACCCGCTTAGCACGGAAGATATCGACCACCTCCTGTCGTTCCATGAACGATCCAGGCACACAAAACGGATAATTTTTTTAGAAGTTTTTAGAGGTGGTACATGCGAATTTACTTAGGACGGCAGGGTAATACCGTATATAGGTAGGTATGGTGGACTCATCTGGAATAACTGTGGGTTCAAGGTTTTTGATGTACAAGCAGAATTCCCACTTAGTACAGGCGAAGGCTGGCAATTAAGATTGAGAAGCGGCCAGCTAGAGAGCAACAACGACCATAAGCATGCATTATGCATAAGTAACATTGGACACTAGCATGAGTAGGATATGAACACCATGAACATAAATATCATAGAGGCTATGTTGGTTTTGACTCAACTACATGCATGAACATGTATCAAGTCAAGCCACATGAACATTCAGAGAAGGATACCATATCATCATACTACATCACAATCATTTTAATGCTATGTTGATATCCAAGATAAATCATTATCAACTCCTAGATACTTATGCATGGCATGAGAAACTATAATCTCTAATTTTCGTTGCAAACATGTTTAATCATAATGGGCCGAATCATGGCTACTAGGTTAAACATATTTACACAAACAGAACAAGTCGAGTTCATACCCGTTTCTCTTTGCCACGGCCAGCTCATCGAATGTCGTCATTATTGCCTTTCACTTGCACGACTGAATGATAAGAAAATAATAATAGTGCAAGAATGACGTGGACTAAGCTGGAATTTGTAAACATTGTATTCAACATGAGAAGACAAGCTAAAATGGGCTCTTTATTAGTTCAACAATTATTCATGTGAGAGCCACTCAACATTTTCATCGTGGTCTTCTCCTCGGTACTACTCGAATAAAAAGAAAAGAAATTCAGAGAAACACACTGAAATATTTTTGGAGTTTTTGGTTTTCTTCAAGAAGCAAATAAAAAGAAAAAACAAGAAAAACTATTTACAAGGGAAAGCTCCCAATAAGCAAAAGAAGAACAAGGAAATCTTTTTGGATTTTCTTTTTAGTGCTACTACTAAGCATGCATAGAAAGCAAATTACTACAACTATTTTTTTTGGTTTTTCTAAAGTTTTTCAAACACACAAGAAGAAAGCATGAAAATAAATCTAAGCATGGATTATACAATGAAAAAGTGTGAGCATCGACAAGTAGAATGATATGAACATGAATGTGATGTTGGTGAGAACACGTACTCCCCCAAGCTTAGGCTTTTGGCCTAAGTTGATAATCGATCAGTAGCCTAGAGGGTAATAGTCGGAGTGGTAGCCCACGGAGGCTCTCGGTGCGGATGCCTCGGCCTGCCGTGCTGCCACCACTGCTGCGTTGTGAGCTCGGGCCTCGCTCTCAAGAACAAAATATCTTGCCTTTTTGTGATAGTCAAAAAGAGCAGGCGCAGGCAAATATGTGTCCACAACATGTAACAAATTACAAGTGAAGTTATCAGCCCTTCCCTTGAGAATCTTATGCTCTTTTAAGGCATCAAAATCTAAATATCGAGTGGGTAGGATATGGTCAAAGGGCAAAGGTGAAACACCTAGCCCTCATGCTAGACGTGTGGCATAAGTTCCACCATAAAACCAACCACTATTAGCGTTATGCTGAAGTCTACGTGCAACAATCGCTCCAAGTTATAATTCCTTTCACCAGTGAGAGCGGCGTGAACGAGGCTCAAGTCTGGCGCACAGAGTATGCTACAGTCTTGCTTGCCTACTATATATTTCCCGTTAAATAATGCAAGGTACTGAATTGCGGGAAAATGAACGCTCTTTATTCTTCCTTGTCTCACTCTCCTACCTTCACCGTAACAAAGGCTAGTCAAGAAAGACTCAAACTCAGCCTTTGATGGCTCATCGAGAGAGCCCCAAAATGGAAGTTTGCAATGGTAAGCACAATTCTCCAGTGGGATAGTAAATGGTTCATCATAAAGCATGAAAGACACCCTAGACTCACGTGGAAAATATTTAAATCCTTTGACAAATGATTCAGTGAGAAGTTGGTGTTGTTCACACTTATCTGAGAGGTAGGGACCGAGACCGGCATTGTGAACATATTGCTCAAATTCCTCCTTGATGCCCACATGCACCATATATTCATCGCTAGGCCATAAACATGTCTTGGTGGCGGCATCTCGCGTGGAACTTTCACTTGGTTCAACATAGGACCGGCAAGCAGAACTGTCACTAGAAGATGCCCATGAGGATCATCTCCTCTAGGAACTCCTTCCAAATAGGTTCATCATGTCCGCGTACAATTTTCTGAAAATAAAAATTTTGGGGTGACAAAAATTTGTCAACAAAACTTTATAAGATTGATAGCAACTACTCATAGGGATGCATAGACGCCATAGCAAGTATTCAAACTACTTAGAACACTAAGAATTTAACATGCAAACACATCTACAACAACACCAAGAGTAGCTAATTATTCAAAGTATAAACAACTAAAACAAAAACTAATTGGACAAATGGTGGATTCACATACCAAGCAACAATCCCCCGAAACAGTTTCGGAAACGGAGCTTCGAGCAAAGATATCGAAATCCGCGGGTTTGAGCTCAAGAACACAGGAGAGAGAGCAATGGGGATTTTTTCTGGAGGTAAGTGATGATGTGGGCTAAAGAGATAAGTGAGGGGGGCCACGTGGGGACCACAACCCACCAGGGCGTGCTTGGGGGTCCTGGCGCCCAGGTGGGTTGTGCCCACATGGTGCACCTCCCTCTGGTATTATTTGCACCAAAAATTCTTAAATATTCAGGAAAAAATCATATAAAATTTTCAGGGCATTCTGTGAACTTTTATTTTTGGATCATTTTTTATTGCACTGGAAATTCAGAAAACAGACAAAACATGGCATTTTATTTTATTTAACTAATAAAAAAAGAGAATAAAAGGTAAGGACAGAAGGTAGTGCTTACTAAATTCATCAACTTCATACCGTTCAAAAATGATTCATTAATAAGGTTGATCAAGTCTTATTAACAACCACTTTCGATTAGCATGAAACCGAAGAACTTTCGTAAATCACTAAGTTACCTCAATGGGTATATGCATTTCCCCAACAATAAGGATTTCATATTTCTTTTTGACAGTAGGTAGAGGTATTTGGAAACTTCCAATAGTGATTGTCGGAGATTTTTCAATAACACTAATACCATTCACTTGCAATTGTTTCTTCGGAAAGTGCACCGTATGCTCAATGCCATTAATATGAAAAGTGACCTTGCTTTTATTGCAATCAATAACAGCCCCTGAAGTATTCAAGAAGGGTCTACCAAGGATAATCGACATGTTGTCGTCCTCGGGCATGTCAAGTATAACAAAGTCAGTCAAGATGGTAACATTAGCAACAACAACGGGCACATCCTCACAGATATAGATAAGTATGGTAGTTGTTTTGTCAGCCATTTGCAAAGATATTTCAGTAGGTGTGAGTTTATTCAAGTCAAGTCTTTTGTATAAAGATAAAGACATAACACTAACACCAGCTCCTAAATCACACAAAGCAGTTTTCACATAAATCTTTTTGATAGAGCAAGGTATGGTTGGTATTCCCGGATCTCCAAGTTTTTTAGGCACTCCATCTTTAAAAGTATAATTAGCAAGCATAGTGGAGATTTCAGCTTCTGGTATTTTTTCTCTTATTTGTGATGATGTCTTTCATATACTTTGCATAAGGAGGCATTTTCAAGATATCAGTCAAGCGAGTACGCAAGAAGACTGGGCTCAGCATTTCAGCAAAGCATTCAAATTCTTCATCATCTTTCTTTTAAGTTGACTTTGGTGGAAAAGGCATAGGTTTTTTAACCCACGGTTCTCTTTCTTTACCGTGTTTTCTAGCCACAAAATCTCTTTTATCATATCCTTTATTTTTAGGTTGTGGGTTATTCAGATCAACAGGTGGTTCTATCTCAACATCATTGTCTGGTTCTTTATCATTGGTTGGTTGAGAGTCTTCATGATCCTCATCATTATCTTTTTCATTATCACCGGGTGAGTGTTCATTACCAGATTGAGTTTCAGCATTAGAGATAGAAGTTTCATTATCATTATCAGGAGGTTTTTCTATTTCAGGTTCACTTGAAGTATACAAAGTCCTATCATTTTTCTTCTTCTTTTTCTTTTTAGAAAGACTAGGCGCACTAGTGTTATCTCTTTGTGAATCTTGTTCAATTATTTTTGGGTGTCCCTTAGGATAAAGTGGTTCCTGAGTCATTTTACCTCCTCTAGTTGCAACTCTAACAACAAAGTCATGCATATTATGATTCATTTCATCAAGTAATTCTCTTTGTGTTTTAGCAACTTGTTCTAATTGAGTTTGAATCATAGAAGCATGTTTTCCAACACCTCTAACAAGTCACTCAAGCAAGCAATCATATCAGAATTATATTTCAATTGTTTTCATAACATTTGCATTAAAGTGATCTTGTTTTCTAATATAGTTTTCAAACTCATAAAGGCATTGACTAGGATGCATATTGTGAGGATTGTCATTATCATTAAACTTCATTAGAGAATTTACCTCTACCACCTTAGGCAGTGGTGCTGTATTAAGCCCATGTATTTCTTCAATAGGAGGTAAGTTTTTAACATCCTCGGCTTTAATATCTTTTTCCTTCATAGATTTCTTTGCCTCTTGCATATCTTCGGGACTGAGATATAATATACCCCTCTTCTTCAGAGTGGGTTTAGGCGGTGGTTCAAGAAGGGTCCAATCATCATAATTTTTCAATATGTTATTCAATAATTCTTCAGCTTGTCCAACAATTCGTTCCCTAAAAACACAACCAACACAACTATCTAGGAAGTCCCTAGAAGAATCGGTTAGTCCATTATAGAAGATATAAAGTATTTCATTTTTCTTAAGAGGATGATCAGGCAAAGCATTAAGTAACTGGCAAAGCCTCCCCCTAGCTTGTGGGAGACTCTCTTCTTTAGTTTGCACAAAGTTAAATATTTCCTGTAAGGTAGCTTGTTTCTTATGAGCAGGAAAATATTTTTCAGAGAAGTAATAAATTATATCCTGGGGACTACGCACACAACCAGGAGCAAGAGTATTGTACCAAGATTTAGCATCACCCTTTAATGAGAAAGGAAATAATTTTAGAATAAAGTAGTAGCGAGTTTTCTCATCATGAGTAAAAAGGGTGGCTATATCATTCAACTTAGTAAGATGTGCCACAACAGTTTTAGTTTCATAGCCATAGAAGGGATCAGATTCAACCAAAGTAATTAACTTTGGGTTGACAGAGAATTCATAATCCTTATCATCAATAAATATAGGTAAAGTAGCAAACTTAGGATCACATTTCATTCTAGCATTTAGTGATTTTTCTTTATACTTGTGTAATAATTTCTCTAGATCATCTCTGTCATTGCAAGCAAGAATATCTCTAGTTGTCTCTTCACTCATAACATAACCTTCCGGTACCTTAGGCAATTCATATCTAGGAAGGATAGTTCTAGCAGGTGTTTCAGGAGATTCAATTTCAAGCTCATCATCAGATTCAACAACATCATCTTGTATAACTCTAGCAACTTGTTCATCAAGAAATTCACCAAGTGGCACATCATCATTAGAAAGCAAGGTACTAGCATCATCATAAGCATCATTCATAGTAGACGTAGCATCATCGATAACTTGCGAAATATCAGAATTGATAGCATGTGGTGGTGTTGCAAGTTTACTCATAACAGAAGGTGAATCTAAAGCAGAACTGGATGGCAGTTCCTTACCCCCCCCGTCTTTGAGGGATAAATCTTAGTCTTTGGATCCTTCATATTCTTCATAGTGATAATATGATAATAATCCCAAGTGACTCAACAAATATAGGTATGCTCCCTGGCAACGGTGCCAGAAAAAGGTCTTGATAACCCACAAGTATAGGGGATCGCAACAGTTTTCGAGGATAGAGTATTCAACCCAAATTTATAGATTCGACACAAGGGGAGCCAAAGAATATTTGAAGGTATTAGCAGCTGAGTTGTCAATTCAACCACACCTGGAGATTAATTATCTGCAACAAAGTGATCAGTAGCAAAGTAGTTTGATAGTTTTGATAGTAGTGACGGCAGCAATAGTAACAGTAACAGTGATAGCAGTAATTTTGTAGCAAGTGTAACAGTGATGATAGTAGTAGTAACGCAGCAGAAACAATATAAGATAAATCCGTAGGCATTGGATTGGTGACTTAGTGGATGATATTCATCATGTGACAGTTATAACCTATGGCGATACGGCACTAGCTCCAGTTCATCGATATAATGTGGGCATGTATTCTGTAAATAGTCATACGTGCTTTATTAAAAGAACTTGCATGACATCTTTTGTCCTACCCTCCCGTGGCAGTGGGGTCCATATTGGAAACTAAGGGATATTAAGGCCTCCTTTTAATAGAGAACCGGAACAAAACATTAACACATAGTGAATACATGAACTCCTCAAACTACGGTCATCACCGAGAGTGGGCCTGGTTATTGTCACTCCGGGATTGTCAGATCATAACCGTAGTAGGTGACTATAACTTGCAAGATCGGATCTAAAACATGGATATAATGATGAATTCATAAACGGTTCAGCTCTGAGTTCATGGCACCCGGGCCCAAAGTGACAAGCATTAAGCATAGCAAAGTCATAGCAACATCAATCTAAGAACATAGTGGATACTAGGGATCATGCCCTAACAAAACTAACTCGATTACATGATGAATCTCATCCAACTCCTGACCGACCAGCGAGCCTACGAAGGAATTACTCACTCCCGGTGGGGAGCATCATGGAATTGGCGATGCAGAAGGGTTGGTGATGACGAAGAACAAAGATTCCCCTCTACGGAGCCCCAAACAGACTCCAGATCTACCCTCCCGAGGAAGAACAGGGCTTGGTGGCGGCTCCGTCTTGTGGATCGCGATAATTCTTTCTCGCTGATTTTTTCTCCGAAAATAGGAATTTATAGTGTCAGGGTTGAGGTATGTGGGCCACCAGGTGGGTACAACCCACCTGGGCGCGCCAGGAGAGGGGGGTACGCCCTGGTGGGTTGTGCCCACCCAGGGGGCCCTCTCCGGTGGATCTTGGCTCAAGATATTCTCTTTTATTATATAAAAAATCCTCGCAAAGTTTCGTTCCGTTCCGAGAACTTTTATTTCTGAACAAAAACAACACCATGGTAGTTCTGCTGAAAACAGCGTCAGTCCAGGGTTAGTTTCATTCAAATCATGCAAATTAGAGTCCAAAACAAGGGAAAAGCATGAGAAAAAGTAGATACGTTGGAGACGTATCAGTGAGTACTTGAGAGAGCCGACTCCTGAAGATACAGCCCGTTTGTTGGCGATGAATGCCAGTAGAGGCTTCCCAGGGATGCTTAGCAGCATAGACTGCATGCGCTGGGAGTGGAAGAACCGCCCTTCTGCTTGGCAAGGGTAGTATAAGGGCCATGTGATGGCTTGCACTATCATAGTTGAGGTCGTGGTGTCTCAAGATCTCTGGATCTGGCACTCTTTCTTTGGCATGGCCGGATCACACAATGATATCAACGTGCTTCAGCATTCACCGGTGTTTGCTAGGCTTGTCGAAGGCAACAACCCACCAGTGAACTTTACTGTCAACGACCACAACTACGATAAAGGATACTACCTGGGTGACGGTATCTATCCTTAGTGGACCACTATTGTGAAGACAATCCCCAGCCCTGTCGGAGAGAAGAGGAAAAGATTTGCCCAAGAGCAAGAGAGTGCTAGGAATGACGTCGAGCGTGCCGCCCTTCTACTACTCCCCAAGCATTGATGCAGGCATTCGACATCACCAGCCTCAAGCTGGCCCCAGGCTCTCCATTTTAGCATTACCAGAAGGAAGCAGAGAATGGAGGAAGAGGGATGTATGGATGAATGCTCCCACTCATCCCCGCCCCTCCTTTTATAGGCGGGCCGGGGCTGGGAGTCGATACCTCGGCGGGTAACTGCCGTCCTCCTCCACCAATCAATGAAGGTCGGGCCCTTGCTTTGACGCTCTCCCGCACCACGTGCCTCCGTTACCTACCTCACTCAATACATGCGGCATACATGGCTAAGGATAAGGGCGTGATGGGAAGAGTGAATTGGCAGTTACTCACCTGTGCGTTAAAGTCATTCGCGGGCCATTACAAAAGTGGCCCTACCATGATTAGTGTTATGCGGTGCACGGGAGAACCAGAAACTGCCTCGGCCTCAGATTAATGAAGAAACAAAGAACATCTCAAAGGACAATCAGCTACTCTTCTCTCACCCGTGCACTGGTTGGGGCCTACCCCGACGACGCCCGATAGCGCGTTCGGGCCAGGCCCGGGGGCTCCTGTTGGTGCAACAAACCCTGGTTCTATTGCCCAGACTGTGCATAGGTCTGAGATCGAGGCTACAACATCCAAGACAATGCCGAGATGGAGAGATAAGCTCTTTGAGAAATCAAAGGGCCGGTTGAGAAGACCAGGTCAAGCCAAAGAAACAAGATACCACCAAGGGAAAACCTCCCTTGCTGGGCAGGCGAGCCTGGCAAGGTCGGGTTGCCCCGGAAGCAAGCCTCAAGACCATCCCGGTAGGTCCTACGGGACCTGCGAAGGAAAACTACCCCGCCAAGGCTCCACCGCACCACCTCACACTGACTCAAGTCATCAATCAGTGTGATGTCAAGCCTCCAAGTGACTTGGCTATTCTTCGCCAAGTGGCAGCCACTTTCTACAGAAACCACCTCCAAGTGACACCCGTCCAGAGACATGTCTGATACGTCTCCAACGCATCTATAATTTTTTATTGTTCCATACTATTATATATTCTGTTTTGGATGTTTCAAGGGCTTATTTATACACTTTTATATTATTTTTGGGACTAACCTATTAACCGGAGGCCCATCCCAAATTGCTGTTTTTTTGCCTATTTCAGTGTTTCGCAGAAAAAGAATATCAAACTAAGTCCAAATGGAATGAAACCTTCGGGAGCATGATTTTTGGAACAAACGTGATCCAGAGGACTTGGAGTGATGGCTTCTTCTCTCTCTTTGGAGCTCAATACAAAGTTCTCCTCGATTCTCTTGGAGATCTATTGATGTAATCTTACAGTGTGTTTGTCGAGATCCAATGAATTGTGGGTTTATGATCAAGATTATCTATGAACAATATTTGAATCTTCTCTGACTTCTTTTATGTATGATTGGTTATCTTTGCAAGTCTCTTCAAATTACTAGTTTGGTTTGGCCTACTAGATTGATCTTTCTTGCAATGGGAGAAGTGCTTAGCTTTGGGTTCAATCTTGCGGTGCTCGATCCCAGTGACAGTAGGGAAAACGACACGTATTGTATTGTTGCCATCAAGGATAAAAAGATGGGGTTTATATCATATTTCATGAGTTTATCCCTCTACATCATGTCATCTTGCTTAAAGCGTTACTCCGTTCTTATGAACTTAATACTCTAGATGCATGCTGGATAGCGGTCGATGTGTCGAGTAATAGTAGTAGATGCAGGTAGGAGTCAGTCTACTTGTCACGGACGTGATGCCTATATACATGATCATACCTAGATATTCTCATAACTATGCTCAATTCTATCAATTGCTCGACAATAATTTGTTCACCCACCGTAATACTTACGCTATCTTGAGAGAAGCCACTAGTGAAACCTTGAAGGAAATATGCCCTAGAGGCAATAGTAAAGTTATTATTTATTTCCTTGTATCATGATAAATGTTTATTATTCATGCTAGAATTGTATTAACCGGAAACATGATACATGTGTGAATAGAGAGAGAAATAGAGTGTCACTAGTATGCCTCTACTTGACTAGCTCGTTGATCAAAGATGGTTATGTTTCCTAGCCATTGACATGAGTTGTCATTTGATTAACGGGATCACATCATTAGAAGAATGATGTGATTGACTTGACCCATTCCGTTAGGTTAGCACATGATCGTTTAGTATGTTGCTATTGCTTTCTTCATGATTTATACATGTTCCTATGACTATGAGATTATGCAACTCCCGTTTACCGAAGGAACACTTTGTGTGCTACCAAATGTCACAACGTAACTGGGTGATTATAAAGGTGCTCTACAGGTGTATCCGAAGGTACTTGTTGGGTTGGCGTATTTCGAGATTAGGATTTGTCACTCCGATTGTCGCAGAGGTATCTCTAGGCCCACTCGATAATGCACATCACTTAAGCCTTGCAATCATTGCAACTAAGGAGTTAGTTGCGGGATGATGTATTACAGAACGAGTAAAGAGACTTGCCAGTAACGAGATTGAACTAGCTATTGAGATACCAACGATCGAATCTCGGGCAAGTAACATACCGATGACAAAGGGAACAACGTATGTTGTTATGCGGTCTGACCGATAAAGATCTTCATAGAATATGTGGGACCCAATATGAGCATCCATGTTCCACTATTGGTTATTGACCGGAGACGTGTCTCGGTCATGTCTACATAGTTCTCGAACCCGTAGGGTCTGCACGCTTAAAGTTTCGATGACAGTTATATTATGAGTTTATGAGTTTTGATGTACTGAAGGTTGTTCGGAGTCCCGGATGTGATCACGGACATGACGAGGAGTCTCGAAATGGTCGAGACATGAAGATTAATATATTGGAAGCCTATATTTGGATATCGGAAGTGTTCCGGGTGAAATCAGGATTTTACCGGAGTACCGGAGGGGTTACCGGAACCCCCCGGGGGTTTAATGGGCCATAGTGGGCCTTAGTGGAGAAGAGGAGGGGCAGCAAGGGTAGTCCACGTGCCCCTCCCCCTCTAGTCCGAATAGGACAAGGAGGGGGGCGCCCCCCTTTCCTTCTTATCCTCTTCCTCCTCCCCCCTTCTCCTAATCCAACAAGGAAGGGAGGGAGTCTGCCCCCTCCTGGCCGACCGCACCTCCCCTCTTGCTCCTTTATATACGGGGGCAGGGGGGCACCCCAGAGACACAACAATTGATCAGTTGATCTTTTAGCCGTGTGCGGTGCCCCGTCCACCATAGTCCACCTCGATAATACTGTAGCGGTGCTTAGGCGAAGCCCTGCGTCGGTAGAACATCATCATCATCACCATGCCGTCGTGCTGACGAAACTCTCCCTCAACACTCGGCTGGATCGGAGTTCAAGGGACGTCATCGGGCCGAACGTGTGCTGAACTCGGAGGTGCCGTGCGTTCGGTACTTGATCGGTCGGATCATGAAGACGTACGACTACATCAACCGCGTTGTGCTAACGCTTCCGCTTTCGGTCTACGAGGGTATGTAGAAAGCACTCTCCCCTCTCGTTGCTATGCATCACCATGATCTTGCATGTGCGTAGGAATTTTTTTGAAATTACTATGTTCCCCAACAGTGGCATCAGAGCCAGGTTTTATGCGTAGATGTCATATGCACGAGTAGAACACAAGTGAGTTGTGGGCGATATAAGTCATACTACTTACGAGCATGTCATAATTTGGTTCGGCGGTATTGTTGGATGAAGCGGCCCGGACCGACATTACGCGTACGCTTACGCGAGACTGGTTCTACTGACTTGCTTTGCACATAGGTGGCTGGCGGGTGCCAGTTTCTCCAACTTTAGTTGAACCGAGTGTGGCTACGCCCGGTCCTTGCGAAGGTTGAAACAACACCAACTTGACAAACTATCGTTGTGGTTTTGATGCGTAGGTAAGAACGGTTCTTGCTCAGCCCGTAGCAGCCACGTAAAACTTGCAACAACAAAGTAGAGGATGTCTAACTTGTTTTTGCAGGGCATGTTGTGATGTGATATGGTAAAATCATGATGCTAAATTTTATTGTATGAGATGATCATGTTTTGTAACCGAGTTATCGGCAACTGGCAGGAGCCATATGGTTGTCACTTTATTGTATGCAATGCAATCGCCCTGTAATGCTTTACTTTATCACTAAGCGGTAGCAATAGTCATAGAAGCATAAGATTGGCGAGACGACAACGATGCTACGATGGAGATCAAGGTGTCGCGCCGGTGATGATGGTGATCATGACGGTGCTTCAGAGATGGAGATCACAAGCACAAGATGATGATGGCCATATCATATCACTTATAGTGATTGCATGTGATGTTTATCTTTTATGCATCTTATCTTGCTTTGATTGATGGTAGCATTATAAGATGATCTCTCACTAAATTTCAAGATAAAAGTGTTCTCCTTGAGTATGCACCATTGCCAAAGTTCATCGTGCCCAGACACCACGTGATGATCGGGTGTGATAAGCTCTACGTCCATCTACAATGGGTGCAAGCCAGTTTAGCACACACATAATACTCAGGTTAAACTTGATGATCCTAGCATATGCAGATATGGCCTCGGAACACTGAGACCGAAAGGTCGAGCGTGAATCATATAGTAGATATGATCAACATAATGATGTTCACCATTGAAAGCTACTCCATTTCACGTGATGATCGGTTATGGTTTAGTTGATATGTATCACGTGATCACTTAGAGGATTAGAGGGATGTCTATCTAAGTGGGAGTTCTTAAGTAATATGATTAATTGAACTTAAATTTATCATGAACTTAGTACCTGATAGTATCTTGCTTGTCTATGTTGATTGCAGATAGATGGCCCGTGCTGTTGTTCCGTTGAATTTTAATGCGTTCCTTGAGAAAGCAAAGTTGAAAGATGATGGTAGCAATTACACGGACTGGGTACCTAACTTGAGGATTATCCTCATTGCTGCATAGAAGAATTACGTCCTGGAAGCACCGCTAGGTGCCAAACCTGCTGCAGGAGCAACACCAGATGTTATGAACGTCTGGCAGAGCAAAGCTGATGACTACTCGATAGTTCAGTGTGCCATGCTTTACGGCTTAGAACTGGGACTTCAACGATGTTTTGAACGTCATGGAGCATATGATATGTTCCAGGAGTTGAATTTAATATTTCAAGCAAATGCCCGGATTGAGAGATATGAAGTCTCCAATAAGTTCTACAGCTGCAAGATGGAGGAGAATAGTTCTGTCAGTGAGCATATACTCAAAATGTCTGGGTATAACAATCACTTGATTCCACTGGGAGTTAATCTTCCGGATGATAGCATCATTGACAGAATTCTTCAATCACTGCCACCAAGCTACAAGAGCTTCGTGATGAACTATAACATGCATGGGATGGATAAGACGATTCCCGAGCTCTTCGCAATGCTAAAAGCTGTGGAGGTAGAAATCAAGAAGGAGCATCAAGTGTTGATGGTTAATAAGACCACCAGTTTCAAGAAAAAAGGGCAAAGGGAAGAAGAAGGGAACTTCAAGAAGAACAGCAAGCAAGTTGCTGCTCAAGAGAAGAAACCCAAGTCTGGACCTAAGCTTGAGACTGAGTGCTTCTACTGTAAGCAGACTGGTCACTAGAAGCGGAACTGCCCCAAGTATTTGGCGGATAAGAAGGATGGCAAGGTGAACAAAGGTATATGTGATATACATGTTATTGATGTGTACCTTACCAGAGCTCGCAGTAGCACCTGGGTATTTGATACTGGTTCTGTTGCTAATATTTGCAACTCAAAACAGGGACTACGGATTAAGCGAACACTGGCCAAGGACGAGGTGACGATGCACGTGGGAAACGGTTCCAAAGTCGATGTGATCGCCGTCAGCACGCTACCTCTACATCTACCTTCGGGATTAGTATTAAACCTAAATAATTGTTATTTGGTGCTGTTGGGGATCGTAGCAGAATTTAAAATTTTCTACGCATCACCAAGATCAATCTATGGAGTATTCTAGCAACGAGGGGAATAGGAGTGCATCTACATACCCTTGTAGATCGCGAGCGGAAGCGTTCAAGTGAACGGGGTTGATGGAGTCGTACTCGTCGTGATCCAAATCACCGATGATCCTAGCGCAGAACGGACGGCACCTCCACGTTCAACACATGTACGGTTGGGGATGACGTCTCCTCCTTCTTGATCCAGCAAGGGTGGAGGACAGGTTGATGGAGATCCAGCAGCACGACAGCGTGGTGGTGGATGCAGCAGGGTCTCGGCAGGGCTTCGCCAAGCACCAACGAGAGGGAGAGGTGTTACGGGAGGGAGAGGGAGGCGCCAGGGGCTAGGGTGTGCAGCCCTCCCTCCCCCCTCTTTATATAGGGGCCCTGGGGGGGGGGGCGCAGGCCCCTCTAGATCCCATCTAGAGGGGGGAGCGGCGGCCAAGGGGGGTGGCTTGCCCCCCAAGCCAAGTGGGGCGCCCCACCCCTAGGGTTCCCAACCCCTAGGCGCAGGGGAGTCCCAAGGGGGCGCACCAGCCCACCTGGGGCTGGTTCCCCTCCCACTTCAGCCCATGGGGCCCTCCGGGATAGGTGGCCCCACCCGATGGACCCCCGAGACGCTTCTGGTGGTCCCGGTACAATACCGGTGACCCCCAAAACATTCCCGATGGCCGAAACTGGACTTCCTATATATAAATCTTTACCTCCGGACCATTCTGGAACTCCTCGTGACGTCCGGGATCTCATCCGGGACTCTGAACAACTTTCGGGTTGCTGCATACTAATATCTCTACAACCCTAGCATCACCGAACCTTAAGTGTGTAGACCATACGGGTTCGGGAGACACGCAGACATGACCGAGACACCTCTCTGGTCAATAACCAACAGCGGGACCTGGATACCCATGTTGGCTCCCACATGCTCCACGATGATCTCCTCGGTTGAACCATCATGTCGAGGATTCAATCAATCCCGTATACAATTCCCTTTGTGAATCGGTACGTTACTTGCCCCAGACTCGATCGTCGGTATCCCAATACCTTGTTCAATCTCGTTACCGGCAAGTCACTTTACTCGTACCGTAATGCATGATCCCGTGACCAACTCCTTGATCATACTGAGCTCATTATGATGATGCATTACCGAGTGGGCCCAGAGATACCTCTCCGTCATACGGAGTGACAAATCCCAGTCTCGATTCGTGCCAACCCAACAGACACTTTTGGAGATACCCGTAGTGCACCTTTATAGCCACCCAGTTACGTTGTGACGTTTGGCACACCCAAAGCACTCCTACGGTATCCGGGAGTTGCACAATCTCATGGTCTAAGGAAATGATACTTGACATTGGAAAAGCTCTAGCAAACGAACTACACGATCTTTTGTGCTATGCTTAGGATTGGGTCTTGTCCATCAGATCATTCTCCTAATGATGTGATCCCGTTATCAATGACATCCACTGTCCATAGCCAGGAAACCATGACTATTTGTTGATCAACGAGCTAGTCAACTAGAGGCTCACTAGGGACACGT
Source organism: Aegilops umbellulata (assembly GCA_032464435.1). Taxonomy (NCBI): domain Eukaryota; kingdom Viridiplantae; phylum Streptophyta; class Magnoliopsida; order Poales; family Poaceae; genus Aegilops; species Aegilops umbellulata. The sequence goes on along the minus strand of CP136056.1, from coordinate 280,578,026 downwards.
TGTGGTCTATGTATTCACACATGTATTATGATTTCATGATAACACAATTATAGCATGAATAATAGACAATTATCATGAACAAGGAAATATAATAATCATTTTATTATTGCCTCTAGGGCATATTTCCAACAGTCTCCCACTTGCACTAGAGTCAATCATCTAGTTACATTGTGATGAATCGAACACCCATGGAATTCTGGTGTTGATCATGTTTTGCTCTAGGGAGAGGTTTAGTCAATGGATCTGCTATATTCAGGTCCGTATGTACTTTACAAATCTCTATGTCTCCATTTTGAACACTTTCACGAATGGAGTTGAAGCGACGCTTGATATGCCTGGTCTTCCTGTGAAACCTGGGCTCCTTGGCAAGGGCAATAGCTCCAGTGTTATCACAGAAGAGAGTCATCGGGCCCGAAGCATTGGGTATGACTCCTAGGTCGGTAATGAACTCCTTCACCCAGACTGCTTCTTGTGCTGCCTCCGAGGCTGCCATGTACTCTGCTTCACATGTAGTTCCCGCCACGACGCTTTGCTTGCAGCTGCACCAGCTTACTGCCCCACCATTCAAAATATACACGTATCCGGTTTGTGACTTAGAGTCATCTAGATCTGTGTCGAAGCTAGCGTCGACGTAACCCTTTACGACGAGCTCTTCGCCACCTCCATAAACGAGAAACTCTTGGTCCTTTTCAGGTACTTCAGGATGTTTTTTACCGTTGTCCAGTGTTCCTTGCCGGGATTACTTTGGTACCTACCTACCAAACTTACGGCAAGGTTTACATCAGGTCTGGTACACAGCATGGCATACATAATAGACCCTATGGCTGAGGCATAGGGGATGACATTCATCTCTTCTATATCTTCTGCCATGTTCGGGCATTGAGCCGTGCTCAATCGCACACCTTGCAATACAGGCAAGAACCCCTTCTTGGACTAATCCATATTGAACTTCTTCAATATCTTGTCAAGGTACGTACTTTGTGAAAGACTGATGAGGCGTCTTGATCTATCTCTATAGATCTTGATGCCTAATATATAAGCAGCTTCTCCAAGGTCCTTCATTGAAAAACACTTGTTCAAGTAGGCCTTTATGCTTTCCAAGAATTCTATATCATTTCCCATTAAAAGTATGTCGTCCACATATAATATGAGAAATGCTATAGAGTTCCCACTCACTTTCTTGTAAACGCATGCTTCTCCATAAGTCTGCATAAACCCAAACGCTTTGATCATCTCATCAAAGCGAATGTTCCAACTCCGAGATGCTTGCACCAGCCCATAGATTGAGCGTTGGAGCTTGCACACCTTGTTAGCATTCTTAGGATCGACAAAACCCCACGGCTGCATCATATACAATTCTTCCTTAATAAAGCCGTTAAGGAATGCCGTTTTGACGTCCATTTGCCATATATCATAATCATAGAATGCGGCAATTGCTAACATGGTTCGGACGGACTTCAGCTTCGCTACGGGTGAGAAAGTCTCATCATAGTCAACCCCTTGAACTTTTCGATAACCCTTAGCGACAAGTCGAGCCTTATAGATGGTCACATTACCATCCGCGTCTGTCTTCTTCTTAAAGATCCATTTATCTTCTATGGCTCGCCGATCATCCGGCAAGTCAGTCAAAGTCCATACTTCGTTTTCATACATGGATTCTATCTCGGATTTCATGGCTTCTAGCCATTTGTCGGAATCTGGGCCTGCCATCGCTTCTTCATAGTTCGAAGGTTCACCATTGTCCAACAACATGATTTCCAGGACAGGGTTACCGTACCACTTTGGCGCGGAACGTGTCCTTGTGGACCTACAAAGTTTTGTAGGGGCTTGATCCGAAGTATCTTGATCATCATCATTAACTTCCTCTCTAATCGGTGCAGGCACCACAGGAACATTTTCCTGAGCTGCGCTACTCTCCGCTTCAAGAAGCAGTACTTCATCAAGCTCTACTTTCCTCCCACTTACTTCTTTCGAGAGAAACTCTTTCTCTAGAAAGGATCCATTCTTGGCAACAAAGATCTTGCCTTCGGATCTGAGGTACAAGGTATGCCCAATTGTTTCCTTTGGGTATCCTATGAAGACGCATTTTTCCGACTTGGGTTCGAGCTTTTCAGGTTGAAGTTTCTTGACATAAGCATCGCATCCCCAAACTTTTAGAAACGACAGCTTTGGTTTCTTCCCAAACCATAATTCATACGGTGTCGTCTCAACGTATTTCGACGGAGCCCTATTTAAAGTGAATGCGGCAGTCTCTAAAGCATAGCCCCAAAATGAGAGCGGTAGATCGGTAAGAGACATCATAGATCGCACCATATCCAATAGAGTGCGATTACGACGTTCGGACACACCGTTACGCTGAGGTGTTCCAGGCAGCGTGAGTTGTGAAACGATTCCACATTTCCTTAAGTGTGTGCCTAATTCGTGACTCAAATATTCCCCCCCCCCCCACGATCTGATCGTAAGAACTTTATTTTTCTGTCACGTAGATTCTCAACCTCACTCTGAAATTCCTTGAACTTTTCAAAGGTCTCAGACTTGTGTTTCATTAAGTAGACATACCCATATCTACTCAAGTCATCAGTGAGGGTGAGAACATAACGATAGCCACCGCGAGCCTCAACACTCATTGGACCGCACACATCAGTACGTATGATTTCTAATAAGTTGGTTGCTCGCTCCATTGTTCCGAAGAACGGAGTCTTGGTCATTTTACCCATGAGGCATGGTTCGCACGCGTCAAATGATTCGTAATCAAGAGACTCCAAAAGTGCATCTGCATGGAGCTTCTTCATGCGTTTGACACCTATGTGACCAAGGCGGCAGTGCCACAAGTATGTGGGACTATCATTATCAACCTTACAACTTTTGGTATTCACACTATGAGCATGTGTAACATTACGCTCGTGATTCATTAAGAATAAATCATTCACCAACGGGGCATGACCATAAAACATATCTCTCATATAAATAGAACAACCATTATTCTCGGATTTAAATGAGTAGCCATCTCGAATTAAATGAGATCCTGATACAATGTTCATGCTCAAAGCTGGAACTAAATAACAATTATTGAGGTTTAAAACTAATCCCGTAGGTAAATGTAGAGGTAGCGTGACGACGGTGATCACATCGACCTTGGAACCATTCCCGACGCGCATCGTCACCTCGTCCTTCACCAGTCTCCGTTTATTCCGCAACTCCTGCTTTGAGTTACAAATATGAGCAACCGCACCGGTATCAAATACCCAGGAGCTACTACGAGTGCTGGTAAGGTACACATCAATTACATGTATATCATATATACCTTTGGTGTTGCCGGCCTTCTTGTCCGCTAAGTACTTGGGGCAGTTCCGCTTCAAGTGGCCACTTCCCTTGCAATAAAAGCACTCAGTCTCAGGCTTGGGTCCATTCTTTGGCTTCTTCCCAGCAACTGGCTTACTGGGCGCGGCAACTCCCTTGCCGTCCTTCTTGAAGTTCTTCTTACCCTTGCCTTTCTTGAACTTAGTGGTTTTATTCACCATCAACACTTGATGTTCCTCTTTGATCTCCACCTCCGCTGATTTCAGCATTGAATATACCTCAGGAATGGTCTTTTCCATCCCCTGCATATTGAAGTTTATCACAAAGCTCTTGTAGCTCGGTGGAAGCAACTGAAGGATTCTGTCAATGACCGCGTCATCTGGGAGATTAACTCCCAGCTGAGTCAAGCGGTTGTGCAACCCAGACATTTTGAGTATGTGCTCACTAACAGAACTATTTTCCTCCATCTTACAACTGAAGAACTTGTCGGAGACTTCATATCTCTCGACCCTGGCATGAGCTTGGAAAACCATTTTCAGCTCCTCGAACATCTCATATGCTCCGTGTTGCTCAAAACGCTTTTGGAGCCCCGGTTCTAAGTTGTAAAGCATGTCGCACTGAACAAGGGAGTAATCATCAGCACGTGACTGATAAGCGTTCATAATGTCTTGGTTTGCTGGGAATGGTGCTTCACCTAGCGGTGCTTCTAGGACATAATCTTTCTTGGCAGCTATGAGGATGATGCTCAGGTTCCGGACCCAGTCCGTATAGTTGCTGCCATCATCTTTCAGCTTGGTTTTCTCTAGGAACGCGTTGAAGTTGAGGGCAACATTAGCGTGGGACATTTGATCTACAAGACATATTGTAAAGATTTTAGACTAAGTTCATGATAATTAAGTTCATCTAATCAAATTATTCAATGAACTCCCACTCAGATAGACATCCCTCTAGTCATCTAAGTGAAACATGATCCGAGGCAACTAGGCCGTATCCGATCATCACGTGAGACGGACTAGTCAACATCGGTGAACATCTACATGTTGATCGTATCTTCTGTACGACTCATGCTCGACCTTTCGGTCCTCCGTGTTCCAAGGCCATGTCTGTACATGCTAGGCTTGTCAAGTCAACCTAAGTGTATTGCGTGTGTAAATCTGGCTTACACCCGTTGTATTCGAACGTTAGAATCTATCACACCCGATCATCAGGTGGTGCTTCGAAACAACGAACCTTCGCAATAGTGCACAATTAGGGGGAACACTTTCTTGAAATTATTGCGAGGGATCATCTTATTTAAGCTACCGTCATTCTAAGCAAATAAGATGTAAAACATGATAAACATCACATGCAATCAAATAGTGTCATGACATGGCCAATATCATTTTGCTCCTTTGATCTCCATCTTCGGGGTGCCATGATCATCGTCGTCACCGGCATGACACCATGATCTCCATCATCGTGTCTTCATGAAGTTGTCTCGTCATCTATTACTTCTACTACTATGGCTAACGGTTTAGCAATAAAGTAAAGTAATTACATGACGTTATATGTTGACACGCAGGTCATAAATAAATTAAGACAACTCCTATGGCTCCGGCCGGTTGTCATACTCATCGACATGCAAGTCGTGATTCCTATTACAAGAACATGATCATCTCATACATCACATATGTCATTCATCACATCCTTTGGCCATATCACATCACAAAACACTTCCTCCAAAAACAAGTTAGACATCCTCTAATTATTGTTGCAAGTTTTTACGTGGCTGCTATAGGTTTCTAGCAAGAACATTTCTTACCTACGCCAAAACCACAACGTGAATTGCCAATTTCTATTTACCCTTCATAAGGACCCTGTTCATCGAATCCGATCCGACTAAAGTGGGAGAGACAGACACCCGCCAACCACCTTATGCAACTAGTGCATGTCAATCGGTGGAACCAGTCTCACGTAAGCGTATGTGTAAGGTCGGTCCGGGCCGCTTCATCCCATAATGCTGCCGAATCAAGATAAGACTAGTAACGACAAGATAATTGACAATATCGACGCCCACAACTGCTTTGTGTGCTACTCGTGCATAGAAACTACGCATAGACCTAGCTCATGATGCCACTGTTTGGGATCATAGCAGAATTTAAAATTTTCTACACATCACCAAGATCAATCTATGGAGTATTCTAGCAACGAGGGGAATAGGAGTGCATCTACATACCCTTGTAGATCGCGAGCGGAAGCGTTCAAGTGAACGGGGTTGATGGAGTCGTACTCGTCGTGATCCAAATCACCGATGATCCTAGCGCTGAACGGACGGCACCTCCGTGTTCAACACACGTACGGTTGGGGAAGACTTCTCCTCCTTCTTGATCCAGCAAGGGGGAAGGAGAGGTTGATGGAGATCCAGCAGCACGACGGCGTGGTGGTGGATGCAGCAGGGTCTCGGTAGGGCTTCGCCAAGCACCAACGAGAGGGAGAGGTGTTACGGGAGGGAGAGGGAGGCGCCAGGGGCTAGGGTGCGCAGACCTCCCTCCCCCCTCTTTATATAGGGGCCCTGGGGGGCGCCAGCCCCTCTAGATCCCATCTAGAGGGGGGCGGCGGCGGCCAAGGGGGGTGGCTTGCCCCCCAAGCCAAGTGGGGCGCCCCCACCCTAGGGTTCCCCAATCCTAGGCGCAGGGGAGGCCCAAGGGGGGGGGGCGCACCAGCCCACCTGGGGCTGGTTCCCCTCCCACTTCAGCCCATGGGGCCCTCCGGGATAGGTGGCCCCACCCGGTGGACCCCCCGGACCCTTCTGGTGGTCCCGGTACAATACCAGTGACCCCCAAAACATTCCCGATGGCCAAAACTGGACTTCCTATATATAAATATTTACCTCCGGACCATTCCGGAACTACTCGTGATGTCCGGTATCTCATCCGGGACTCCGAACAACTTTTGTGTTGCTGCATACTAATATCTCTACAACCCTAGCGTCACCGAACCTTAAGTATGTAGACCCTACGGGTTCGGGAGACACGCAGACATGACCGAGACGCCTCTCCGATCAATAACCAACAGCGGGATCTGGATACCCATGTTGGCTCCCACATGCTCCACGATGATCTCATCGGATGAACCACGATGTCGAGGATTCAATCAATCCCGTATACAATTCCCTTTGTCAATCGGTATGTTACTTGCCCGAGACTCGATCGTCGGTATCCCAATACCTTGTTCAATCTCGTTACCGGCAAGTCACTTTACTCGTACCGTAATGCATGATCCCGTGACCAACTCCTTGATCATACTGAGCTCATTATGATGATGCATTACCGAGTGGGCCCAGAGATACCTCTCCGTCATACGGAGTGACAAATCCCAGTCTCGATTCGTGCTAACCCAATAGACACTTTCGGAGATACCCGTAGTGCACCTTTATAGCCACCTAGTTACGTTGTGATGTTTGGCACACCCAAAGCACTCCTACGGTATCCGGGAGTTGCACAATCTCATGGTCTAAGGAAATGATACTTGACATTGGAAAAGCTCTAGCAAACAAACTACACGATCTTTTGTGCTATGCTTAGGATTGGGTCTTGTCCATCACATCATTCTCCTAATGATGTGATCCCGTTATCAATGACATCCAATGTCCATAGCCAGGAAACCATAACTATTTGTTGATCAACGGGCTAGTCAACTAGAGGCTCACTAGGGACACGTTGTGGTCTATGTATTCACACATGTATTACGATTTCCTGATAACACAATTATAGCATGAATAATAGACAATTATCATGAACAAGGAAATATAATAATCATTTTATTATTGCCTCTAGGGCATATTTCCAACAGGTGCCAGCGTTGAGCATGAACATTATATCTGGATCTTGTTTGATGGGAGACGATTATTCATTTAAACCAAAGAATAATGGTTGTTCTATTTATATGAGTAATATCTTTTATGGTCATGCACCCTTGAAGAGTGGTCTATTTTTGATGAATCTCGATAGTAGTGATACACATATTCATAATGTTGAAGCCAAAAGATGTAGAATTGATAATGATAGTGCAACTTATTTGTGGCACTACCGTTTGGGTCATATTGGTGTAAATCGCATGAAGAAACTCCATACTGATGGACTTTTGAAATCACTTGATTATGAATCACTTGGTACTTGCGAACCATGCCTCATGGGACTAAAACGCCGTTCTCCGGAACTATGGAGCGAGCAACAGATTTGTTGGAGATCATACATACTGATTTATGTGGACCAATGAATATTGAGGCTCGCGGTGGGTATCGTTATTTTCTCACCTTCACAGATGATTTAAGCAGATATGGGTATATCTACTTAATGAAACATAAGTCTGAAACATTTGAAAAGTTCAAAGAATTTCAGAGTGAAGTTGAAAATCATCGTAACAAGAAAAATAAAGTTTCTACGATCTGATCATGGAGGAGAATATTTGGTTTACGAGTTTGGTCTACATTTGAAACAATGCGGAATAGTTTCACAACTCACGCCATCCGGAACACCACAACATAATGGTGTGTCCGAACGTCATAATCGTACTTTACTAGATATGGTGCGATCTATGATGTCTCTTACTGATTTACCGCTATCGTTTTGAGGTTATGCTTTAGAGACGGCCGCATTCACGTTAAATAGGACACCATCAAAATCCATTGAGACGACGCCTTATGAATTGTGGTTTGGCAAGAAACCAAAGTTGTCATTTCTTAAAGTTTGGGGCTGCGATGCTTATGTGAAAAAGCTTCAACCTGATAAGCTCGAACCCAAATCGGAGATATGTGTCTTCATAGGATACCCAAAGGAAACTGTTGGGTACACCTTCTATCATAGATCCGAAGGCAAGACATTCGTTGCTAAGAATGGATTCTTTCTAGAGAAGGAGTTTCTCTCAAAAGAAGTGAGTGGGAGGAAAGTAGAACTTGATGAGGTGACTATACCTGCTCCCTTATTGGAAAGTAGTTCATCACAGAAACCGGTTCCTATGACGCCTACACCAATTAGTAAGGAAGTTAATGATGATGATCATGAAACTTCAGATCAAGTTGTTACTGAACCTCGTAAGTCAACCAGAGTAAGATCCGCACCAGAGTGGTACGGTAATTCTGTTCTGGAAGTTATGTTACTAAACCTTGACGAACCTACGAACTATTAAGAAGCAATGGTGAGCCCAGATTCCGCAAAATGGCTTGAGGCCATGAAATCTGAGATGGGATCCATGTATGAGAACAAAGTGTGGACTTTGGTTGACTTGCCCGATGATCGGCAAGCCATTGAGAATAAATGGATCTTCAAGAAGAAGACTGACGCTGACGGTAATGTTACTGTCTATAAAGCTCGACTTGTTGCGAAAGGTTTTCGACAAGTTCAAGGGATTGACTATGATGAGACTTTCTCACCCGTAGCGATGCTTAAGTCTGTCCGAATCATGTTAGCAATTGCTGCATTTTATGATTATGAAATTTGGCAAATGGATGTCAAAACTGCATTCCTGAATGGATTTCTGGAAGAAGAGTTGTATATGATGCAACCGGAAGGTTTTGTTGATCCAAAGGGAGCTAACAAAGTGTGCAAGCTCCAGCAATCCATTTATGGATTGGTGCAAGCCTCTCGGAGTTGGAATAAATGCTTTGATAGTGTGATCAAAGCATTTGGTTTTATACAGACTTTTGGATAAGCCTGTATTTACAAGAAAGTGAGTGGGAGCTCTGTAGCATTTCTGATATTATATGTGGATGACATATTGTTGATTGGAAATGATATATAATTTCTGGATAGCATAAAGGGATACTTGAATATGAGTTTTTCAATGAAAGACCTCGGCGAAGCTGCTTATATATTGGGCATCAAGATCTATAGAGATAGATCAAGACGCTTAATTGGACTTTCATAAAGCACATACCTTGACAAAGTTTTGAAGAAGTTCAAAATGGATCAAGCAAAGAAATGGTTCTTGCCTGTGTTACAAAGTGTGAAGTTGAGTAAGACTCAATGCCCGACCACTGCAGAAGATAGAGAGAAGATGAAAGGTGTTCCCTATGCTTCAGCCATAGGCTCTATCATGTACGCAATGCTGTGTACCAGACCTGATGTGTGTCTTGCTATAAGTTTAGCAGGGAGGTACCAAAGTAATCTAGGAGTGGATCACTGTACAGCGGTCAAGAACATCCTGAAATACCTGAAAAGGACTAAGGATATGTTTCTCGTTTATGGAGGTGACAAAGAGCTAGTCGTAAATGGTTACGTCGATGCAAGCTTTGACAATGATCCGGACAATTCTAAATCACAAACCGGATACGTGTTTACATTGAACGGTGGAGCTGACAGTTGGTGCAGTTCTAAACAAAGCGTTGTGGTGGGATCTACGTGTGAAGCGGAGTACATAGCTGCTTCGGAAGCAGCAAATGAAGGAGTCTGGATGAAGGAGTTCATATCTGATCTAGGTGTCATACCTAGTGCATCGGGTCCAATGAAAATATTTTGTGACAATACTGGTGCAATTGCCTTGGCGAAGGAATCCAGATTTCACAAGAGAACCAAGCACATCAAGAGACGCTTAAATTCCATCCGGGATCTAGTCCAGGTGGGAGACATAGAAATTTGCAAGATGCATATGGATCTGAATGTTGCAGACCTGTTGACTAAGCCTCTTCCACGAGCAAAAGATGATCAGCACCATGGCTCCATGGGTGTTAGAATCATTACTGTGTAATCTAGATTATTGACTCTAGTGCAAGTGGGAGACTGAAGGAAATATGCCCTAGAGGCAATAATAAAGTTATTATTTATTTCCTTGTATCATGATAAATGTTTATTATTCATGCTAGAATTGTATTAACCGGAAACATGATACATGTGTGAATACATAGACAAACAGAGTGTCACTAGTATGCCTCTACTTGACTAGCTCATTGATCAAAGATTGTTATGTTTCCTAGCCATTGACATGAGTTGTCATTTGATGAACGGGATCACATCATTAGAAGAATGATGTGATTGACTTGACCCATTCCGTTAGCTTCGCACACGATCGTTTAGTATGTTGCTATTGCTTTCTTCATGACTTATACATGTTCCTATGACTATGAGATTATGCAACTCCCATTTACCGGAGGAACACTTTGTGTGCTACCAAACGTCACAACGTAACTGGGTGATTATAAAGGTGCTCAATGTCTCCGAAGGTACTTGTTGGGTTGGCGTATTTCGAGATTAGGATTTGTCACTTCGATTATCGGAGAGGTATCTCTAGGCCCACTCGGTAATGCACATCACTTAAGCCTTGCAAGCATTGCAACTAAGGAGTTAGTTGCAGGATGATGTATTATGGAACGAGTAAAGAGACTTGCCGGTAACGAGATTGAACTAGGTATTGAGATACCGACAATCGAATCTCGGGCAAGTAACATACCGATGACAAAGGGAACAACGTATGTTGTTATGCGGTCTGACCGATAAAGATCTTCGTAGAATATTTGGGAGCCAATATGAGCATCCAGGTTCTGCTATTGGTTATTGACCGGAGACGTGTCTCGGTCATGTCTACATAGTTCTCGAACCTGTAGGGTCCGCACGCTTAAAGTTTTGATGACGGTTATATTATGAGTTTATGAGTTTTGATGTACTGAAGTTTGTTCGGAGTCCCAGATGTGATCATGGACATGACGAGGAGTCTCGAAATGGTCGAGACATGAAGATTTATATATTGGAAGCCTATATTTGGATATCGAAGTGTTCCGGGTGAAATCGGGATTTTACCGGAGTACCGGAGGGGTTACCGGAACCCCCCGGGGGTTTAATGGGCCATAGTGGGCCTTAGTGGAGAAGAGGAGGGGCGGCCAGGGCAGGCCGCGCGCCCCCTCCCCCTCTAGTCCGAATAGGACAGGGAGGGGGGGCGCCCCCTTTCCTTCTTCTCCTCTTCCTCCTTCCCCCTTCTCCTAATCCAACAAGGAAGGGAGGGAGTCCTAAACCATCATGCTTGTTGTGAGAAGCTCCGGTTTGTGATAAGCATATACCCAAACCTACCCCAAATGGGACAAAAAAATTACCACGGCATGTTGATGCCGCTCCATGATAGCATGCCAAGTTTCATGAATTTCAGACGAGTTTTGGATTTACTAGAATTTAAAAACCAGGCATCTTAATGTTTTGCCGGCAATCAACGGTGCTCTGGTGTTTGAAATTCATTCCCATTTCTTGCATGGGACCTAAGCATACACCCAAGGACACAGATTTGATTTTTCGACCAATTTATATGCGCTGGAGCATGTGCATGTTGTTCAAATTTGAATTATGCACATAAATGCATTGAAAACTCACTTAATGCATAAAAATGTCCAAACAAACCCCGAAAAATCACAAAAATTCACACAACACTCCTGTTGTTCTATGTTGACGCGAGAAAAAAATTTGAAAGCAATAAGAGGCAATGGATATCGTTTCGTCCCCAAAGGTGGGACGTTCCCTACCGAAAACCATCATGCTTGTTGTGAGAAGCTCCGGTTTGTGAGAAGCATATACCCAAACCTACCCCATATGGGACAAAATGTTTACCACGACATGTTGATGCCGCTCAATGATAGCATGCCAAGTTTCATGAATTTCAGACGAGTTTTGGATTTACTAGAATTTAAAAACAAGGCATCTCAATGTTTTGCCGGCAATCAACGGTGCTCTGGTGTTTGAAATTCATTCCCATTTCTTGCATGGGACCTAAGCATGCACCCAAGGACACATATTTGACTTTTTGACCAATTTATATGCACTGGAGCATGTGCATGTAGTTCAAATTTGAATTATGCACATAAATGCATTGAAAACTCACTTAATGCATAAAAATGTCCAAACGAACCCCGAAAAATCACAAAAATTCACACAACACTCCTGTTGTTCTATGTTGAGGCGAGAAAAAATTTGAAAGCAATAAGAGGCAATGGATATCGTTTCGTCCCCAAAGGTGGGACGTTCCCTATCGAAAACCATCATGCTTGTTGTGAGAAGCTCCGGTTTGTGAGAAGCATATACCCAAACCTGCCCCATATGGGACAAAATTTTTACCACGGCATGTTGATGCCGCTCCATGATAGCATGCCAAGTTTCATGAATTTCAGTGGAGTTTTGGATTTACTAGAATTTAAAAACCAGGCATCTCAATGTTTTGCCGGCAACAAAGGTACCCTGGTGTTTTAAATTCATTCCCATTTCTTGCATGGGACCTAAGCATGCACCCAAGGACATAGATTTGATTTTTCAACCAATTTATATGCACTGAGCATGTGCATGTAGTTCAAATTTGAATTATGCACATAAATGCATTGAAAACTCAGTTAATGCATAAAAATGTCCAAAGGAACCCCGAAAAATCACAAAAATTCACACAACACTCCTGTTGTTCTATGTTGACACGAGAAAAAAATTGAAAGCAATGAGGCAATGGATATCTTTCGTCCCCAAAGGTGGGATGTTCCCTATCGAAAACCATCATGCTTGTTGTGAGAAGCTCCGGTTTGTGAGAAGCATATACCCAAACCTGCCCCAAATGGGACAAAAAAATTACCACGACATGTTGGTGCCGCTCCATGATAGCATGCCAAGTTTCATGAATTTCAGACGAGTTTTTGATTTACTAGAATTTAAAAACCAGGTATCTCAATGTTTTGCCGGCAATCAACGGTGCCCTGGTGTTTGAAATTCATTCCCATTTCTTGCATGGGACCTAAGCATGCACCCAAGGACACATATTTGATTTTTCGACCAATTTATATGCACTAGAGCATGTGCATGTAGTTCAAATTTGAATTATTCACCTGAAATGGTTAGAAAACCAATTTAATGTATAAAATGTTCAAGCGAACTCTGAATAATTCCAATTCTTTTACGACACACATATAGTTGCATGTTCACTCCAGATAAAAGGTCTAGCAATTCAAACACCGTCCATTGATGCTGTGACCCCATTATGTATTCTAATCAAGATGAAAAATCAAGTAGATTGCACACAGTTTATTATCTGCAACCGTGTGAGATGTAGTACAAAATATCTTGGAGCACCGTCGGTGTATAATACGCCTATGGCTTATGCGAGAAGGCGCGTCTGCTACAGACCATAGCCGGCCACTACTAGGAAAAGGCCTACTAATGGCGCACTGGTTTTGCCTACTAATGGCGCATTACCAGTGCGCCATTAGTAGCACGCCACTAGTATATCTTACTAATGGCGCACCACAGATGCGCCATTAGTATCTGGTATACCAATGGCGCACCCACTAGTGCGCCATTAGTATGTAACAGCATGCGCCATTAGTGTGCCTCCCGGGGGGCCATACGTAAGCATGGCTTTGTCATAGTAATGGCGCATTATACGCTGATGCGCCATTAGTATCCTTTGGCACACTAATGGCGCACCTGGTGGTGATGCGCCATTAGTATGAATATTTGGTTTATTTTTTTTCTTTTTTGATTTTTGCGTAGGTTACAAAATATATTATTAGACAGAATATAAAATATATTATTAGACAGAATATAGACAGCAGCACACAGCAACATCAGATTCATCGAATACAATAGAAGATTAGTCTCCGAATACAATTCATCATATTAGTCTCCGAATTCAAAAGACCGAACAAAGATAAAACATTACAAGTCTCAAGACCGCGAGTATCGAGTTTGTCTTCACATTACAAGTCGATATCGATCATCTAAACTACCATCACATAGAAGAGAGCTGTGGTCATCAGATGAGCATCATCGCGATCAAACTAGTCTTCATCCAGTTCCTCCAACGCTCCCTCCTCTCTCCCGCTAGATAGCGGGCGTATCTAGATTCGGCCTCCGCCCTAGTGGTGTACCCTTTGTAACTGTTACCGCTAAAATGGTGAACCTGTCTTCAGCACTCCTCCCAGTCGTCGTAGACTCCGGGAACCTTACCCTTGTACACGACATACGACGGCATGTCTATGCACAAGCCAAACAACAGACAATACATAATTAAGCAATATGTAAGTATGCAACAAAAGGATCGGAAGAAAAAAACAAGACATTAATAGCACGATTCATGGTCCTACTAATAAATAGCATCGATTACATCTAAGTTGAACGACTGTCCAAACCAAAGAGACATACGAATTCATTAAAGTATAATTACAACATGAGGCAATCAATGTTTCAGAACTACACATCACTACTTTTGACTCGACTCATCGGACAGGAGCGTGGATGAAGCCGCCGTCTGTCGCGATGGTCATGAAATCGCGGTCGTTGTCACCCTGCATTTGTAGCATTTCATCTATCTCACTGTTGGACGGTTGATATCTGAGGAAGAACTGCCCCGAGGTATGAAGGACATCTTGATGGATGATGTCCGCAAACTCCGATTGGATGCGAAAGAATTATTGTCTGAGGTCCGCGTCCTGGACTGCCGACAAGCTCGCGGCCCAATCTTTGAGATTATCTGGTAGCAGAAGTTGATGATGGTCCCTTACGATCACCCGCATGTGATGGAGGGCATAGTAGGCATCCTTCTGACCGCCAGGCGGCTGCTTGACGCAGCAGAACTTCGTATTGTGTGAGAACATGTGCTTGCCGTACTTACGAACTGGCCTGGTGAAGGTGCCTCCAGATTTGGCGTAGCCGGGGAGAACATCATCAAGAACTTTCTTGACATTTGTGTAGTCTATGTTGGAGTTACGGTTCGGGTCTAAATACGTGGCCATGGAATATTTCGGGCTTAAGAGGATGAGTGTGCAATGTGTGTCACTGCACAGAACACGGAATGTTAGAAAAAAAAGAACGATCGAAATCTAAGAAATAATATGTTACGGGGCGGTTAAGGGATGACTTACTCGGGAAAGTAAGGCACAAGGAAGTTATCCTTATCTGCGTTTGCCAGAATGACGCCTTCGAGGTGTGAACTCGCAACTTGGCGGTCCCCAGCGCTGCTCAAGTGCTTGGCATGCATGTAGAAGGGGTCGACTATCACGATGTCCGGGGTCTTGTCTCTAATGATCCGCATCTGCATGCCCAGCGAAAACAGCCGAACGAAGGTGTAGTGCAGCGGATGAAGGTTAAACATAGCAAAGATGTCATCAAACCGCAGGACGATCGTACCCCTGATGTCGCCATCCACAAAGCCCTTGCCCTCTGGCACCTTGGCCACGAAAACCGGGTATCCACATCCTTCTCTCTGAGACGCCGCTTCTCCAAAGAAAGAACACTGTCGTGCAGACTCCGCATAGCACCGGTTGCAGCATTCAGCATATTTGGCGGTAGCATCGCCCTACCCGCCACATGCACCCTCCTCGATATATCCTTAGGTGAAGGTGGCCCGTCCTGAGCACGGATCGAACTCGGTGCCGGCTGGCTCGCACCGGCGCCCTTGTTAGTCTTTTGTTTTCGTCCCTTCTTCTTGATCTCCTGTAATGGGACCAAGTTCTGCTCACAGACCGCCTTCTTGAGCGTGTTGGGGCTGATAATATTTCGCACCTCAGCTATCTGAGGCTCGGTGAAGGCGGGAGCTGGAGGCGTGTCATGAGAACTGAACGCCAGACGATGCCTGTTGCAATTGGATTTCTCCGCCGTACTAGCTAGATCGCGGTCGTCTTGGTTGGGTTCTTGAGAAAGAGGCCTGCAGAACTCATCAACGTACCCATGTTCGGCAAAGTACTTATCAACTTTGGTAAATGTACCGTCATTGTTGTCGTCGCCGTCCGGATCCTGTGCCATAGGGCTGTCCGGATCCTGTGCCATAGGGATGTCCGGCAGGTCCGGTAGCGTTGCGGCGTTCTTGCCATGGCTTGGCGCCGGCACGACTGGCCGTCTTGTCTGTGGGGTGGTGTCCCCCGCCCCCAAACGAATTTGGCTCTTTGGCCAAAGCAGGGGCCAGTTTACGCAGGTGCTGAGGGTCATCTCATCTTCTTCGTCGGCCCCAGCGAGTTGAATCGGAGGTAACAGCTCGTCGCAGCCTGGCAGCACCCGAACCACTTCAACCCTATACATTGTGGGTGGCATCGGATTACCGTGGAACATGGAGTTGCCCGGTTGAACGATTCTGCCCTTGGCGACATCGACCAACTCGGCGCCCACGAAGTGCAGAAGAGTGCAAGGAACGTCGGCGGTGCCCTGCGAAAACATGTACAGGGCGTCAGGGATGCCCAGTCAAAGGCAAGGAGATGAAGTCATCGGCCGAGAGGCTTAGTTACCGTGATACCGTCGAGCTCGGCTAATGTCGAGGCACCGCCAACGACGGGCGTGTAGCTGACGGAGGGGGCGCTTGCTGGCGAGGTGCCGGCCGGCGTACGCCCGGGTGCATTAAGCTCCAATGCCCGTGCCGGCGCCGGAGACACGAATACCGCCTCCGCCGGAGATACTAATGGCGCCGCCGGAGACACCAATGGCGCCGCCTGCGTGCTGTGTGAGTTGCTGGCCGTGAAGCTGGGAACCGGGGGAGGCCCCTTTTGGCCGCCCGCAATCCACGTCGTCATCCCATGAATCAACATAGGCACCATGGCGTTGAGCGTCGTTCCAAGTTGTTGTTGCACTTGCTCTTGGACAAGCTCCGGAATCCGCGCCACTTGTGCCTTGAGTTCTTCAACCTCGCGCGTCTGGCTTTCTGAGCTGGTCTTTTTCTCCTTCCGCACACCAGCGGTATAGTATGACCCCCATTTTGTGGACAAGCCTTTGCCGGCCACACGACCAGCTGACGTCGGCTTATTGAGCTTATCCTTGTTTTTCATTACGTTCAACGCCCTATTTAAAGGGGTGTCGAAAGGGGAGCTCTTAGACGACCCCGCACTACTGCTTTCAGTGTCCTGCGAATGGAACGTGAACCATTTAGAAATATTGGGGATTAATTAGAGTGCAACCATATGGAGCTAATTACGCGGGGGTGTATTCCTTACCAGAAGAAGCTCAAGCGCCCTGGTCTTCGAATCCGTGGTAAGCTCCTTTGTTATCGGGTCCTCCTTGTACCGGGCCCTGACATAGTTCCTGGTCTGCTTGTCACCGCTATATTTCTCGAAGCGGGGCGGTAGGCCTTGGTCGGCACGCTCCGCGTCCTCCTTGTCCCATATAGGCTCCGCCACTCTGTAACCGCCGGGACCGAGTTTGTGTTTCCCTAAGTTCAACTCCCGCATTTCTTTCCCCCACTGACTTGATTCGGAGGTTGCGGGGCTCTCGCACTTGATCTTGAACTCCTTGCAGCCATCTTCGCTCATCAAAGGATATTTCGCCTTGATCTTGTCATAACTATCACCTTTATCAATCATTCTCTTCACCGCGCTTCTCCAAGTAGACAGGGCCATGCTCATCTTCGTGAGGGCGGCATTGTTCACTTTATTCCCTGAGAGGCGTGTGTTTTCAAATTCGGCGGGGAACTTGTATCGTTCGTGCAGCTTCGTGAAGAGGAGGTTGCGCAAATTCCCTCGGTCCTTATGCCTAAGGTTCTCGGTGTTGATCGAGACGGTGCTCCGGAGAATGCACCCGAGCTGAAGCGAGTACCCCTTCACTATATGTTTGGGCTCCGTTGGATTCCCGTCGGAGTCCACTTAAGTGAATTCCTCCTTGAGGGCGCGGAGCGCATTCGGGCGCCGGTCCTTCTTTTGCTTCTTCGGTTGGCTGCCATCTGTGTGTGCGCCGCCATCATCAGTGGTGGCATCCTCGGCGGCACCATCAGTGGTGTCATCCCCGACGCCACTAGGGGTTGTGTAATCAGGACCGGTGTCTTCCGCGGCGTCCTCATAGCGGTGAGGTTGTTCCTCCATCTCCTGGGACAGCTCCCAGAATGGCTTGCCGCCCGAACCATCGGCCTCATCGTTGTGGGCCATGTTTCGCTCTAAATAGGAAAAAAATTTGGTCAAAAAGTTGGTTATTGTCAAGGAACAAGATCATGGTCTCATCATTTAGGGTTTGTCGACACCGAGGCACCCTAAAAGCCTAAGCTTTCATCATTTAGGGTTTGTCGACGCCGAGGCACCCTAAAAGCCTAAGCGTACATCATTTAGGTTCTCATCGACACCGAGGCATCCGGGGCAGCCAAGTTAAGTTTTCATCATTTAGGGTTTATCGATGCCGAGGCACCCTAAATGCTAAGTTAAGTTTTCATCATTTAGGGTTTATCGATGCTGAGGAGAATTCTAAGTTGGGCCTAATCACTTGGCACCTATGGTTTAATGCAGCAAGAATAAAGGGGCAGTTGATCCTACTTAATTAAGTACTAAGATACCCCGGCCCATGCATTAGTAGCAAGTACCTCATTTGTCCGATTTTTAGCAAAGTCATGCTAAAATTCACGGAAAATTTCTGCATGACCTTTGCTGAAAATAGGACATATGGAGTACCCAAATTTGCCGGAGCGGAAGTTAATCGACATTCCGGCAAACTCAAGGGCCTCTTGGGGTACCTGCAAAATCATCACGACACGACGGTCAGAGACAAAACCCAGCAAACTAGCACCACAATGTGCCTCTACTTTCATATGGATGAAAAGGCCACAGACCATATGGTCCTCTGCTTTCATATGGACAAAAATCAGCTCAACTTATGTGAGCTTCCATTCTAGATCTAATAGGTCACCCAACAAAAAATCATCAATAGTTTTAGCTGAAAAAAATCATGGATTGTTGTTAACTGAAAATTAGTGAAAGAAACTGTTGCTGATCATGGATTACTGTTAATTAAAAATAGAGCATCTGGCTTGTCTTATCATGTTCACTAAGTCCACAAAAATGAATAGGTTCAGTAAACTTGAAGTACTCAACACTGAACATGGTTCAGAGCTCACTACACTACACTACATCGTGCAATGGTTCAGACCTCACTACACTAGAACAAGCTCACTACACTACACTACACTACACTACACATGCTTAAACTCTAAACATAAACAAACACTAGCAATGCCAGACCAAGACTTTGCTGGAAAATTCTAAGAAGTATTTATGAGTTTTAGCTGACCTGAGGAACTCTGCAAGAATGGTTAGGTACCCCTGATAAAGGCAGTAAAACAGAAGGCAATGCAATATGTAAACTACCTCTATTTCTAGGCAACAAGAGTTATCATCAGTTTAGTTTGGTTACACCTCAAAATTCAGTTTAAAATTTGTTCTTCTACTCAAATACAGAGCACTTTTCTGAATATGATGTTCCCATTCATCTAGCAATACAAAAAAACACAGAAATTGCAAGGTCTGGACTGAATGCTTTTGAGTTTATTAAGTACCTTCAGTTCTGAGCTTTAAATGTCAAAAGAGCTTCACAGAATCTTGAATCCTCCAAATCACTCTTAACAGTTCTGCATTGCACAAAGGCAGCAATGAGCCAATGATATCACTCCAAATCAGTGCATTGCCAAAATAGTGCTAAAATGTGTAGTGTGCCAGATAGAGAATCTTTGCTATAATGTGTAGTGTGCCAAACTGAGAAACAATGCTAAAATTATACTAAATGTGTAGATGATTGCCCATGTGTGCCAAACTAGTGTACCATACATTGGCAAAATTTTACCAAATGTGTACAATGCCCATGTAGATGAATGCAAACTAGTGTGCCAAAATGTAAGCAGTGTCAAATCAGTTCCAAATTTGTGGGCATGTTTGGTTGCCATCCACACTTTTTCACACAAGTGTGGCATGCCATAGTATTTTTGGTGGACAGATTGGTCGTCACACTTGTGGCAAAAGTTGGATAGCAGCCGAGTCTGTCACAAGTGGTATTTGACTAAAAAAGTGTGGCATTCTAGTTATTTCTGTCAATGGAGTTTGAATAGATGGCAACTGCCATGTCTTAGATAATTAGGGGTTTGAATAGATGGAAATTTCCGTGTGTTTGCTCTAATGTAGATTTGTAAAAATGTCATGTGTAGCATATGTTGAACTACTTTGTCCAACAGAATATTTATCTTTCTAACAAATTAAAGTGCACTGGGTCATGGCCAATTTTGGAGGCGACAAGGAGGAGGAAGGGTGGAGAGGGAGGAAGGAGGAAGGAGGAGAGGTACCTGGGCGGGCGCGGCCGGTCGCCGGAGGGGTCGGGGTCGGGGTTGGGGTCGGGGTCGGCGGCGGCGTCGACGTCGAAGGGATGCCTCGGTTGGTCGTGGGGAGGCCGGCGGCCACGGCGAGGTCGCGGAGGCGTCGGCGATGGAGGAGCTGCAGTGGGGGGGGGGGCGTGGGGGCGCGGGGGCGCCGGCAACGGTGGCTAGGAACCCTAGATGTCGCGCTCGGGAGGGAGGTTGACGCAGGCGGGGCCGCGGAGGGAGGGGGACGACGAGGGCGCGGGCGCGGGCGGAGGGGGGACGGTGAGGGAGGTGGTCGGGTGCGGCGGGGGAAGCGAGCACGGCCGGGGACGGCGAGCACGGGGGAAGTGGGACGGCGGTGGTACGTGGTCAGGCGCGGGGGATCTGGCGAGGGAGAGGGAAGGGGGGATCGGGCGAAGGGGTATCCAGCTAGACACTATAGCAATGGCGCACCACCCTCTAGTGCGCCATTAGTAACGTTTTTTTTCTGATAGCAATGGCGCACCCTTCTCTGGTGCGCCATTAGTAACGTTTTTTTTTCTGACAGCAATGGCGCACCTTCCTCTGGTGCGCCATTAGTAACATTTTTTTTCATTATTTCTTGTTGCATCTAATAATTTGTTTTTTTTATCAAATTTGTTATTTTCATGAGGACTAGAACAGAAGATATCGTCACATATCATCAAAAAAAATTGAAAAAATTTGTTATTTAAAAATATCTTCAAAAAGTGGGGGAGGGTGCGGGTGTCGGCGGCGGCGGTGGAGCGGGCCGGGGAGGGTGCGGTGGGTCGGCGGTGGCGGTGGAGCGGGGGAGGGTGCGGGGGGTCGTCGGCGGCGGTGGAGCAGGGGGAGGGTGCGGGGGGTGCTCGAGAATTCATGATATCAAAAAGTGCCCATGAAATTCAAAAAGTGCCCATGAAATTTAAAAAGTGCCCATGAATATCAAAAAATATTCATGATATCAAAAAGTGCCCGAGAAATGAAGACTACGATTTAAATACAATTGATCTTAGCTAGCTATCTGTTCACAATCTTCTTGCCCTTCTTTTTCGCAAATGGAGTTCTTCTGTGGAACGGACGTCCTTTAGGTAGGGTGGTCCTGCTTCTTCTTGTGGTGTGTGCTGCTACTTCATCGTCGTCGTCATGTTCGATCTTTGGGTCGCTGTACTTGTCGAAGTCTTGCTCACTGGCTACTCCATCCATTCCGATGATCTTCCTTTTGCCTCTCCTCACGACAACACGACTGGGCTTTGACGGGTCGGTAATGAAGAAGCATTGGTCCACTTGGGAAGCCAGTACCCATGGCTCATTTTTCGCGGTGACGTTTGCGCCCGCGGTCTTGGATTTGGCTTCGGGTATAACCATGGTGGTGAAATACCGGTCTTCTTTTAGGACGCTCTTGGCCCATCTTACACGGAACATCGGGACCTTCTTTCCAGCGTAGCTCAGCTCCCAGATCTCCTCGATCCTTCCGTAGTATCTGTCCTTGTCGTTGCCGGTGTAGGATTCCATCGTTACCCTGGAGTTCTGATAACCATCGCTCTTCATGTCCTTGTCCTCGGTGTAGAATGTGTAGCCGTTGATATCGTATGCCTCATAGGTCATCAGGTTGTGCTCGGCACCCTGTGACAAGGCGAATATGAGTTGTTCTTCCGCGGAAGAATCCTCATGTAAAGGGTACGACAGAAGCTTCTGCTTGAACCAATGCGTGAAACATGAGTTGTGCTCTTTGAGTATATCTCCGTCCGTCCTCTGTTGGCCTCGGTCATTGTATGTCTTCTCAATAAAGGTTTTGTGCTCTACCACCCAAGGATCGACCACGTCTATGTGTTGTAGCGCGACTAGGTTTGCTCTTTCAAAGTCGGCGAGTTGACCCTCGAAGTCGACATGCATTTCGCGGCGACCCTCACGGTGACCCCATCCAGCGAGCCTGCCGAGGTGCCTGTTGACGGGCAGACCAACGGGGTTCTCGATGCCTAGATAATTCGTGCAGTAGGAGATGCACTCTTCGGTCAGAAAGCCCCTGGCTATACTTCCCTCTGGACGTGACATGTTGCGAACGTATCCTTTGATGACACCATTCATCCTTTCGAACGGCATCATGCTGTGCAGGAACGTCGGCCCGAGTTGGATGATATCCTCCACGATATGGACCAGCAGATGCACCATAACATCGAAGAATGCGGGCGGGAAGTACATCTCAAGCTCGCATAGTATCACCACGATCTCTTCCTGTAGCCTTCTGAGTTGCCTCACGCCAATCGACTTCCGAGAGATGACATCGAAAAAGTTGCATAGGCCAAATAGCATTTCACGAACGTGCGCGTCCATGATCCCACAGTTTGCAACTGGAAGTATCTGCGTCATCAACATGTGACAGTCGTGAGACTTCATCCCGCTCAACTTCTGCTTCGCTGGGTCTAGGTATCTGCTTATCTTCCCCGCGTAACCGTAAGGAAGTTTAACTCCTAGGCGGCAGGTGAAAAACTGCTCGATCTCCTCCTGATTAGAGTGAAGCACGCGGGTGGGTAGTCATTTCCGGTCTTCTTGGCCTTTTTGCCTTTGCGACGACTTTCTGTGTCCTACTTCGCCTCATCATCATCATCATCATCATCATCATCATCATCGTCATCATCATTAGCGTGAAGCTCCTGCCTGATGCCCATTGATTTCAAGTCTGCCCTTGCTTTCGGCCCATCTTTGGTCCTCTCTGGCATGTTGAGCAGGGTACCAAGCAGACTCTCGCACACGTTCTTCGTGATATGCATGACATCAAGGCTGTGAGGCACACGGTGGATCTTCCAGTACGGCAAGTCCCAGAAAACAGACCTCGTTTTCCATATCTTCAGCAGCGGCTCTGGCGCCTTTCGCTTCTTTCCCGGCTCTGGTGCCTTTTGCTTCTTTCCCGGCAGTGGGCAGTCTTTCCAATTTTTCAACAGCTTGTCTATTTCCTCGCCGCTCCTCGTACACGGGCGTTTTCGGGGTTCGGTTCCACCATCGAACAGATCCTTGCGTTTCCTCCACGGGTCATCGTCGCGAAGCCACCTTCGATGTCCCATGAACACGGTTTTCGAAGACTCGGGATCTCTATCTAGCTGGCGATACGTTGTGTCATCCATGCACCTTACGCATCCAGAAAATCCGTGGACTACCTGCCCCGCGAGATATCCGTAACCGAGATAGTCGTGCACCGTCGTGAGCAGTGCGGCTCTCATAGGGAAATATTCTTTCTCTGCGGCGTCCCACGTATTGGCTGGTGTTTTCCACAGCGTGTCTAGCTCCTCCTTCAGCAGCCCCAGATACAGATTGATGTCGTTCCCTGGTTGTTTCGGCCCTTCAATTAGCATACTCATGTGAATGTACTTCCTCTTCATGCACAACCAGGGGGGAAGGTTGTACATCCACACAAACATAGGCCAGGTGCTATGTGTGCTTCTCTGGCTGCCAAACGGACTGACTCCATCGGTGCTCGCACCCAGCATGATGTTCCTTGGATCCTTCCCAAATTCTGGGTATTCGAAGTTCAACGCTTGCCACTGGCTCACATCCTTAGGATGACTCAGCATCTTGTCTTTTTTATTTATCTCCGGATCATTTCCGTCATCTTCCCGCTTCTTCTCCTCCCTATCCGCGTGCCAACGCAGGAGCTTTGCTACCTTAGGGTCCGCGAAATACCGCTGCAGACGAGGAGTGATCGGAAAGTACCACACCAATTTTCGAGGAGCTTTCTTCCTCTTCTTGTATCAAGTGACGCCGCACACCGGACATATGGTAGACTCCGTGTGCTCGTCCCGATAAATGATACAATTGTTCATGCACACATGGTATTTCACATGCGGTAAATCCAGAGGACACACGATTTTCTTCACCTCCTCGAAACTGGTCGGGCACTTGTTCCCCTTGGGAAGACGTTCGTGCCAGAATGACATGTTCTCATCGAAGCATGCGTCGGTCATTTTGTGTTTTACCTTCATCTCCAGAGCCATGAGCGTTACTTTCATGCGGGTATCCTCGGGCCCTCGCCGCGGTGGTGCTTGTCTTGTTGCCCTTCCTCATTTCTTGCCCGGCGCCGGCCATGGACGACTTCATAGTAATCTTCATCACCTTGCCACCGATAGCCATCCATGAAACCACGCAAGAGCAGGTGGTCACGCACCTGCCCGGAATCCGGGTCCGCAATAAGGCTCTTCAGCTTGCATCTTCGACACGGACATCTTATCTCCGTCTCGTTCTTTTGAAGCATCTCGGCCTTCGCGGAGCTCAAAAACCTATTCACGATGCCTTCAGTCATCGTGTGGACCATGGTCGCCTGCGGGGTAGCGCAAAACCATATTTTAGAACCAAGAAAAAATTTGGCATGACCTTCCCTAAAAATAGGACCAAAAAGAATGCATAGTGCCAAAATTCTCGCCGAAACGGAAATGAATCAAAACATTCCGGCAAAATATTGGCAACTATCGCATTTCAAATACTGGTACCTTCAAACACAAACATATATGCAACACCACAAACACATGCAACACCACAAACATACATAGATCTAGCTATAGGCCACAAAAAGTGCATGTGCACGTTGTTGGAGCGAGCTAGGGAGAAAAAAAATAGATCTACATCATGAAGATAGCTTTCCCTTACTTACCTATCAAAAAAGGTAATTTCACCACTTAATTTTGATGAATCTATGGTGGAAATGAGGTGAGGAGGAGGAGATGGCCGAAAGCTTGGAGAAGGAGGTGGATGGAATGAAGTGGGGAAAGTGAGTGGGTAGGTGTGGGTGTGTCCAAAATATCTTGTTGGGGTCCCAGGTTACTAATGGCGCACCACAAGCAAATGCGCCATTAGTAACCCTGGTTACTAATGGCGCACCAGCAGGCGGTGCGCCATTAGTAGTTTTGCAAAAAAGTAAAATAAATAAATATATATACTATTGGCGCATCTTCTCAGAGTGCGCCATTACTAGTTTAAACTAGTAATGGCGCACTGTGAGAGGATGCGCCATTAGTAGTTTTGCAAAAAAAAAGAGTAAAAAAAGTTTGCAGTAATGGCGCACTCTCTGCCTGGTGCGCCATTAGTAGTTATAACTAGTAATGGCGCATTATGGACCAGATGCGCCATTAGTGTGTATGGAAAAATGGAAAAAAAATCATACTAGTGGCGCACCCTGTTTCCGGTGCGCCATTAGTGTCTTCCACACTAATGGCGTATCACGAGCAGGTGCGCCATTAGTATATAGTAGTGGCGCACTACTTTCATGGTGCGCCATTAGTACCAATCCTATCTATAGCCCTTTTCCTAGTAGTGGGCATCTCAAGCACACTAGCTCGCTCCCCAAATATCATTTCACTGTTCAATCGTCGCCAGTGAAAGATGGGCACATGGACCTGCGTCATGAGGGCAACTTCGGTGGCCCACTCCGGCGAGAGCGCGGCCACAGACGCCATGCGCGTGCTAACAAGGTGCATGAGCATGGCCGCAAATGGCCCCTGTTGCTTCTTAGCTGGCGGAAGCAAAATCTGCCTCGGGGATAGGAACTGGCAAGAAGCTTCTCCGGCAATGGTCGGCAACCCACGGTTGAAGAGCTGGCAATCGCCGAGAGTGTTCAAGCAGCCGCCCATTCCTCTGCCGCATGCCTTGCAACGGCAGAGCCCGTCCAAGCCTAGATCGCGTCCGCCCACGCCCAGCTCGTGGCGTCCTTTTCCAAAGAGATGGCAGACATGAATGGCAAGATGCTTGCCGAGTATGGTGCGATGGATGCCATGGAGCCCCTTCCCCAGGAGATCGTCGGGCGCGAGCTGCACATGGAGGCGGCGGTGGAGATCGATGAGCAACAGGCATAGTAGTACTCTTTGTTTTGTTTAATTAAGAGCGCCGGTCTTTAATTTGTTAGAGTAATGTTTAGGTCAGCTAGCTCTGTTTAATTGCTGAACTTTCTCGATTAAGAAGTGTGGGTGTGTTGTAGTCTCCTTTGTATACCCAAATTATGCAATGACGTGGATGACCACTGTAACCATGGAAATTAGAACCAAAACTTTTGATGTTCAAACTAATCACACACGGGTTAAGCTATCTGAATCGTTTGTGATGTCCACATATCGTACACAGTTCTGAATAAGGGACCGTGTCTGATGACACTTTGCGCACCAGTGTTTTGGCTGAAGCGATTCCAAATTTTTGGCTTCCGCGGAAATATCTACCTCCCCACCCCTCCCCCTTACCAAAAGCCACATTTTCCCTCTTTCCGCCTTCCTTTCCAAGTTGAAACCTTCACTCCTTGCTTGCAGCGCCGCCGCCTCCTCGCCGGCGACCCTCCTTCACGTTGCTCGGCCTCCTCTATCCAGGCAGGTAATCCACACCCGACCCCCATCCTCCTCCTCCTTCCACATTCCACATGCCCCGACCGCCGGCGCGAGCGCGACACCTTCCACCCAAATCACCGAACCCTCCACCAAATAAGCGCCGGCCTAAGCCATGGTGCATGCAGTATAGCCAGGACCTCAAGGAGCATTTGGCAGCGGAGAAGCAAATCGCGGCCGCACGCGCGGATGAGGTCGCGATGGCTGCCATTCGTGCTGACCCCCAGATCTTGAAGGAGCGCCTTGCCAATTGCTAGCTACGCCGGTTAAGCATGCTTGGTTTACCTGTTGCGTGTGCTGCTCCTGCCTTTCCTTCACAAATTCTAGTGAATTGTGCTATCTAATTTTACCATGCAATCCGTTGCTCTAGTGTATATGTTCTATATGTCATGTAGTGTGGTGCTGACTTATTAACTGTTTTTTAATTAGTTGTCGTCTTCAGTTAACTGTTTGGTTCAATTCTGCAAATGTGATGTTCAATTCTTCAGGCTGCAATTTTGTATTGTCTTCCATGTGAGAAATAAATCGAATTTATCTTTACAAAATTGTGGGTGCATTATGTTATTGTATACCATGTGAGGAATAAATTGAATTTGACTGTAGTAAATACATGAGAAACAAATACAATTGCTACAATTGGTTGTATTTAACTGTTTGGTTAACTCTCTGATCTTCTATTAGGAGTATGTTATATTGTGCAATGTGGTGCTCAGTTAATGTTTGGTTCATTTGTTGTGGTGTTTAGTTAACTGCTTGATTCAATTCTGCCATGCGATGTCCAATTGTCGTGGGTAGAATTTTGTATTGTTGTGCATGTGAGGAATAAATTAAATTTGGCTACACTTAATACATGAGAAACATATACAAGTGCTATATTTCCTAGTTCTTAATCATGCTTGGTTTGGGTAAATGGTTTTCCGTGTTGCTTGAATTAATCTGATGAATCTGCAATGTGCTTATTTCTCATCAACATATTTTACTGATAGCATGCGAACCCTTACTTAACCTGATGACTAACTACCTTATATGTGTTGCAGGGAAACAATGGGAAGCACTGAGGTTTACAATCGAGGTTAGCACGTGCATGGTCCGTTGTCTAATAGCACATTATTGTGCAATTGCAGGAACCATTCTAATATTTTGGTTTTTAACAATATGGTCTTGCACACGTAGGTCCTGCTGTCAGAGGTTTTGACCCATTGTTCGACCCTTTTTGCATATGGGGAAATGAGTTGTCCATGAATATCAATCAAATCAAGAACCCCCACCTCCTCCTCCTCCTCCTCCTCCTCCTCCCACCTGCCCTCCACCAACCATGGATCTAGCCAATAATCTTCACCATGGAAGGCCTCCTACACTGGGATTTCAATCCTAGTCCAGCTGTGGCCGATGAGGTACGTAGAAAGTTTGGAGAAACGGTGCACTTCTCACCATCTCGCAAAACCAAGGAATTTTTCTTGGTGGTTTCTTTTTCCTCGGCCTCGTTCCCTCTCTCTGAAGATTCGGTGGGTGTGGCTTTGCAATGTTGCATTGGTGGTCATCCGAAAGGGTTTAAGGTTTCAAAGCTTTGTGATAGATCTTTTCGTTTCTCTGTGGCTGGTAATAAAGTTGGTCATTTCATTCATGGCCTCAAGGATCGTATTTGGCCAGACTTTATCTGTCATTTTCATCTTTACAATGGTCGGTTCAATGGTTATAAGCATTTTGATCATATTTGGCATGCGGATGAACACTTGGATCCAGTTGCGGCTCGAAGCCCCGTGGCCGTTCGGTATAACAAGTTGGTCTTTCAGGACACTGCTATTTCTTCTGAATCTGCCAAGGAGTTGAGCAAATTTTCCATTGTTCCCTTAGCCTCCATGGATTTTCATGACAAGAACAACAATGAAGCTTCATGTTCTTCCTCTCTAGCCACATGCATGGTGCAGTCGGCAGAGGATACGGTCATCACGAAATCCATACCTGCGGTCATTAATTCGACATCAGACAACTCAGAATATTCCGAGCATTCAATTGTGATTGGCAGTTTTCGATTTTCCCACATTATGGATTATCCTTCATTACCGCAAAGTTTCCTTACCTCGGCGCTAAGGTATGCCTCCCGTCACTCAGCATGGCCCCCTACATTATCTAAATCTCACATGGCTGATTTATCGAGAGCTGGATATTCACCGAAGGAAGTTTTTGATCTTGGCAAAAACTGGGCCATTCTTTGTGCTAAATGTCTACAATGGGGTCATCATAATGTTTTTGCCAAGCAAGGATTATTTGCCTTTTGTGCTCCGCTCCGGGCCACAAAAGCTTTAATTGTCCTACCAAACAACGATCAGTGGCCTCACATAACACATTTATGGACTCAAATCTTCATAATCCGGTCATTTCTGACCAAGTGAGGCAACAAATCAACAGACCCCCATCAATCACTCCAACTTGCCCTGACTCCTCTTGTTGGCGGCGTCGGTGGGCCCAAAAATGGCAGTGGAGAACAAAAACCCCACCCCTGCCGGACTACTCGCATTCCACCCCCAGCCCGCCCCGCTTCCCAATGAAACAGAGCGCTCTGCTCTAGCTGTTCCATCGCCACCCACCCCACCCGTACTGCTCACCGGCATCTCCTCCGCCATGGCCAACTATCCGGTGAACCCCATCCCTTTCCTGCCGCTCGGATGGTCGGTCGAACATGGTCCGGCGGACCGTAAGGTGCGCGCAGACATGGCTGTCAACCCCATCCCCCCGCTCAACAGCAACTTCCTTGCCATTGCGGAAGTCAGCAGATTTGTGCCTCTCTACCTCCGGGAGGGTCTCCGCGACACCATTGAGGGTCTCCTGCATGAATCGGGCCTGCACCCAACTGAGATTTCTGACCATCCCCTGGGTATCGGTATGTTTGCATTCGCCAACTCATTCATCAGAGATACTGCGGTCAACACTACTTTTCACCTTGATGATGAGGATCTAGTAGTCTCTTTCATTAGGCATAATGCTGCCCTGAACATGCGCAATACCACATATGGGCCTGAGGTTTGGTTGATGTATATTGGGTTCCCAGATGACTATCAGACAGACTTTTATCTGCAGCGCTCCATAGATGACTATGGCCGCCTTGTTTCATGGAATAACCCAAATATTGATCGTCGTGTTGTTCTAATCAAAGTCAAAGTTATACACATGCGTCTGATTCCTAAGAGTATTGTGGTCCGTCAGTTGGGTGGTGACAGATCTTCCTGGACTGTTGCTGTGTTCATTCTTAGGGGAGCGGACTGGAACGCTCATGATCCTGAAGTTCCCACGGCTGACGACGAACCACCGCCAGCCAATGGTATTCCTCACCCCATGTTTGGTGATGGGCTCACTGCAGAGCAGCTCTACCAGCAGCAGCTGCAAAATTGGATCATATAGAATGGTATTGGGAATGACGAAGGACCACACAATGCTGCTCATCAAGATGCTCCTCAACCAGCGCAATGGGACGCTTGGCCTCCATCTCATGTACCTCACATGCCGGCAGCTTTGGTTAACTTTCAGGCTTGGCTGGCGGCACAAAGACTCCGAGTTGAGGATGGTATTCTGCCTGAGGATAATGTTACTGACAGTGTCAAATCTGCCTGGGGCTCTAGCTCAACTGCAAGCAGTTCTGGTACTTCTCTAGCAATTGCAGATCCGGTCAGTACCTTGTTTGTGGTTCCTACCACACCTGAAGTCATTTCTGTTGATGTCGTTATCGCTGCTGCTAACATGCATGTGAGTATTATTGTCCATGGTACTGATCTTGCTACTGTCCTCACCAATGGGATGATCCCTCGCAACTTGTTCACTGAATATCTGTCTAGTGCTATCATGCGGGTGGTTGCTGCCTATGGCCCCTGGAGTTCAGGTTATGGTTTACCTCCGCTGCATCTGCAAACTGCAGTTCCTGGGACTACCTTTCAGGTTCAGACTGATGAGAACATTCTCTCTGTCTGCTTCGAGCCACGCATACTCCATGCACCTCCTCGGCCTTCTGCTGTTCAAATCACTGAAATTATGCATGAGGATGATATGTCAACTGAAGCGATAACTAATACTATTGCTGAAGATGTCAGAGATGCTCTGCTTGATCGGCCCAACCTGGATAACCTGCAGGACATTTCTGATACTGAAAACAGCCTTGATCTGCTTGTGCATGTGCCGGATTTGGCGCCCTCTGACATTTCAAACGTTGGGCCTTCCCAGCAGGTAACTGATCCGTCTGATTTGGGCCTTGCCCATGTTTTGCCCACAGCCCAGGCCCATCTCCTGCTCGCCCACGCCGGTTTAAGTTTCAGGTGCCCCTGGTCACTACTGAAGTTCGCCGCAGTACCCGCTCCACTCGCTATGATGGATTCAGAGTGCCACATATTTTAGATGTCCGAGCTCCTCTCACCAAAGTCAAGCCAAGACAGGTTCCTTCGGCCGCTGCCAGCTCCTCAACTACTGCTGCTCCTCAGGCTCCACCACCCACACCCCTTCACATCATGCAAGACATCGGCATCGCTGCGCTGTACCACCCAGTGAGTTAACTGATGATGCTCTGCTGGCTCCTGTGGATTCAGTGGCTCCT
Source organism: Aegilops umbellulata (assembly GCA_032464435.1). NCBI lineage: Eukaryota > Viridiplantae > Streptophyta > Magnoliopsida > Poales > Poaceae > Aegilops > Aegilops umbellulata. The sequence continues at coordinate 280,546,778 of CP136056.1, read as the reverse complement.
GAAGATCACTTCATGGATGCAGGGGATGATTCTTCCTCTATGGAATAGATTGCTGATCACCTTATGCCTCGTTTGCGTAATTGGAATGTTTTATGTTGGAACATTCGTGGGTTAAATTCGGAGAAAAAACTCCTCGCTCTATCCAATGCTATTTCTGTTAGTGGTTGCGCTATAGTTTGTCTGCAAGAAACTAAGAAACCTCTTATGGACCTGGCTTTTATCAAAACTTGTTGCCCTAAGAGATTTGATAAGTTTGCTTTTGTTCCTTCTCGTGGTGCCTCCGGGGGCCTCCTTACTGTTTGGAATGGCTCTGTTTTTACTAGAGACGTGACCATCTCTCATGACTTTGTTTTGGGTATCAAATTTACTAGCACTCTCTCGGCGCAATCCTGGACCTTATTTAACATTTATGGCCCTTGCACGGGCCTGGCTCGTGATGATTTCACTCAATGGCTATATGAGATGAACTTACAAACAAATGATGACTGTCTATTCCTTGGAGACTTCAATTATATTAGAGGCCCTGAGAACCGCAACAAGCCGGGAGGTGATCCTAATGACATGTGCACTTTCAATGACATCATTCGTAAGCACAACTTAGTTGAACTGCCGCTCAAGGGTCGTCTCTACACGTGGAGCAATATGCAACAAGATCCTTTACTTGAGCAACTGGATTGGTTTTTCACCTCCCTCCACTGGACCCTGACATATCCTAACACGCTAGTCGAACCTCTCTGCAAACCGGTCTCGGATCATACACCTTGTGTGGTCAGCATTGAAACTAAAATTCCTCGTGCCAAATTATTCAGATTCGAATCATACTGGCTCCTTCACCCGGGATTTATGGATGTGGCCAAAAAAGTCTGGGATCGGCCTGTCAACTCTTCTAATGCAGCCATAGTTCTGTGTCAAAAATTCAAAAGGTTACATCAAGAATTGAAGGTGTGGAGCAAGAATATCTCTAAATTATCGGTGGCAATTGAAAACACAAACAAAACCCTTACTGAGCTGGATGATCTTGAGAACCTACGAGCTCTCACCCTCCCCGAGTGCAATTTTCGCAAGATCATCAAAGCCCATCTCCTCAGACTGTTGGACTACCAAAAGCAGTATTGGAAGAAGAGATGCACCATTCCTTGGGTTAAATTCGGTGACGAGAACACCAAATTTTTCCAGGCAATTGCAACAGAACGTTACAAAAAAAATAATGTGGCTATCCTGCACACTCCTGATGGTCTCGTGGTGGAGGATCATACTGGTAAAGAAGCCCTCCTATTTCAAGCATATACTGACAGACTTGGCACTTCAAACCCAACACAGATGTTGTTCGATCTCCCGTCCCTCATCCGCCCGACTGAGAACCTCGACCATCTCACGGTTCCATTCACCAAGGAAGAAATAGACATGGTATTCAAAGACATGCCTGCTGACCATGCTCCAGGTCCTGATGGATTTAGTGGAATGTTCCTCAAAGCCTGCTGGGAAATCGTCAAACAAGACTTCTATACTCTCTGCGTGCAATTCCATGCGGGAGACCTCGACCTTCAAAGCATAAATGATGGCCTAATCACTTTGATCCCCAAAAATGGCTCTCCCACTACAGTCAATGATTACCGGCCGATCACTCTGCTTAACTGCTGTCTTAAGCTAGTCACAAAACTTCTGGCCAGCCGTTTGCAAAAGGTCATCCTGTGCATCATACACTGCAACCAATACGGCTTCATCAAGGGGCGCTTGATCCAAGATTGCTTAGCCTGGACATTCCAATATATTCATCAGTGCCAGGCATCCAAGCGGCAGACAACTCTCCTAAAACTAGACTTTGCTAAAGCCTTCGACACGATCGAGCACGAAGCGATGATCAACATCATGAAACACATGGGGTTTAATGATAAATGGCTGTCATGGATACGAACAATTTTTTCATCTGGACGATCCTCCGTACTTCTCAATGGGGTGCCGGGGCGACAATTTCACTGCCGACGTGGGGTCCGACAGAGAGACCCCTCTCCCCACTCATTTTCGTCCTGGCAGCCGACTTGCTACAATCTACAATTAATGACGCCTTCAGGAGAGGTCTAATTAACTTGCCCTTCCTGTCCAATGGCAATATGGACTATCCTATTGTCCAATACGCTGATGACACGATTCTGCTCATGCCGGACTGCCCTAGTCAAGCTTTGATCATCAAGAACATTCTGACCGACTACGCTCAATCTATTGGCTTGAAGATCAACTTCCACAAGTCCACACTCATACCCATCAACTTGGATGTTGGACTGTCCAACGATATTGCAAGGATTTTTGGGTGTTCCATTGGCTCCATGCCCTTCACCTACCTCGGCCTGCCCCTTGGCACCTCCCGACCCACATTACACGATATCATGCCACTTGTCAGTAAAGTTGAAAGGAACCTGACCTCAACGCTTTCCCTTATGTCTTATGCTGTCAAGCTAACATGGCTCAACACCTCAGTCACATCCTTGCTCATTTATGCCATGTGCACATTAAAGTTCCCACCAAAACTCATTGAAATGTTGGACAGAATCAGGAGAAGATGTCTTTGGATGAAGAAGACTGACCAAGGGGAGAAATGTAATTCTCTTGCGGCATGGGATATGGTATGTAAACCAAAAAACAGAGGAGGCCTTGGTGTGCTCAACCTCAAGATCCAGAATGAAGCCTTACTCATGAAATTCCTTCAAAAATTTTATAACAAACTGGACATTCCTTGGGTGCAACTTACTTGGGACACGTACTAATAAACAAAAAATCCCGCATGCAGTAGACCCAGTCTGATCCTTCTGGTGGAGGGATGTGCTCAAGCTAACTCCTTGCTTTCGTGGAGTATCTTGTATCAACATTGTCTGTGGCACCACGACCCTCCTATGGAAAGATCTCTGGGCCGACCAAGTACTACAGGAATCACATCCCCGAGCTTTCTCACATGCAACCAATGAAGATGTTTTCGTCCGAGATTTCTTGGGGATCACGTCACTTGGGATGGCCTTCCACCTACCACTCTCTCCACAAGCGCTGGACGAGGTACGGCACATGCAAACGATTGTGTCATCGTTTCAACCCACGGCATCCTCATCAGACGTCTGGCACTATACTTGAGGCAAAACCATCTTCAAAGCCACAGATTACTACCGCTTCTTCTTCAAGGATGTCCGATCTCACCAAGTGTTTGGATGGCTATGGAAATCTAAGTGCACAATGAAGTTGAAGGTCTTTGCTTGGCTCTTGCTCAATGACAGGTTAAACACCCAGAATATGCTCAAACGACGACACTACAACATTGGTGACGATCACAACTGCCTTCTTTGTGGACTAAGCATTGAAGAAACAGTTGAGCGCATGATCTTCACATGCCCATTCAGTAGGCAGTGCTGGCATGCTTTGCATATTAATTGGGAGCCCTTCCCTGGCCTGTTACAAGCTATCGAGGACCAAAAAACCAACCACCCCACGCCTATGCTGTTTGAAAAATTTACTGTGGCGGCGTGGAGCATATGGAAGGAGAGGAACAACAAGAATTTTAGAGCAATAGATCCTTCTTTTCGGTCCTGGCTTGATAGATTCAAAAAGGAGTTTGAACTCCTTCAATATAGGGTTAAAGAGGACCGTAGGCCTCTTGTACTAAACTTTGTAAACTCTCTACACTAGAAACTCTTGCATTGTCTCTCTTAGCTTGACTTGGACACAAAGTGGCCAAGCCCCCCCACCATGTAATTATCACCCCTGTACAGTGTTATTTGATTCTTAATACATTTACACAGTAGGAGCCTTTCCTACTGTTTCTCGGTCAAAAAAAAAATCAAGAAACTCAGAAAGATTGTTAGGATAAAGAAATGAGCGACCAAAAACAACAAGATCTTTGTCTGCACAATGAAGAAGACATCAGTTCACTACAAGATGGTACTAACTATTATACCTTGCCTTTTTTTATTCCTTTGTCCCATTTCCAATATAGAGAAGATATTTATACACATCCTTGTTTTCAGGCCTTTCCGATGATTACCTCTCAAACCACCTCTATGGTCAGGAGGCGAGGAAGGTTTTCATACAACACCCACAGTTCAATATTGAAGTGTTCCTGAAGAGGACGAAGGACGGACGGTCAATCATCCACAGGCACTGGCCGAAAGTTGCAAAGACCTTCAACATGAATGAAGGCTCAATATTCGCCTTCCGCTTCAGCAGTTTTGCAGATGAGATGCATCTGTCTATATACCATCCATGATGCTAATTTCGAAAGGTTCTACATGTTGCATGTGGAACTTGCTGCTGGTGTAGTTGTGTAATGGGGTAGCTAAGTGCTGAAGCTATATCATGTTGTACTCTGATGTATTTCAATTATGAAATTCTGCTCCCTTAATATGGAAATGAAATATATTGTGTGCTCAATATGAAATGTCAATTAGATTAATAAATGGATTATGAATAATCAGATAATTAGCCTGTTAATGGCGAATTAGCCTGCTAATTGTGTTTTGCTATTGCAAACGATTGTTGAAAAAAATAGCATGGGCGATGACCTCAGGCAACGCACACAGTTTCTAGGAATAAACCATGTTGGATCAATGAACAATCACACACGACTCTCTCTTGAAAACTGTTTGCGTTAGGCCACCTTGCGCAAACGTTTACCACATAAAAACAGTGTGTGATGGACAGCCTTTGCCACATAGTTTCTTCTACGGACCGTGTGTGATACATTCAATAATGCAAACGATTTAACGGGAAAAATTGTGTGTGATGTACCTGTGAACGGAAACATTTTCCTTGGAGCGACTGTGTGGGATGTGCATACGAACGGAAACATTTAGCGGGGACTGACTGTGTGGGATGTACTTGCGACCGGAAACAATTTCACCGTATAATTGTATTTTTTTAGCTCTAATGTATGTACTTCCGTATTTGAGTGCTCGCCGGTCGCACAGGACCTCACTTTGCCGAATGTGTGTGCCAGGTGGGCATATCCCCGATTGTCGGATGTGGGGTTCCGGCAAACCCTTGAGGTTCGAACACTGGGGGTGCGCGCGAAGTCTTTCCTTCCTACCGATCTACGCCCTAGCTCGCTAAGATCTCGCAGACAAACTCGACAAACTCGCCACACAGAAAGACACGAGGTTTATACTGGTTGGGGCCACCGTTGTGGTGTAATACCCTACTCCAGTGTGGTGGTGGTGGATTGCCTCTAGGGCTGATGATGAGCAGTACAAGGGAAGAACAACCTCCTGAGGTTGAGGTGTTCTTGTGCCTAGCTAACTTGTGTGGGTGAGAGCTGGGTGAATTGCCCGATGCCCTACTGTGATGGCTAACTCTACTTATATATGCCCTGGTCCTCTTCCCAAATGTTGAGCGGGAAGGGAGCCAACAACGGCGGGCAAATTTGAAGGGGGACAACTAGTACAAGCTATCCTGACAAAAGTGGTCTTCGCCTGCGAAAAGCTCTAGTGGTGACGCCGTCTTGGGCTCCACGATGACCTCCATCTTGCCGTCCTCCCGGTCTTGGTCTCGTTGCACCAATATAGCAACCTTTGCCTGATGCTTCGATACTCTTCGCCTGTGCTGTCCTCCTTAGCACCAAAGAGGAAATAAGGACGCTGCGCGTGCTAGCGCCCGCCTGGTGTCGTGCGTCATGGCTCATGTCATGAGAGCCTCGCGAGGTTTGCCCCGCCTTGATATCTCCGCTCCTCGTGAGCCTGCCTGGCTAGGCTACTCCAGAGGAGGTCTTGCGTCGTCCGCCTCGCGAGGCTTGGACCCTTGCGAGGGTCTTGGATGCTTTGTTGATGAAGATGGGCCTGAAGGAAATATGCCCTAGAGGCAATAATAAAGTTATTATTTATTTCCTTACATGTCATGATAAATGTTTATTATTCATGCTAGAATTGTATTAACTGGAAACATAATACATGTGTGGATACATAGACAAACAGAGTGTCACTAGTATGCCTCTACTTGACTAGCTCATTAATCAAAGATGGTTATGTTTCCTAACCATGAATAAAGAGTTGTTATTTGATTAACGAGGTCACATCATTAGTTGAATGATCTGATTGACATGACCCATTCCATTAGCTTAGCACCCGATCGTTTAGTATGTTGCTATTGCTTTTATCCATGACTTATACATGTTCCTATGACTATGAGATTATGTAACTCCCGTTTGCCAGAGGAACACTTTGGGTATTACCAAACGTCACAACGTAACTGGGTGATTATAAAGGAGTACTACAGATGTCTCCAAAGGTAGATGTTGGGTTGGCGTATTTCGAGATTAGGATTTGTCACTCCGATCGTCGGAGAGGTATCTCTGGGCCCTCTCGGTAATGCACATCACTCAAGCCTTGCAAGCATTGCAACTAATGAGTTAGTTGCGAGATGATGTATTATGGAACGAGTAAAGAGACTTGCCAGTAACGAGATTGAACTAGGTATTGGATACCGACGATCGAATCTCGGGTAAGTAACATACCGATGACAAAGGGAACAACGTATGTTGTTATGCGGTCTGACCGATAAAGATCTTCGTAGAATATGTAGGAGCCAATATGGGCATCCAGGTCCCGCTATTGGTTATTGACCGGAGACGTGTCTCGGTCATGTCTACATTGTTCTCGAACCGTAGGGTCCGCACGCTTAAGGTTTCGATGACAGTTATATTATGAGTTTATGAGTTTTGATGTACCGAAGGAGTTCGGAGTCCCGGATGAGATCGGGGACATGACGAGGAGTCTCGAAATGGTCGAGACGTAAAGATCGATATATTGGACGACTATATTCGGACATCGGAAGGGTTCTGAGTGGTTCGGGTATTTTCGGAGGTACCGGGGAGTTACGGGATTACTGGAGAAGTAATGGGCCTTGATGGGCTTTAGTGGGAAGAGGAAAAGGCTGCTGCGCCCCCCTCCCCTCTAGTCCGAATTGGACTAGGGAAAAGGGGGCCGACCACCTTTCCTACTCCTCCTATTCCTTCTCCCTTCCTCCCCTCTTGGTGGACTCCTACTAGGACTTGGAGACCTAGTAGGACTCCACACCCTGGCGCGCCAAACCCTAGGCCGGCCACCCCCTCCCTTGCTCCTTTATATACGGGGGCAGGGGGCACCCCATGACACGCAATTGATCATTGAGATCTTTCCTTAGCCGTGTGCGGTGCCCCCTTCCACCAAATTCCACCTCGGTCATATCGTTGCAGTGCTTAGGCGAAGCCCTGCGCCGGTAACACATCAAGATCATCACCACGCCGTCGTGCTGACGGAACTCTTCCCCGACGCTTTGCTGGATCGGAGCCCGGGGATCATCATCGAGCTGAACGTGTGCCAAGAACTCGGAGGTGCCGGAGTAACGGTGCTGTGATCGGTTGGATCGCGAGGAGAACGTACGACTACTTCCTCTACGTTGCGTCAACGCTTCCGCTTCGGTCTATGAGGGTACGTAGACAACACTCTCCCCTCTCGTTGCTATGCATCACCATGATCTTGCGTGTGCGTAGGAAATTTTTGAAATTACTACGTTCCCAACAGGGCCGTACAGCCTGCTGGCTTAGCCACACTGTGGGCCGCAGACAGGCAAGTCTGGGGACCCCCATTCCCAAAACGCTGACAGTAGCCCCCGGGCCCAAGGCGCGCTCGGGCTTGGCTTTGCAGTGAAGCTAGGGGTCAAGTTCGGAGCGCCGCGGGCCCAAAAGCCTGCGGCCTCGGTTGACGCGTGGTGGTTGATTGGACGTGGGCGTCTCTGCTTCCCCACGCCGCCTCGACAACTGCATGACTTGACATGTCCCTGCGACACGCAAGGAAAACCATCATTGATCGTGGGAGACGCCGGTTGGCCTTCTCTTGCTATAAATGGGGAGGGGGGGGGGGCGGAGCCCCCATCGCCCATCTCTTCCTTGCTTGCTTGCTTCTTCCTCCTTGCTCCACTGCCGACAACAATGGCGCCTATCAGAAGGTTTTCTACCGAAGAGAAAGAAAAGGCTCCCCGTGATGATCCAGGGCCAATTCCGCCGAAGAAGAGGTCAATCCATCGCCGTGATGAAGCGGCGACGCAGGTGGTGACGAGGCCTTGGTGCGAGCGGCCTCCTCCGGGGTACCCGCTGCCCTTGTACTCTTGAGCCGAGGGCTCGGGAGGACGAAGTGACGAGCAGCGCCGCCCACACCGCATCCAGGGTCGTCGCGCCACGGCGACGCGTGCCGTCGCCCCTGGGGTTCACGCCGTGAACTCCTCGCGCGAGTTGGTGCTGCGGGCACCGATGCCTCCAAGCTCCTGGATCCGCTTCCCGAGGTTGTTCTCTGATGTGATGCCGCCGAGGGGGCCTCTCGAGCTCTGGCTGCAGCACACCGACTGCAGCGCTCCGGCGACCAGAGCGGAGATCGAAGCGGTCCCCACCGGCAAGATCTTCATGACTTGCGGCTGGGGCGAGATCGTGCGGGTCTGTCATGCGATGGCGCCCTCGCGATCCACTTTGAGTACGATGGCGTCTCCATGCTCTTCTTCAAGGTCTTCGATGCCGAGGGCTGCCGCCTGGAGTGCTGCTCCGGAGAGGAGCGTGAGGCTGACGCGCGTCTCGCTCGCGGCTACTCCAGCAGCAGCAGCCCTTGGGAGTCCAGCAACTCTCCTGAGCTCTATGAGACTCCGGAGACGAGCGATGACAACTACGTGCCCCCGAGCTCTCGCCGTGCTTGGAGCAGAGCTGCAGCGTCCGGCCGTCGCTGCCGCTGATCTGGATGGGGTTGGCGCCGGCCTCCCGTGGCCCACTGTTGATGATGGTGTCTACCACGGAAGGATGTAGATAGGATTCCCCTTACTATCAGCTTTTGTTTCCTGCAAAGAATCATGAATTACCCCGTGGGGGCACGTAAGGGTTTTTAATGTCTTTTGTGCTTATCTTCCCTGTTATGAGAATTTGGTGAACGCATGTACCGTTAAGGCTTGGTCCCCCCTTTCTTTCCTCGCGATAGCTTGTTGCTCTACGCTGACAGGTCCCGGTCCCCAGGGAGGCTACAACCATCGCTGGTATGCCAGGTCGCGTGCCGTGGTCAAGGCCAGGAGGTGTGCGGCCCGAGGTCCAGTAAGAGCCCCTGAGGCGCGATTCTCAGGAGGTTCTCCTGAGCGCTCAAGCAGCCATGGTAAGGCGAGAAAGGGAGTCACGTGGCCGCAACGGTGTTGCGGCAAGGCGTGAGTGACCATTAGGCCCAAACATTTAGCCGATCCGAGTGCGGGTCTTATCTTGTTGATTTTGTGGCGACTCCGTACGTTGTGCTAGGGCTGCACGCCTACTCGTGCGACATAACTAGGCCGACCCATACGAGTTTCCCTCCCATCATGCTCTCCTTAGTGCTCTACGTCCTCAGGTCCCGGCCCTCGAGCGACCTCAGCCGCCGCTGGTATGCCAGGTCGTGATGCCGTGGTCAAGGCCAGGGGGTGAGGGCTAGAGAGCCAATAAGAGCTCCTGAGTCACGATGCTCGGGAGCCCCCCTTTTAACGCGCAAGCGAATTGCACGAGAGAAAAGGAGACTCGCGGTGCCGCCTGCTATCCTTCCCACGGGATCCCTGTGAACAGTCACAAGAAGAAACACGGTTTGCCGTTACAGCTGTCAGCCTGCCGCTGGTTGCTCTGGATGAGGTGAAGGCACTGAGGGCCTGGTGAGGTGACGTGCGCGGGGCGTGCCGCGAGCCAGAGCTCAATCGCTCAGATTTGTCAGCGTGGCAGGGACGGACCCATGCACCAGCACCGTGCCTGTGTGGAGGCCCCGAGGGAGGCGATGATCGAGTAGGTGATAGCAGTTGGCAGGTTAAGCATGGAGAGAAGATCAACTTGGATAAATGCAAGAAGATACGTGGCACCGGGTCCGGCCCGAGCGGCTTGGGGATGATGCAGCCCGAGGGGCGCCCACAACAAGGTAAAGCTAAAGACATAAGCAAAAGGGATACATGCCGCACGGACGGACCCACGCGGCCTGGGAATAATGCAGCCCGAGGGGCGCTCCCAGCTAAACAAGCTTGGAAGATGTCACCTGGTTCTGTAGACGAAGTAGAGTTGGTGCAGCTGAAGGCGTGCGTTGAAGAAATGACTCCTCATGAGCCGCCAGAACCCTAAGCCTCGAGAGGCTCTGGGGCTCGGGAGGTTCCCTGAAGACCGTCTCCATCTCCTCTAGAACGGCGTGGTACCTGGCTTCCTAAGCCGCCACGACACGTCGCATGTTGTGCTGATAGGCCGACACCACGCTCGGCAAGCCAAAGGGCATACGAACGTAGCTGTGCGGCGGGCCCTCGCAGCGGCCCACACGCGAAGGCCAGAAATGCTCCTGAGATGCGGCCTTGTTGAGCCCTAGGACGTCGATGCAGAGACGCAGCCCAGCATCCTCGCCAGGATGCGGAGCTGCGCCTCGTGGGCGGTTGTCGCCGCGCATGGCTCTTGCTTCTTGCAGTTCCTGGGTGGTCTTGGTGATGAACTCCTGAGTGGTGGGCACTCCTTGCCCTGTGCTCTCCCGAGGGTCACGTGCCGCGAAGCACGCCTCCAAGTGGTGCCCAAGCGCCTCCCTTGTGAGGTTGGCAAGGTCTGAGGCCCTCGAGAAGAGAGCCCCCGAGCCCTGCCTGAGGAGGGCGCCGGGCGAGCCTTCCTATGCGATGGAGGGAGGCACCCCTGGAGCGGGCGCTGATCCTGACGAGGCTCCTGCCGCGACGCCATCCTCCTGAGGTCCTGCACAGCGAGGCTGCTTCTTCTTGGGGATGGCCTCCGGAGGGCCTTCATTTCTGCTGTCGGGGTCGTCGATTGCTGCGGCTTGAAAGGCGCGCTCGAGGGAGCACACCGCATCCCTCTCTTCACATGGGACCGTGATGATTCCTCCGCTTCCTGGCACCTTGAGAACGTTGTAGCCGTGAGGAGTGACTGCCATGAACTTGTCCAGGGCTGGACACCAGAGGATGGCATTGTACGGCAGGCGGATGTGCGCGACATCAAAGTCGAGGAGCTCGGTGCGGTAGTTCTTGCGCTCCCCGAAGGTGACAGGCAGACGGACTTGCCCTATCGGTGTGGTGGAACCGTCGGTCACTCCTGAGAAAGGCTTGGTGGGCTGGAGCTGTTCATATGGCACTTGGAGGTTGTCGAACGTGTCGACAGATAGGACATTGAGCCCTGCGCCGCCGTCGATGAGGGTCTTGGTGACCTGCACATCGCTGATGACTGGGGAACACAACATAGGGAGGGCGCCAGCGGTGGCTGCGCACTTGAGCTGATCTGCCGAATTGAAAGTGATGGCGCATTGGGACCACCTGAACGGGCGCGTGGCCTCGAGTTTGGGGAGCACCGCGTTCACCTCGTGAGCGAACTGTTTGAAGATGCGCCGAGAGGCTGGGGCCTGGGCGCCGCCCGAGATGCAGGCGATCGCACGCGGCTCCTGGAAGCCCCCAGCCCCCTCGTCCTAGTGGTGGTCGTTGTTCCTTCTTGGTGGCGGCAGCGGGGGAAGACCGGTGTTGCCCTGGGGCGATCCTCACGCGGCGGGTCCCTCTAGGTGCCCTCGCGAGGTTGGTCCTGCCAGCGGTCCTCACGAGGCTGGTCGCGCCACTCCTGGCGCGGGCCACGGTCGTCCCAGCGTCCGCCTCCACGTCCTCCCCCGCGGCCGTAGCCCCGGTCGTTGCGCTCGGGGCGTCGACCGTAGCATCCTTCCCGTATGGCTCTGAGCTCTTGACAGTCGCTGGTGTTGTGGGTGTTCAGGTTGTGGAAGGTGCAGAACGGTCGGCCGTTCTTGGATGACTCGGGCTGATCTCTGCCCCGCTTGGTGTCGGGCTCCGCTACAAGCACAGCTGCCTCCTTGCGCTTCACGTCCTTGGCCTTGGCCTTCTTCTCCTCCGCGCTCACGGCTGGCAGCTCAAGGAGAGAGAGGCGCCCCTCCTCAGCTCTTGTGCACTTGGTCGCCAGGTTGAATAGCTCCTGAGATGTGCAGAGCTCCTCGTGGATGGCGAGCTCTTACTTCATCTTGACGTCACGGACGCCGTCAGAAAACGCGGAGATGATGGCCTCGTCCGTGACCTTGGGGATCTTGAGGCGGGTGTCGTTGAAGTGCTGGATGTACTTCTGGAGGGTCTCTCCTGGTTGTTGCTTGATGCGGCATAGGTCACCCGCGGCCGGTGGGCGATCGTGAGTGCCCTGGAAGTTGGTGACGAAGCGGTTGCGCATCTCGTCCCAGGAGGAGATAGAGCCGTGCTGCAGGTTCAGGAGCCAGGAGCGAGCTCCATCCTTGAGAGCCATGGGAAACCAGTTCGCCATGACTTTTTTGTTGCCGTTGGCTGCTTTGATGCTCAGCTCATAGAGCTGCAGGAACTCCGCGGGGTCGGCGGTGCCGTCGTAGCGAGGAGGCAGGTCCATCTTGAACTTGCCTGGCCAGGCGATGCTACGCAGCTCGGGGGTGAAGGCGAGCCAGCCAGCCGTGGTTGTCGGGGCCCGCTTCAGAGGTGGAGCTTGGTCTTGACGAGGTCCGCGCTGCGCCGCTGCGAGGGCCGCGCGGTCTTGACGAGGTGGTGCGGGGAGCGCAGGTGCAGCTTCTCGCGGTCGAGGGATTTCTTGGCAGCTTCTCTCTTCGCGCGCGGGCGCCGGGTGCGGCGGATCACGCCGCGGAGCCGCGCGCCTTGGTGCGAAGGCGCCGTCTTGGGGATGAGGTGGTGGAGGCACGCCATGAGCCCCGTCGCCCGCGACTGGTTGAGGGGGAGGCAGAGAGTGGGACGGCGTCGGAGAGCCCCCTGCGGTCTGGACGAGCTCGGCGACGCGGTCGAGCCACTCCTCGTAGAGGTCGTCGACGGGGCGGTAGCGCAGGAGCTCGTTCGCCGCAAGGAGCGTGGCCCATGCCTGTCGGATTTCGGGTTCCGCCAGACCCTTGAGGTTCGAACTCTGGGGTGCGCGCGGAGATTACGCCTTCTTCCTACCTGCACCCCTCCGCCTCGCAAAGATCTAAGCAATGGAAAACACAGCACAAGAGACACAGGGTTTATACTGGTTCGGGCCACCGTTGTGGTGTAATACCCTACTCCAGTGTGGTGTGGTGGATTGCCTCTTGGGTTAATGCTGTTAGTCATCGCTTTGCTTTCGTTATCGTGCCTTCTGGCTACGTGCCCGCGCGTGGATAGTTCCCGGCCCCAGCCGCGGTGGGGGGCGACCGACCCAGGCCCTGTGTTCGTGTCGCGGTGCCCGTGGGGCACGGACCGGAGGGGTGCTCCTGTAATGAGCCCAGGTCGTGGAGCCTTTCAACGACTAGGACAGAAACACTCGCGAGGGCGCTCGGCTGCCCCCCTCGCGAGGTCTTGCACAAGAGAAATCGAGTCAGGAGAGTGAAAAGGCGAAGAACCGCAAGTCAGGGTCGGTAACAGCTTCAATAAAACTTCGGAAAGCAAATGAACTAACCAACTGCGGAAAGCAAATGAACAACCCAACTGCGGAAAGCAAATGAAAAAGCCCCGTCCGGCACCTAATCTAGTCTTCGACGTCTTCTCACCAGCGCAGAGCTAAGTGCTGCGACTGGGCGTGGGAGGGAGCCCCAGGGCCTAAGGCCGGCGCTCCTGAGACTTCAGGGCGTGTACAACCCCAACTCATTATTACGTGAGAGTGTCACAGGCGGCAAGCTTCACAGGCGTTGGCCTTCTTCGCAGGCTCCGGGCCTTTCTCGGGGGAAGCGAGCTTCACGGGCATTTGCCCTCTTCACAGGCTCTGGGCCTTCTCCAAAACGCGACGGCTTCACAGGCGTTCGCCTTCTTCACAGGCTCTGGGCCTTTTCCAGAAGGGATAATCTTCACAGGCAGTCGGCTTCTTCACAGGCTCTGGGCCTTTTCCAGAAAGGATAATCTTCACAGGCAGTCGCCTTCTTCACAGGCTCTGGGACTTTTCCAGAAAGGATAATCTTCATAGGCAGTCGCCTTCTTCACAGGCTCTGGGCCTTTTCCAAAAAGGATAATCTTCACAGGCAGTCGCCTTCTTCACAGGCTCTGGGCCTTTTCCAGAAAGGATAATCTTCACAGGCAGTCGCCTTCTTCACAGGCTCTGGGCCTTTTCAGGGGTAGAACCTCCGGAGGTGCTGGATGTTCCACGCCTTTTGGATCGGCACTCCCTCCTGAGTCTCCAAGCGCGCGGAGCCAGGCCTGGAAACATGAACAACCTTGAACGGGCCCTCCCACATGGGAGAGAGCTTGTGCAGTCCCTCCCTGGAGAGAACTCGCCTGAGCATGAGGTCTCCTACCTTGAGGGTTATGGGGCGGATGTTGCGGCAGTGATATCGCCGCAGTGCTTGTTGGTACCTCGCTACTCGCAGCGTGGCTTCTCGGCGGTGTTCCTCCCCCAGCACGAGGTCCATCCCCCCATGGCGCCTCGTCGAACGCCAGGACCCGTGCGGAGCGATGTCTGACCTCGTGAGGGAGGACCACTTCAGCTCCATAGACCAGGAAGAATGGGGTCTCTCCTGTCGGCTTGGTCGCGGTAGTGCGGATGGACCACAACACGGACTGAAGCTCATCGTACCAACCTGTGCCACAGGCCTCCAGCTTCTTCTTGAACGTCATGGTCTTGAGGCCCCTCAGAACCTCCGCGTTGGCCCGCTCGGCCTGACCGTTGCTTCGGGGGTGCGCCACCGAAGCGTTGCATATCTGCGTTCCAAGGTTAGCACAGTATGTTTTGAAGAGGTTACTGGTGAACTGCGAACCATTGTCTATGATGATGCGGTTCGGCACCCCGAACCGGCTCACGATGCCCTTGATGAACTTGACCGCGGAACCCGCGGGGATGGTGCGGACAGCCTCCACTTCAGCCCACTTGGTGAACTTGTCCACGGCGACGTAGAGGTAGCGGTAGCCCCCTGGCGCGCGAGGAAACAGGCCCAGGATGTCCAGCCCCCAGACTACGAATGACCATGAGAGGGGTATAGTCTGCAGGCCTCCTACCGGCTGATGGATTTGCTTGGCGTGGAACTGGCAGGCCTCGCAAGCCTTCACCAGTTCGACGGCGTCGTTGAGTGCGGTGGGCCAATAAAACCCACTACAGAATGCCTTGCCGACGAGGGTCCGTGATGATGAATGATGCCCGCAGTCTCCACCATGTATATCTTCCAGCAGTTCCCTTCCTTGCTCCCGGGAGATGCAGCGCATGGATACATCGTTTGGTCGCTTCCGGTAGAGCTCTCCATCGTTGATGCACTATGCCGTGGCCTGCTGTGCCACGCGCTTCGCTTCCTCTTCCTTCTCCGACAGGGTCCCTTGCGTTAAGTAACTCCGGAGCTCTGTGATCCAGCACCCCTCCTGAGGCTCCATCATCAGGAGCAGGCGTGCTCCTGAGGCCGGGCCACAGACCGGGGCTCCCGAGGCAGGTGGTTGGGGGAGCTCCTCCCGAGGCTGAGCCGTGTTTGATAATGACGGCAGGGCTGAGGGCTTGAAGAGCCATTCCTCGAAGACGCCAGGCTCCTGAGGTAACCGTTTGGATGCTCGCCTGGCGATGTTGTCGGCCTCCTGATTGGTGCCACGGGGCACATGCTACAACTCCAACCCCCCAAAACTGCTTCTCCATCTTGCGGACCTCTGCAAGGTAGGCTTCCATGTGCTCATCTTTCGGCTCGTACAACTTGTTGGAGAAATTGACAAGGAGCTGCGAGTCGCCCTTGATGGTGAGGCGTTTCACCCCCAGGGCAGCCGCGACCTTCAAGCCCGCTATTAGACCTTCATACTCCGCTATGTTGTTGGAGACCTTCTCACCTTGCTGGAAACAGAGCTGTACAGCGTAGTAGAGCTTGTCCTGAGTGGGCGATATGAGCACCGCCCCAGCCCTAGCGCCATGCCTGGAGAACGCCCCATCGAAGTACATGACCCAGCCTTCCGGCGCTTCGCTTCCCGGGGAGAGGGATCGATCCTCGTCGGCCTTGAGGCCTGGTGCCTCTGTCCATTCTGAAACAAAATCCGCTAAGGCTGCTCCCTTGATGACTCTGGTTGTGCTGAATTCGAGCTCAAACACTTGCAGTTCTATGTTCCACTCAGCGACCCTCCCACCCGAGTTAGGGCTCCTAAGCACTCTCTCCAGGGGGTATGACGAGATGACCTTGATGGGGTGACCCTGAAAATAGTGCCGCAGCTTACGCGAGGCCACCAGCAGCGCGAGGAGGAGCTTCTGAGGCATGGGGTATCGTGCCCTCGCGTCCCGCAACACCGTGCTGATGAAGTATACTGGGTGCTCAACGAGGTTGGGTGCGTCAGTGCTGGCGACGCCTTCCGAAGACCATGGCGCCTCCTGAGGCGATGAGGCCTCCGGAGGCTGGCCATCTGGGAGAGGGGCCCCTTCCGGCTTCGGTGCACTCCCCTGCGGCGGCTGACCCTCCCCAGCCGCGGTGGCGGTTTCCGCGGGCCTTCCTTGTTCCTGTTTTGCCTTGTCCCGGGCTGCTGCCGTGGTTTTGACTCGACGCTCCTCCCTAACCGCCACCAGGGCGGCGCTGGCAGAGTAGGGAGTGGCGGCGAGGTAAAGCACCAGGGGCTCTTGAGGGCACGGAGCCACCATGACCGGAGGGCTGGTCAGGTATCTCTTGAGATCTTGGAACGCCTTGTCGGCCTCTTCAGTCCATTCAAAGGGCCCCTCCTTCTTCATTAGCTGGAAGAAAGGCAGCGCTCGCTCCCCCAACTTGGAGATGAAACGCCCTAGCGCGGTCACGCGCCCAGTGAGCTTCTGCATTTCTCTGAGGGTCTTTGGCGGGCTCATGTCCTCGACCGCCTTGACCTTCTCCGGGTTAGCCTCGATGCCTCGGTGGGACACGAGGAAACCCAAGAGCTTGCCCGAGGGGACTCCGAACACACACTTCTCTGGGTTGAGTCGGAGGCTCACTGCGTTGAGGCTCGCGAAGGTTTCCTCCAGGTCTTGTATCAGGGTCTTGGCCTCCCGAGACTTCACCACAATGTCATCGACGTAAGCCTCAACGTTCTTCCCAAGCTGTGGGCCCAAGGTGATGTGCATCAGCCACTGAAAGGTCGCCCCTGCATTGCGCAGCCCGAATGGCATGCATGTGTAGCAGTACACCCCACACGGGGTTAGGAAGGCTGTCTTCTCGACGTTTTCTACCGCCATCTTGATCTGGTGATACCCAGAGAAGGCATCCAAGAAGCATAGCAGGTCGCATTCTGCGGTGGAATCAACGATCTGGTCGATGCGGGGGAGCGGGAACGGATCCTGCAGACATGCCTTGTTGAGGTTGGTGAAGTCGACACACATACGCTCCTTCCCCCCTTTCTTTGGCACAATGACAGGGTTGGCCAGCCAATCCGGGTATCGGACCTCGCGAATGACCCCAGCGGCCTCTAGTTTGCGGGTCTCTTGGACGATGAAGGCCTGCTTTTCTATGGACTGCCGCCTTGCCTTCTGCTTCACAGGGCGCACGTTGGGGCACACGTTGAGGTGATGCTCGATTACGCTCCTAGGGATCCCCGCCAACTGGTCGGGCTCCCAAGCGAATACCTTCTTGTTCGCGCGCAGGAACTTGACCAGGGCCTCCTCCTGCTCGGGCTCGAGGTTGGCGCCTATGGTGAAAGTGGCGTTGGTGGACCCGTCCTCATCGACGGGTATCTGCTTGGTTTCTGCCTTGTCTTGGGTGAACAACTGTTTCTTCTTGGCAGGTGCAGCCCCCTTGGGCTCGGGGGTCTCCTAGTCGGCGGGCTGTGCCGACGCCGCCGTCTTGAAGGCGAGCTTGAGCACTCGCAGCGCGTCCCCGGTGTCCCCGTGCACGGTGAGGACACCACCGCTTCCAGGCATCTTCATGAGGTTGTACGTCGGGTGCGTCGCGGCCATGAACTGGGCCAGTGCTGGATAGCCGAGGATGGCGTTGTAGGGGAGGCCGATGGGGGCGATGTCGAAGTTGACCAGCTTCGTGCGGAAGTTGTCGTAGGTGCCGAAAGTCACTGGGAGCCGGATCTGTCCCAAGGAGCTGGATGACCCGCCCCCAACGCCTGAGAAGGGCCGGCTGGGTTGCAGTCATTCCAGGGGTATGCAGAGGAGGTTGAAGGCCTCAACCGAGAGCACGTTGAGGCCCGCGCCGCCATCGATGAGGGTTCTGGTCACGGCCACCTGGCAGATGGTGGGGGTGCACAACATGGGGAGCGCACCCGAGCAGGCCGAGTTGGAGGGGTGGTCCTCCGAGCTGAAGGTCAGGCCGGCCTTGGGCGCCACCCGGTCCGGGAGAGCCCCCTGGCGCGTAGAAGCGGCGTTGGCCCGGCGGATGAACGGCTTGACGTGGTGACTTGTAGGCGGCGCCTGCGAGCCGCCCAGGAGGGCCGCGACGACCGGAGGTGTTGGTGCAGCGTGGTGGGCGAGGAAGAGGCCGCGGAGCTCTTCCCAAGAGGCCACGGAGGCTGCCGGCAGGTGGAGCAGCCATGCGCGCGGGGCGCCGGTGAGGGCCATGGGAAGCCAGTTGGCCATGACCCTACCGTCACCTCCAGCTTCGAGGATGGCTTCCTTGTACGCCCGCAAGAAGGCCAGCGGATCAGTCGCGCCGCTGTAGCGTGGCGGCGTCGTCGGCTTGAACTTGTCGGGCCACCGTACCCGTTGCAGGGCTGGGGCCAGGGATCGGATCCCCCTGGCCCCCGTGCTGGCGCCGGCGGCCGGAGCGGGCGAAGCGCTACTCATCGCGAGGCAGGTCGTGGCGGTGGCGGAAGGGAAAACTCCGGCGCACCCCTACCTGGCGCGCCAAATGTCGGATTTCGGGTTCCGGCAGACCCTTGAGGTTCGAACTCTGGGGTGCGCGCGGAGATTACGCCTTCTTCCTACCTGCACCCCTCCGCCTCGCAAAGATCTAAGCAATGGAAAACACAACACAAGAGACACAGGGTTTATACTGGTTCGGGCCGCCGTTGTGGTCTAATACCCTACTCCAGTGTGGTGTGGTGGATTGCCTCTTGGGCTGATGATGATGAACAATACAAGGAAGAACAGCCTCGCGAGGGTCTGTTCTTGGCTGGGGGGATGAACTGCTAGGAGGAGTTCAGTCACCCTTCTCTCTCTCTCTCTCTCTCTCTCTCTCTCTCTCTCTCTCTCTCTCTCTCTCTCTCTCTCTCTCTCTCTCTCTTTCTCTGATCTGATTGCCGATCGATCTCCCTCTACCCTGGGGGTGGCTAGTCCTATTTATAGGCAAAGGCCCTGGGCCTCTTCCCAAATATTGAGCGGGAAGGGCGCCAACAATCAGCCATTTTGAAGGGGAACATCTGGTACACTTATCCTGACTAAAGTTGGTCCTCGCCTGCCAAAGGTTCTGGTGATGACGCTGGCTTGGGCTCCACAATGACTTCCTCCTTGTCGCGGGGCTGGTCTTGGTCTCGTTGCACCGAAATGGGTGCCTTTGCTTGATACTCCCGCCTGCGCTTGCTCCCTTTGCACCAAAGAGGAAAGGGAGGACACTGCGCGGGCTGGCGCCCGCCTGGCGCCCTTGGTCGTCATGGCTTGCGTCATGGGCACCTCGTGAGGTACCCCGCCTTGATCTCTCTGCCTCTTCGTGAGCCAGCCTGATGAGGCCGTGCCTGAGGAAGCTCTGTGTCATCCGCCCCGCGAGGCTCGGCCCCTCGCGAGGGTCTTGGGTCTGTGTTGATGAAGATGGGCCGTGCTAGGCCCCCTTTTGAGCCACGCCACAGGCCGCAGGCAGGCAAGTCTGGGGACCCCCGTTCCCAGAACACCGACAGTGCCTCCATGGGAGCACGGTGCATGTGAGACGAAGAACCAGCAGGGGTCAGCGATGGAGTGGCAGTGCGGTCGACCTGCCGCACCGAAGGATGCAGCGAGGACGCCTACTGCTCGTTCCCCACTGGGCCGGTGGCAGCATTGGCGGCGGGAGACGGAGAATGGCGAGGTGGCCCGCCAACGGGAGCTATCTGAGCGACGCGAGCGGTGAGGGCAGCCCGACGCTCAGCTCGAGCACGGCGAGCGTCCTCCATGGAGACGATGGAGCGACGAACTGATGGAAGGGAAGCTACGGCGCACCCCTACCTGGCGCGCCAAATGTCGGATGTGGGGTTTCGGCAAACCCTTGAGGTTCGAACACTGGGGTGCGCGTGAAGTCTTTCCTTCCTACCGATCTACGCCCTAGCTTGCTAGGATCTCGTGGACGAACTCGCAAGACAGAAAGACACAAGGTTTATACTGGTTCGGGCCACTGTTGTGGTGTAGTACCCTACTCCAGTGTAGTGGTGGTGGATTGCCTCTAGGGCTGATGATGAACAGTACAAGGGAAGAACAGCCTCCTGACGTTGAGGTGTTCTTGTGCCTGGCTAACTTGTGTGGGTGAGAGCTGGGTGAATTGCCCGATGCGCTACTGCGATGGCTAGGTCTACTTATATAGGCCCTGGTCCTCTTCCCAAATGTTGAGCGGGAAGGGAGCCAACAACGGCGGGCAAATTTGAAGGGGGACAGCTAGTACAAGCTATCTTGACAAAAGTGGTCTTCGCCTGCGAAAAGCTCTGGTGGTGACGCCGTCTTGGGCTCCACAATGACCTCCATCTTGCCGTCCTCCTGGTCTTGGTCTCGTTGCACCAATATAGCAACCTTTGCATGATGCTTCGGTACTCTTCGCTTGTGTTGGCCTCCTTAGCACCAAAAAGGAAATAAGGACGCTGCGCGCACTGGCGCCCGCCTGGCGCCTACCTGGTGTCGTGCGTCATGGCTCACGTCACGAGAGCCTCGTGAGGTTTGCCCCGCCTTGATATCTCCGCTCCTCGTGAGCCTTCCTGGCTAGGCTACTCCAGAGGAGGACTTGCGTCATCCGCCTCACGAGGCTTGGACCCTCGCGAGGGTCTTGGATGCTTTGTTGATGAAGGTGGGCCGTACGGCCTGCTGGCTTAGCCACGCCGTGGGCCGCAGGCAGGCAAGTCTGGGGACCCCCGTTCCCAGAACTCCGACACCGACGGTTTCTGGTTCATGTGGGAAGGACCCCCCTATCGCCCACACTTACTTGGCGACGGTTCCAAATGCCGTCGCGGAAAGGGGTAAAACACCATTTGTTTAGGATCGACGCGCACCAGTGAACACCATGGTAGTTCTGTGAAAACAGCGTTAGTCCGGGGTTAGTTTCATCAAATCATGCAAATTAGAGTCCAAAACAAGAGGAAAAGCGTGAGAAAAAGTAGATACGTTGGAGACGTATCAATTCCCCCAAGCTTAAACCTTTGCTTGTCCTCAAGCAATTCAGTTGATAAACTGAAAGTGAGAAAGAAAAACTTTTACAAACTCTTTTGCTCTTGTTTGCATAAATAAGCTTAAACAACACCCAGGTTTTCAGCCAACATTATAACTAACCATGTAAACAATAACTCTTAAAGATTATAATGATTCATATCAATGACATAATCAGCTAGCAAGCAATAATAAAATATCTCAAATAGTAACGCGTTGTCAAACCAACTATGATATAATATGACAATAGTTGTATCTCGCTAGCCCTTTCTGAGACCGCAAAACACAAATGCAGAGCACCTCCAAAGTTCAAGCAGCGACTAAACATTGAAATTCATAGTAGAAAAGATCCAGTCATGATGCACCCAACATTAGCTATACAGAATGCATAAATCATGACAGCCGTGTTCTACTCAGTTTCTGGTGCTTGGTTTTAGAAGGTGGTGACACAACATAAAAGTAAAAAGAAAGTCCCTTCGCAGAGGGAAGCAGTGATTTGCAGAGGTGCCAGAGCTCAATTTTTAAAACAGGGATAAATGATAATTTTGAGACATGCCCCCTTCTTATTCACTTCACGACTATCAGTTATCAACATCTTCCGTGCTAAACACGCTAGTGGCGGTCCCCAAGTGGAAAGTAAAGGTTTTGACTCCATTGGGAGTTTTTGTTTGATTATTCAAGAGATGAACACTTTTTCATATTTTCAATTTGGGGCCGGGCATCCCTAATACCGCCCATTTCCTCGTGCGATGGCGAGTGAATAAACAGTCCACCTGAGGATAACTTGCTTAGCACGGAAGATATCAACCACCTCCTGTCGTTCCATGAACGATCCCGGCACACCAAACAGATAATTTTTTAGAAGTTTTTTAGAGGTGGCACATGCAAATTTACTTAGGACGGCAGGGTAATACCACATATAGGTAGGTATGGTGGACTCATCTGGAATAACTTTGGGTTCAAGGTTTTGATGTACAAGCAGAATTCCCACTTAGTACAGGCGAAGGCTAGCAATTAAGATTGGGAAGTGGCCAGCTAGAGAGCAACAATGATCATGACCAGGCATTATGCATAAGTAACATTGGACACTAGCATGAGTATGATATGAACACCATGAACATAAACATTATAGAGGTTATGTTGGTTTTGATTCAACTACATGCATGAACATGTACCAAGTCAAGCCACTCGAACATTCGGAGGAGGATACCATATCATCATACTACATCACAATCATTTTAATGCTATGTTGATATCCAAGATAAATCATTATCAACTCCCAGCTACTTATGCATGGCATGAGAAACTATAATCTCTAATTGTCATTGCAAACATGTTTAATCATAATGGGCTAAAGCCTGGATACTTGGTTAAACATATTTACATAGATAGAACAAGTCGAGTTCATACCAGTCTGTCTTTGCCACGACCAGCTCATCGAATATCGTCATTATTGCCTTTCACTTGCACGACCGAATGATACGAAAATAATAATAGTGCAAGAGTGCCATGGACTAAGATGGAATCTGCAAACATTTTATTCAACGGGAGAAGACAAGGTAAAATGGTCTCTTTATTAGTTCAACATTTATTCATATGAGAGCCACTCAACATTTTCATCATGGTCTTCTCCTCGGTACAACTCGAATAAAAATAAAAGAAATTCAAAGAAACACACTGAAATATTTTTGGAGTTTTTGGTTTTCTTCAATAAGCAAAAACGAGAAAAACTATTTACACGGGAAAGCTCCCAACAAGCAAAAAAAGAACTAGGAAATCTTTTTGGGTTTTCTTTTTAGTACTACTACTAAGCATGCATATAAAGTAAATTACTACCACTATTTTTTTGGTTTTTCTAAGGTTTCTCAAACACACAAGAAAGCAAGAAAATGAATCTAAGCATGGATGATACAATGAAAAAGTGTGAGCACCGACAAGTAGAATGATATGTGAACATGAATGTAAAGTCGGTGGAAACACATACTCCCCCGAGCTTAGGCTTTTGACCTAAGTTGGTAATTGATCAGTAGCCTGGAGGATAGTAAGGATCCTGAGGAGCGGGCATCCACTCATGCCACTATGGAGGTGCCTGTGCAGCCTCGGCAGCAGCCTGAGCATTCCAGTAGGCGAGGATGTCTGCAGGCATAATCCGGTATCCGCCCTGGCAACAGAATCAAACAGAGCAGGTGCAGGCAAGGGGATAACATCACGAGTGTCAATGTTATAAACCAAGTTATAAGGAATGGCAAGATCAAGACGATCATGTGCAGGAAAGTGATGGTGGTCCATGGCTGCATGGTCTAGGTAAACTGTGGTAAGAGGGACATCATGGTGGCGTATCGCCACCTAGAAGTGCGCCGCCAACCGAGTAGCAAAAACCCCACCATGTATTTTACCCTGAGATTTATTAAGATGGAGGCGACGAGCCACAATAGCTCCCAAGCTATCAGTGTTATCGCCCTCTATTGCACGACGTAAAACAGCAAGGTCTGGTGAACTAAGTGCACCCACCTTCTCCCTAGCAAGCAAGCATTTTGTAATAAAAAGTGCAAAGTAACGAACACCCGGAAAATGTAAGCCACCGACAGTGATGGCTGACTCTCTCCTCGCATCACCCAGTGTCAAAGTGCGACAAAAATCCTCAAACTCATCCGGCCTAGGCTCAGCCAAGCTCCCATCAGAAGGGATCATACATATGTCACAAAATTCAGTAACTGGTATCCGGTGATTTTCAGCATATAAATCAAAGCTCACTTCAGGAGGATTATTTCTAGGCAAGAATGTTAAGCTTTGAACAAAGACATTTGTGAGGATTTGGTGCTGGTCACACGCATCTGCGATGAAGTCGGTGAGACCGGCGTTGGCATTGAATTGCATGAACTCCTCATGAATTCCAGCTTCTTGTAGGAACGGGATGTGCGGCCATTCGCACGGTCGTACCTCCGCCAACCTCCAAAGGTGGAGATCATTGTCAGAAGACTCCCCAATAACACCCTTGGAGTTCTTCTTAGAGCCAAATTTCCTTAAGATATTCATGTCCGCGTCCAATTTTTCCTATGAACAAAAATCTCAATTTTTAGTCCACAAAATTTTTCCAACAAAACTTCACAAAACTAATAACAACTACTCATAGGGATACATAGAGGCCATAGAAAGCATTCGAACTAATTAGAACACTAAGAGTTGAAAATGCAAGGACATCTACAACAACACCAAGAGTAGCTGATTATTCAAAGTATAAACCACTAAAACAAAAACTAATTGGACAAATGATGGAGTCACATACCAAGCAACAATTCCCCGAAACAGTTTCGGAAATGGAGCTTCGAGCAAATAGATCGAAAATGGCAGCAAAATGACCAAGAACTAGAGAGAGAGAGAGAGCAAGGGCGAATTTTTTCTGGAGGTAGATGACAATGTGGGACAAAGAGATAAGTGAGGGGGGCCACGTGGGGACCACAACCCCCCAGAGCGCGCCAGGGGGTGCCGGCGCGCCCAGGTGGGTTGTGCCCACCTGGTGCACCTCCCTCTGGTAAATTTTTGCACCAAAATTTCTTAAATATTCAGGAAAATTCTTATAAAATTTTCAGGGCATTCTGAGAACTTTTATTTTTGGGTCATTTTTTATTGCACTAGAAATTCAGAAAACAGACAAAACATGGCATTTTATTTTTTTAACTAATAAAAATATAAAATAAAGAGACGGGACAAAATATAGTGCTTACTAAATTCATCAACTTCATACCGCTCAAAAATGATTCACTAATAAGGTTGATCAAGTCTTATTAACAACCACTTTCAGTTAGTATGAAACCGAAGAACTTTCATAAATCACTAAATTACCTCAATGGGGATATGCATTTCCCCAACAATAAGTGTTTCATATTTCTTTTTGACAGTAGGTACATGTATTTGAAAACTTCGAATAGTGATTGTCGGAGATTTTTCACTAACATTAATACAATTCACTTGGAATTGTTTCTTCGGAAAGTGCACCGTATGCTCATTACCATTGATATGAAAAGTGACCTTGCTTTTATTGCAATCAATAACAGCCCTTGCAGTATTCAAGAAGGGTCTACCAAGGATAATCAACATGTTGTCGTCCTCGGGCATCTCAAGTATAACAAAGTCAGTCAAAATAGTAACATTAGCAACATCAATGGGCACATCCTCACAGATACTGATAGGTATGGCAGTTGATTTATCAGCCATTTGCAAAGATATTTCAGTAGGTCTAAGTTTATTCAAGTCAAGTCTTTTACATAAAGAGAAAGGCATAACACTAACACGAGCTCCTAGATCACACAAAGCAGTTTTCACATAATTCTTGTTGATGGAGCAAGGTATAGTTGGTATTCCCGGATCTCCAAGTTTTTTAGGTATTCCATATTTAAAAGTATAATTAGCAAGCATAGTGGAGATTTCAGCTTCCAGTATTTTTCTCTTATTAGTGATGATGTCTTTCATGTACTTTGCATAAGGAGGCATTTTCAAGATATCAGTCAAGCGAGTACGCAAAAAGACTCGCCTCAGCATTTCAGCAAAGCGTTCAAATTCTTCATCATCTTTCTTTTTAGTTGACTTGGGTGGAAAAGTCATACGTTTTTGAACCCACGGTTCTCTTTCTTTACCGTGTTTCCTAGCCACAAAGTCTCTTTTATCATACCTTTTATTTTTAGGTTGTGGGTTATCATGATCAACAGGTGGTTCTATCTCAACATCATTGTCTGGTTCTCTATCATTGGTTGGTTGAGAGTCTTCATGAACCTCATCATAATCTTTTTCATTATCACTAGGTGAGTGTTCATTACCAGATTGAGTTTCAGCATCAGAGATAGAAGTTTCATTATCATTATCAGGAGGTTTTTCTATTTCAGGTTCACTAGAAGTGTGCAAAGTCCGATCATTTTTCTTCTTCTTTTTTCTTTTTAGAAGGACTAGGTGCACTAGTGTTAGCTCTTTGTGAATATTGTTCAATTCTTTTTGGGTGTCCCTCAGGATAAAGTGGTTCCTGAGTCATTTTACCTCCTCTAGTTGCAACTCTAACAGCAAAGTCATGCATATTGTGATTCATTTCATCAAGTAATTCTCTTTGAGATTTTGAAACTTTTTCTAATTGAGTTTGAACCATAGAAGCATGTTTCCCAACACCTGTAACATCATTTGAAATTCTAAATAACAAGTCACTCAAGCGAGCAATCATGTCAGAATTATATTTCAATTGTTTCATAACATTTGCATTGAAGTGATCTTGTTTTCTGATGTAGTTTTCAAACTCATAAAAGCATTGACTAGGATGCATATTGTGAGGATTATCATTTTCATTGAACTTCATAAGAGAATTTATCTCTACCACCTTAGGCAGTGGTGGTGTATTAAGCCCATGTATTTTCTTCAATAGGAGGTAATTTTTTAACATCCTCGGCTTTAATACCTTTTTCCTTCATAGATTTCTTTGCCTCTTGCATATCTTCAGGACTGAGATATAATATACCCCTCTTCTTCAGAGTGGGTTCAGGCAGTGGTTCAGGAATAGTCCAATCATCATAATTTTTCAATATGTTATTCAATAATTCTTCAGCTTGTCCAACAGTTCGTTCCCTGAAAACACAACCAGCACAACTATCTAGGAAGTCCCTAGAAGCATCGTTTAGTCCATTATAGAAGATACCAAGTATTTCATTTTTCTTAAGAGGATGATTAGGCAAAGCATTAAGTAACCGGAGAAGCCTCCCCCAAGCTTGTGGGAGACTCTCTTCTTTAGTTTGCACAAAGTTAAATATTTCCTGTAAGGCAGCTTGTTTCATATGAGCAGGAAAATATTTTTCAGAGAAGTAATAAATCATATCCCGGGGACTACGCACACAACCAGGAGCAAGAGTATTGTACCAAGCTTTAGCAGCACCCTTTAATGAGAAAGGAAATAATTTGAGAATAAAGTAATAGCGAGTTTTCTCATCATGAGTAAAAAGGGTGGCTATATCATTCAACTTAGTAAGATGTGCCACAATAGTTTCAGTTTCATAACCATAGGAAGGACCAGATTCAACCAAAGCAACTAACACTGGGTCGATAGAGAATTCATAATCCTTATCAGCAATACAGATAGGTGAAGTAGAAAACTTAGGATCACATTTCATTCTAGCATTCAGAGATTTTTCTTTATACTTGCATAGTAATTTATCTAGATCATCTCTATCATTGCAAGCAAGAATATCTCTGGTTGCTTCTTCACTCATAACATAACCTTTCGGTACCTTAGGCAATTCATATCTAGGAAGGCTAGTTCTAGTAGGTGTTTCAGGAGTTTCAGTTTCAAGCTCATCATCAGAATCAACAACATCATGTTGTATAACTCTAGCAATTTGTTTATGAATAAAGTCACCAAGTGGCACATCATCATTATCAAGCAAGGTACCAACATCATCATAAGCATCATTCATAGTAAAAGTAGCATCATCAATAACTTGCGATATACCAGAATTAATAGCATGTGGTGGTGTTGCAAATTTACTCATACAGAAGGTGAATCTAAAGCAAAACTGGATGGCAGTTCCTTACCCCCCTCGTCTTTGAGGGATAAATCTTATTCTTTGGATCCTTCAGATTCTTCATAGTGATAATATGATAATAATCCCAAGTGACTCAACAAATATAGCTATGCTCCCCGTCAACGGCGCTAGAAAAAGGTCTTGATAACCCACAAGTATAGGGGATCACAACAATTTTCGAGGGTAAAGTATTTAACCCAAATTTATAGATTCGACAGAAGGGGAGCCAAAGAATATTTGAAGGTATTAGCAGCTGAGTTGTCAATTCAACCACACCTGGAGATTAACTATCTGCAGCAAAGTGATCAGTAGCAAAGTAGTTTGATAGTAGTGACAGCAGCAATAGTAACAGTAACAGTGATTGCAGTAATTTTGTAGCAAGTGTAACAGTGAAGATAGCAGTGGTAACTTAGCAATATCAATATAAATAAATTCGTAGGCATTGGATCGGTGACTTGTTGGATGATATTCATCATGTGACAGTTATAACCTAGGGCGATAGGGAACTAGCTCCAGTTCATCGATATAATGTAGGCATGTATTCCGTAAATAGTCATACATGATTTATTAAAAGAACTTGCATGACATCTTTTGTCCTACCCTCCCGTGGTAGCGGGGTCCATATTGGAAACTAAGAGATATTAAGGCCTCCTTTTAATAGGGAACAGGAACAAAGCATTAACACATAGTGAATACATGAACTCCTCAAAGTACGGTCATCACCGGGAGTGGGCCCGGTTGTTGTCACTCCGAGGTTGTCGGATCATAACACATAGTAGGTGACTATAACTTGCAAGATTGGATCTAAGATATGGATATAATGATGAATTCATAAACGGTTCAGATCTGAGTTCATGGCACCCGGGCATAAAGTGACAAGCATTAAGCATAGCAAAGTCATAGCAACATCAATCTAAGAACATAGTGGATACTAGGGATCAGGCCCTAACAGAACTAACTCGGTTACATGATGAATATCATCCAACTCCTCACCGACCAGCGAGCCTACGAATGAATTACTCACTCTCGATGGGGAGCATCATGGAATTGGCGATGGAGAAGGGTTGGTGATAACGAAGAACGAAGATCCCCCTCTCCGGAGCCCCAAACGGATTCCAGATCTGCCCTCCCGAGGAAGAACAGGGCTTGGTGGCGGCTCCGTCTCGTGGATCGCGATAATTCTTTCTCCTTGATTTTTTCTGGAAATATGTGATTTTATAGTATAAGGGGGGTCATCAGCGGGGCCACCATGTGGGTACAACTCACCTGGGCACGACAGGAGAGGGGGGCACACCCTGGTGGGTTGTGCCCAACCAGGGGCCCCTCTTTGGTGGGTCTTGGCTCCAACAATCCTTATTTATTCCATAAAAATCCTCGCAAAGTTTCGTTCCATTCTGAGAACTTTTATTTCCGCACAAAAACAACACCATGGTAGTTTTGCTGAAAACAACGTCAGTCCGGGGTTAGTTTCATCCAAATCATGAAAATTAGAGTCCAAAACAAGAGGAAAAGCGTGAGAAAAAGTAGATACATTGGAGACGTATCAATGCCTTCCGGGGCATCCCCAAGCTTAGGAGCTTGAGTCTTCCTTGAATATTACCTTGGGGTGCCTTGGGCATCCCCAAGCTTAGGGTTTTTCCACTCCTTATTCTCCTCATATCGGCATCTCACTCAAAACTTGAAAACTACAATCACATAAAACTTAACGAAACTTCGTGAGATGGGTTAGTATGATAAAGAGCAAATCATTCACTTGGGTACTGTCAAGATAATATTCATAATTTTTCTCACACAATGTCTACTATACTATAGCATTTCTACAATTTATATTGAGCAATATAAGCCATAGAAACTAGAAAACAAGCAAACTATGCATTGAAAGCAGAAACTGTCAAAAACAGAATAGTCTGTAATGGTCTGAATAACAACCATACTTCTATTACTCCAAAAATTCTGAAAATTAGGAAAACCTTATTAATCTTGTGTAAAAATTTCAGATCAAAAGCATGCATGTGTGATTTTTTAAAATTCTGGCAAAGAGCGCAAAAGTTTTTGTTTTGCAGCAAGATCAAATCAACTATCACCATAGATCATCGCAAAGGTCTTATTTTGCACTTTATTGAAGCAAAATCTATAAAACATGATTACTATAGTAGCATAATCATGACAACACACAAAAACAGTAAGGATAAATATTGGGTTGTCTCCCAACAAGCGCTTTTCTTTAATGCCTTTTTAGCCAGGCATGATATTTTAATGATACTCTTCCAAGCCCAATTTCGACGATAATTTTATTCATACTCCAAAATATATAAGTGAAGTTCATAGAGAATTCTACAATTAATATGGATTGACCAATATCCGAGCTCAAAATATATAAGTGAAGCACACGAAGCATTCTGTAAAGCCATACTCAAAAGATTTAAGTGAAGCACAAAGAGCATTATATAAAGCCATAATCAAAAGATTTAAGTGAAGCAAAAAGAGCATTCTACAAATCAATGAAGGGCTATCTCATACTAGCATGGTTCATAAAGTAAAAGAAAAGAAAAATAAACACAAAATACACATATCATGTGAACAAAACAAAAACCGAGGTATACCGATAATTGTTGAAGAAGAAAGATGCGATGCCAACCGGGCATCCCCAAGCTTAGATGCTTGAGTATCCTTGAAATATTTGCTTGGGGTGCCTTGGTCATACCCAAGCTTGAACTCTTGCCTCTCCTTGTTCTTCTCATATCGATAACTCCTCGATTTTCGAACACTTCATCCACACAAAACTTAACAAAAAACCTTGTGAGATCCGTTAGTATAATAAAGCAAATCACTACTATTAGGTACTGTTGTAAACTCATTCCAATTTCATATTAGCATTCTATGTACTGTATTCCAACTTCACCATGGTTCATACCCCGCGATACAACCCATAGATTCCTCAAAATAAGCGAACAACACATATAAAACATAATCTGTCAAGAACAGGACAGTCTGTAGCAAACTAGAAACTTCTTCTACTTCTGTAACTCCAAAAATCCTAAAACATTAGGACAAAATAAAAAATTTGCATAGCAGTACTGTGTAAAATTTTCAAAAACTTTTGATGTTCCGGTAAAAATTGTAAATTCGCGCACTACAGCCGAATTTTCTGTTTTTGCACCGCACATAGCAAATAAGCAATCTAATCATCCTAAAACCAAAACTTGGCACATTATTTTTATAATACAATGGATATATACAATGGGATAATTATTTTTGAGAAAATTCCATGAAAAATTCTACATTGTTTCCATGAGCACGAACACAAGTGTTCAAGGTCGACCCTCACTTCTCTAATGCATAACCTTCCAATCACATCTCTTTTTGAAAAAGTTTTTTTAGGCATAAGAGGCAAGTGACTTTTTGTATTTTCATTCTTCTAAAAATATTGTTTGTTTCACTCACAACTAAAGAAAAAAAAGGGTAAACTTTTGGTGGAAAACGACACCTATGGAATCACTGGATCCCTTCTATGGTTGGCGGGTGCGGGGTTGTGCAAAGAGCGGGTCTAGGAGCCAGCACAAAGGTCGTTTATCCAGGTTCGGTCCGCGAGGATGCGTAATACCCTAGTCCTGCTTTGGTGTATATTTGGGTGTTCTTGAGATCTCGAACTAGCTACGGTGCGTGCGTAGTCCAAAAGCTCTGAATCCTTCTCCCGTACGCCTCGGGCCTCCTTTTATAGACAAAAAGGGGCCGCCACAGTGGCACACAGGAGGTGGAAAGGTATACAGTGTACAAGCTTATCGCCTATCATTACGGGACGAGGCGCATTAAATGCGCTTCTTAGGTGTCCCATTGCTTTATTAGGGACGGCAACGAGGCCCATCCCGTCCGTCGCCGCTCCGACACGCGTCCAGGCCAACGAGGCATGCAGCGCCACGTAGGCTGGCAGACTACTGAGATGGCGTGGTGGTAGGGTCTTCACGAAGATCTGCATGCCACCACGTAGGTGCTTGCTGAGTTGACCTGGAGGCTGCACGTTGCCACGCAGGTGCCTGCCCAGCTGGTTGGGCTGGCAGCTGTATGGGAACAGTGGTGGAGTCTTGGCAGACGTGGGTCCGGCTGTGGCCCCGCAGGTGTCCTCGGCAAGGGTCTTGCCGGGGCCCCGACAATTGGTCTTGCCGTGGCATCACGGTCGTCCCCGACAAGGATCTTGACGGGGGTCTCGTGGATTTCCTTGGCAAGGATCTTGTCGAGGATTGTCGTCTTCTGGTCCTTATCTGATCCTATGTGCTTATGATCTTCACAAAGATCTGCATGCCACCATGGAGGTGCCTCCCGAGCCTTGGTTCAATGTGGTTGATTGTGTTGGAACCCTTGGGCTCAAGGGCAGCGCGCTCTGCTGGCGTTGGGCAAGTTGCCCCGGCAAGGCTCTTGCCGGGGCTGCGGAGGCCACCCCGGCAAGGGTCTCGTCGGGGGAGTCCACCTCGCCCTCTTGCTCTTTGTGTCTCTGTTCTTGGCGTTGCTTTGCCCGTCTTGTGCCTTTGGCTTCCCTCCTCTGCCCTACTAAGTGTGGCCGCAGGTGCGACTCTGACTGCCCGTGCACAAGTAGAGGGGTAAAAAGGAGAGCCCCTACTTTTGTACACCGACAGGAGCTCCCGGGCCTGGGTCACACATAAGCGCAACACGTTGTTGGGCCGGGCCAAGAACAGTGCGCGGGCACGCGGGGCGGAGTTTTACTGCGGTAATTCCCTCATCCGTCGCGCTTCCCCACGACCCGTGTTGAATGCGTAACGTGGGGGTCGTGCGTGGGGTGATTCCTGCCCTCATGCGTCACATCGTGGTAAAGAGGCGGCTCGCGCATTCCCCATAAAAAGAGGAAAACGCAGGGGCGCGACTCATTTACTGAGTGGACTCGAGTCATGGCCTTCGAGGCGCCCGTGCCCTGCGATCACGGGGTGGAAAACAGTCGCCTCACTTGTCCCCTCGATTTCTGTTTGCTCGCCATGTGTACCCCATGCCTCGAAGATGGTAGGTGGCGGGTGCCGAGGGCACGGGCCTTAAATGACGAGGCGGGAAACCAGGTCACCGATGATTGGAGCAGTGGGTCGGTATTGATTCCCTGCGCTCCTGATGGCCGGATTGGTTGAGTGGGGCGGCCGAGCCCCGACCCGGCCCTTGATAAGAAGGGATAGGGGGGATGGCACCCCTCAATCTATCATCATCCGCCTCTTTCCACCCTGGCTCCTTTCTTTCTTCTGCTATGGTGAGAGGGCGCGCCGGTGCTTCAACGGTGGCGACGAGGGTCTCCGCTCGACAGCGCGTCCCTCCTTCCCAAGAGCTCGTGGCGGCGGAGCCGGCCACGAGAGGAAGGGGAGGGGGCGAGGCCGAGGTCGCGTGGCGCTAGGGGAATAGGAGAACGGGGCAGCACACCGGCCTCGCCTCAGCCGGCGGTCCCTCCCCCAATGGTGGGCCACATTCAGGACCAGCCCCGCGAGTTCTTCATCAGGCTGCACCGAACGGTGCACCGTTGCCTTCGTCTCCCTGCTCCATTTGCTCGGGAGATGGAGCTTGACCCGCCACAGAATCTGAGGTTGCACATGAGGGGATGCGGGAATGGCGGCACGAGGGTTGATGTCGACTTTCCCGCCCCTCACATCATGTATCTTCGTCGCGGATGGAAGACTTTCGCTCGTATCCATAGCCTGACAGAGGGGCTCATCCTCTATTTCAAATTAATGGAGAACGGCCTGCTCTCCATCAAGTTCTTTGGGGACTTTGAAACTCGCCTAAAGTGTTGCGCGGAGAAGTGCTTAGCTTTGGGTTCAATCATGCGGTGCTCGATCCCAGTGACAGTAGGGGAAACGACACATATTGTATTGTTGCCATCGAGGATAAAAAGATGGGGTTTATATCATACTGCTTGAGTTTATCCCTCTACATCATGTCATCTTGCCTAATGTGTTACTCTGTTCTTATGAACTTAATACTCTAGATGCATGCTGGATAGCGGTCGATGTGTGGACTAATAGTAGTAGATGTAGGCAGGAGTCGGTCTAGTTGTTGCGGACGTGATGCCTATATACATGGTCATGCCTAGATATTCTCATAATTATGCACTTTTCTATCAATGGTTCGACAGTAATTTGTTCACCCACCGTAATACTTATGCTATCTTGGGAGAAGCCACTAGTGAAACCTATGCCCCCCAGGTCTATTTTCCATCATATTAATCTCCCGCCAATGAGCTATTTCTTTTGCCGTTTATTTCACAATCTTTACTTTCAGTCTTTATCATAAAAATACCAAAAATATTATCTTATCATCTCTATTAGATATCACTTTTGCAAGTGGTCGTGAAGGGATTGATGTCGGTGTCTAAACCGGCAGATCTCGGCTAGGGGGTCCCAAACTGTGCGTCTAGGCGGATGGTAACAGGAGACAAGGGACACGATGTTTTTACCTAGGTTCGGGCCCTCTCGATGGAGGTAAAACCCTACTCCTGCTTGATTAATATTGATGATATGGGTAGTACAAGACTGGATCTACCACGAGATCAGAGAGGCTAAACCCTAGAAGCTAGCCTATGGTATGATTGTTGTTATTGTGTCCTACGGACTAAACCCTCCGGTTTATATAGACACCGGAGGGGGCTAGGGTTACACAGAGTCGGTTACAATGGGAGGAGATCTACGTATCCATATGGCCAAGCTTGCCTTCCACGCCAAGGAAAGTTCCATTCGGAGACGGGACGAAGTCTTCAATCTTGTATCTTCATAGTCCGACAGTCCGGCCAAAGGTTATAGTCCGACTATCCGCACACCCCCTAATCCAGGACTCCCTCAGTAGCCCCTGAACGAGGCTTCAATGACGATAAGTCCGGCACGTAGATTGTCTTCGGCATTGCAAGGCGGGTTCCTCCTCCGAATACTTCATAGAAGATTATGAACACGAGGATCGTGTTCGGCTCTGCAAAACAAGTTCCACATACCATCGTAGAGAGAATAGTATTTCCACAAATCTAATCTGCTGACGTATTCTGTAGCGCGACATCACACCACAGCCAAGCCTTCATTCGAATGGTTTTTTACTGTTCCACCTCAACGCGTTTTGCGAGGCGGTTTCCTTGGCACGTCTTGTCGAAGCAGAGATCGTGTCCCATTATCACGGGATTCTCATCAATACGGGCGTGGGTAACCCAACCGTGCAATTGATTACGACGCTTTGGGGATAAGCGAGTTTTACCAGGCTGGTGGGGACGCATAGTTTCGTCCGCCCATATAAGGGGATAAGGATTCACCCTTTCATCCACGCCTTCTTCCTCCTTTGCTCATCCATTTTCGCACACTCGAGCTCCAGCGCCCAAGTCCGCATTTCCCACCTCAACCTTCTCCAACCATGTCCGGAGCGGGAGGCAGGTGGATGGTCTCCTCCATGACGGAGGGACACATCAAGAAGCTGAGGAGAGCCGGATACGTGTCCGACGACATCGTGCACTGGGTCCCAGATGAGGGGCAGCTCATCCCCACCCCGAGGCCCCATGAGAGGGTAGTGTTCCTCACCCATTTCCTTCGTGGACTGGGCTTCCCTCTCCACCCATTCGTCCGGGGGCTCATGTTCTACTATGGCCTGGACTTCCACGATCTGGCCCTGAACTTTATCCTCAACATCTCGACGTTTATCATCATGTGCGAGGCCTTCCTCTGCATCAAGCCCCACTTCGGCTTATGGCTGAAGACCTTCAATGTCAAGCCGAAGGTAGTGAGCGGCCGCCAGGCGGAGTGCGGAGGCGCCATGGTGGGCAAGATGCCCAACGTCACATGGCTCGAGGGCTCCTTCGTGGAGACCATAAAGGGGTGGCAATCGGGGTGGTTCTACATCACCGAGCCATGTGACCCTAAATGGGCAGCGACCCCCGAGTTCCGATCTGGCATCCCCACACGGCTCACCTCCTAGCAAGTGAAGGGCCTGTCTTGGGGTAGTTTGGGAGAGGTGACCGGATTCCAAACATGTGTCCAAAACCTGGTGAGCAAGAAGCTCAAACTCGTCAACGTAGTCCAGGTCATGCTCATCCGCCGGATCCTCCTGTGTCAACAACGGGCTTTCAACTTGTGGGAGTTCGACCCGGCCCAACTCCAAACTCTGAGCAGGCTCTTCGACACAACACACGAGGATGCCTGGAAGGTGCTATTCAAGGGTGCCGAGATTCCTCCTCCCCTTACCAAGGATCGCGGATTCAGCGCGAAGCGTCAAGCCAACGCGGTAAGCGGTTTTACCTCTTACAGGATACTCGTTTTTCATAGTTTGACTCCATGCAGGATCTAAGCTCCTGTACCTTTGACAGGATTGGCAGGAGACGTCTAGACAGATCGACTGTCCGGCTCCTTTGGTCGATGGCCCAACAGACGCCCGCTTGGCGGAGCTGCTGGTTCCGGCACCTTACATGGTGCGAGAGAAGAAGGCCAAGAAGAAGGCCACGGGAACCAGTAAGAGTTCTCGGCGCCTGGTGGTGTCGGACTCATCGTCCGATGACTCCGAGGCGCACTCCTCCCATGAAGACGAGGAGGAGGAAAAAGAGACTTCTTCCCCTCCAGCAGAGGGAGAAAAGAAAAGGAAGGCCGCCCCAACTGGGCAGGCCGGAGGGTCCAAGAAGGGAAGGACCCTTCCTCCGGACTACTCCACCAACGCCGCCGACAGCGAGGAGGAGTGTCCGCCCAGAGCCAAGCCCCTGGCGAAGTGGTAAGTATTCGGACACCAGAGTGATTCATAGTGTTCCTTTATTGCACAGCTTCTCCTGATGCCGAATACAATAATGCAGTCCGCCCCGAGCCGACTCGACGTGTCGTTGAGCGGTTCCTTAGGCTCGTCGGACGAGAATAGATTTTCACTTCCGGCCGCCTCCTCCCCTCGCCCCACGGACAATGCCGAGGTATTGTCCCAAGGGGTTCCCAATCGAGGGGAGGTAATCCTGGGGGCGCCTCAAGGAGACGTCCTAGACTCCAGGCGCAAAGGGGGCAAGACTCCCTGGGGCTCCAAGTCCGGCCCCGGGCCGAACACCGCACCGGAACCTTCAGTTGTTCCGGAGTCCGGCAGGCAGTCCCCCACTATGAAGGGCAAGCCTATAGCGCCGGTGACCTCCGTCCAACCAGAGGCACCGGATAATTTGCTGGAGGCGCTTAATGGCGCCTCCGTCGATGAGGAGCACCGCACTATTATGAGTGCGGTGATCCAGAAAGTTCAGTCCGCCAAAAGCGGGCTGACTGAAGCTTGTGCCAGTCTTCTGACAGGCATTGAGGTAAGTAAAAAATATATGAAAATATTACCTCATAGATAGTAGCCCCTGATGCTCTGTTTGGTGTTCACAAAGAAAAGCCGAATAAAGGATCTAATTATATTCACAGGAGTCTAACATAATTATGTCGATATGCGTATGCAGGCTTCGCTGCTGGCCTCTGCCGCACTGACTGCGGAGGTTGACGTGCTGAAGCAGAACCTTGAGCGGTCCGTGCAAGAGCTCGGCCTTGCGAAGAAGCAGCTTGAGGAGAAACAAGGTACGTAATGCCTTGACCGTGTGTGTATATAAAAAATATGCAGTTGCAAGAAATCACAAGATCGTTATTGGTGTGCTAGGGGCCACGACCGAGGTGGTGACCCTGAAGCTAGCGCTTTCTGAGGCCGAAAAGAAGGCGGCCGCGGAGCGCATCAAGCGGGAGAAACATGAGTCATGGGTTGGCGAGGTGCAGCAAGAGCTCCATGCTCTCGTGAAGAAGCATGGGACTTTGGAGCTGGACTCGAAGACTCGAGAGTCCGA
The DNA here is from genome assembly GCA_032464435.1 of Aegilops umbellulata. Classification (NCBI taxonomy): domain Eukaryota; kingdom Viridiplantae; phylum Streptophyta; class Magnoliopsida; order Poales; family Poaceae; genus Aegilops; species Aegilops umbellulata. The sequence continues at coordinate 280,509,265 of CP136056.1, read as the reverse complement.
GCTCGCCGCGGCCATCGAGAGCGCCAAGTCTGCCAAGGCCAAAGCCCAAAAAGCCCTCTAGGAAATTGAGGCGATGAAGAAGATAGCGGCGAGTAAGGCATTCTTTATGCAAAGCAAGCACGTGAAAGTGAATTACTTGTTACTTACCCGAGTCCGGAGCTCTCCAGGAGCATTCTCATATTTGCCCCGTAGCGTGTCAGATGTTGCCGCCTACTACCGGGCCGAGCAAGGGAGCTAAATGGAGAAGGTGTTCTGGTCTCAGTATGCTGAGACCGGACACCCGGTGCCCTTGAGCGACCAGCTGAAGCAACTGGTCGAGCTCCATAAGGTGGCTGAACAGGCCATGAAGGGTCTCATAGTCCGACTGTGGCCTGGAGAGGCCCTGCCTGGGAGCTACTTCGGGCTGGTGAGGCGGCTGGCAGATGCCTGTCCGTGGCTTGAAGTCATCAAGCGCTCCGTCTGCATCGAGGACGCCCGTAGGGCGCTTACCCGTGCTAAAGTACACTGGGGCAAGATGGATGATGAGAAGCTGGTGAAGGACGGGCCACCGCAGGGCAAGGACATCGCCACCCCGAGATGTATTTTGATGGTGTCCTGAAGGGTGCCTGCCTTATGGCGGATGAATGCTCCAAGGATGTAATATTTGAGTAAACTCGCTCGTGTTATCCTGTACGCTGAAAACTTGTTCATATTCGCTTATGCAACGCTGGTTTGAATTTAAAATATTACCTTCTATGCGGCCGTTTATGAAATCTGAGAGATGGCGAGTCGTCGGCTTCTGCCCCCGTGCCATGAGTGCTAGGGTGTTCGGGATAAACCTGAGCACTCTTTTTCCCATTCTTGGGTCCTTCGAGGGAGGTGCTCAGCACAACGAACAAGGCAATCGGACTATAATGCGTTATCACTCTCACCTAGCCAGAGAATTCTATAATTTTAAATTACGGCGAAGCCCCTAGTGTTCGGAAGACTGAGTTTGGGGCGCTATACATGCCTAGGCCGGACAAAGCCGACTCCTCGCTCTAAGCGGCATAAGTCTTTAGGGACTCGAAACCTCTTGAACAGCGACCAGCTCTCGCCCTATCATGATAGTCAGTTTTAGCTTTCTCTACTGAGGTGCTTAGCCCAGCTGAACCGGGGCACAATTGCCGTAGTTCTCCCAGTGCTACCTTAGCCGATATAGCGGAACGTAAGGTACCAAAACATGGGAGCCGGGCAAACCCAACTATTGACTAAAGACATGATTCGGAGCTGATGCATATAATGCTATAAGTTCGGAGGGCCGCACTTGTGAAAGTGTTCGGACTTCTCACGCTGTATTATGGGGTGCTTGAGCCCCTGGCATATTGGCCGTACCAAAGTGTATGTGTGCTAAATGTCATGACTGAACATATATATAAAAAGGAGTGAATAGAGAATGCAATAATAAGCTGAAGCTAAGCATTGTTTATTTGAAAAAGGTGCATTAAAAGCAGAACGATACAAATAGTGCGATAAGCAGGAGATGGAACTATTTGACATGTCCCCTCCAGGGGCAAGCTGCAGGATAGTATTTAAGACAGGTGTTTTGCTCGTTACAGAGACCACCTGGGAGTTCCACAGTGTGACGTAGCTTTCTACCTCCATGGTTGTTGTATCTTATGTTCGGCAATTGTACTGCCGAGCAGGTCTTCCGGGGATCAAAGTCCTGAAAGTGAGAAAAAATGACAAAATCGGCAGCCCCTAGTGCGGTTGAGCCGCGTTTTGGGCGTGCCGTGGTCGTGCCCCTCCCCCTGTGCCCATGGTATTTTCAGAGCATAATTATGTACGCGTAGCACTGATTTCGCCGTTTTGCGAGGGTTGGGGTTGGGGCCGCATTGCTACGCTTGCTCGGAACGTGCCAGGTGGTCTTGTTGTAGGTTACTCCGGGCGCGCTTGACTGTGTCCGGACGTTTTATCGCCGGACTGGAGAATTGCCTTGAAAGGCTGCCTTGTACTTCTGCAGCGAGGGCCACCGTGTGCTCCTCTGTTCGGAGAGAGCGTTCGGTGTTTCCATCGACTGTGATGACTCCCCGAGGTCCTGGCATCTTGAGGTAGTGCGCCACCACATTGAACTTTGCAAATGCGGTTCGCCCGAGCAGTGCGTTATAGCCACTGCAGAACGTGACTATGTCGAAGATTAACTCCTCGCTTCGGAAATTATCTGGGGATCCGAAGACCACTTCAAGTGTAACTGAGCCTGTGCAGCTGGCCTCTACACCTGGTATGACGCCCTTAAAGGTCGTTTTTGTGGGTTTAATCCTTGAGGGATCTATGCCCATTTTCCGCACTGTGTCCTGATAAAGTAGGTTCAGGTTGCTACCGCCATCCATAAGGACTTGAGTGAGGTTAAATCCGTCAATGATTGGGTCTAGAACCAATGCGGAAAATCCGCCATGGCGGATACTAGTGGGGTGGTCCCTTCGATCAAAAGTGATCGGGCAGGAGGACCATGGGTTGAACTTTGGGGCGACTGGCTCCAACGCGTATACGTCCCTTAACGCACGCTTCCTCTCCCTCTTGGGGACGTGGGTTGCATATATCATGTTCATCGTCTGCACTTGTGAGGGAAACCCTTATGTCCTCTATTGTTCGGCGGCCGGGGCTCCTCCTCGTCGTCGCTATGTAGCCCCTTGTCTCTGTTTTCGGCATTTAACTTGCTGGCCTGCTTGAACACCCAACAATCCCTGTTGGTGTGATTGGCTGGCTTTTCGGGGGTGCCATGTATTTGACATGAGCGATCGAGTATACGGTCCAAACTGGACGGGCCCGGAGTGCTTCTCTTGAATGGCTTTTTACGCTGACTGGGCTTGGAGCCTCTGAATCCGGCATTAACTGCCGTATCCTCAGCATTGTCGCTGTTAATGCGGTGCTTGTGCTCGTTGCGACGCAACCTGCCATTGCTGTCCTTGGTATCCGAATTACCAGGGTTCTTTGACATGTTATTGCTGCGAGCCAGCCAGCTGTCTTCTCCCGCGCAAAAGCGGGTCATGAGTGTCGTGAGGGCTGCCATAGATTTCGGCTTTTCCTGTCCAAGGTGCCGGGCAAGCCACTCGTCGCGGATGTTAGGCTTGAAAGCCACTAGGGCCTCTGCGTCCGGATAGTCGACGATTTGATTTTTCTTGGTTAGGAACCGTGTCCAGAATTGTCTGGCCAATTCCTCTGGCTACTGAATTATGTGGCTCAGGTCATCGGCGTCTGAGGTCGCACATAGGTGCCCTAGAAATTGTCGAGGAATGCGGCTTCTAGGTCTTCCCAACAACCAATGGATTCTGCTGGCAAGCTGTTAAGCCAATGCCGAGCTGGCCCTTTAAGCTTGAGTGGGAGGTATTTGATGGCGTGTAGATCATCGGCACGAGCCATGTGGATATGAAGGAGATAGTCCTCAATCCATACCGCAGGATCTGTCGTGCCATCGTATGATTCGATATTTACGGGTTTGAAACCCTCTGGGATCTGATGATCCATTACTTCATCTGTGAAGCATAGCGGGTGTGCGGAACCTCTGTATTGGGCTATATCACGACGTAGCTCAAATGAGCTTTGACTGCCGTGTTTGGCCCGGCCGGATTTACTTTTGCTCTATCCGGCGTGACGGTTATCGTCTCATGTCGTGGGGCGCCCACGCGATCCGTAGATCGATCTTGTTTGCCTTGCTTTGTCCTCCAACATATCTTGCAGGTCTAACGCATTTCCCTGTGCCTTGGTATTTTTTGAGCGACGCCGGGGTGCGGCTTGAGTTATGGGCCGTGAGGCCTCTCTGTCACGGCCACGAGGTGGCCGGTCAGCTGTGTCATGCGAAATAGAGCACCTCTTTTCCTCGGAGTTGGTTTAGGAATAGGCCCAGTAATTGGAGCGGGAGCTGGCTCAGGAGGTGCCCAATTATTTTTATTTATCAACATATTATTCAATAGAATTTTAGCTTCATCCGATGTTCTTTCCCTGAAAAGAGAACCAGCACAACTATCCAGGTAATCTCTGGAAGCATCGGTTAGTCCATTATAAAAGATATCAAGTATTTCAGGTTTCTTAAGAGGATGATCAGGCAAAGCATTAAGTAACTTGAGAAGCCTCCCCCAAGCTTGTGGGAGACTCTCTTCTTTAATTTGCACAAAGTTGTATATTGCCCTTAAAGCGGCTTGTTTCTTATGAGAAGGGAAATATTTAGCAGAGAAGTAATAAATCATATCCTGGGGACTACGCACACAACCAGGATCAAGAGAATTAAACCATATCTTAGCATCACCCTTTAATGAGAACGGAAATATTTTGAGTATATAGAAGTAACGTGATCTCTCATCATTAGTGAACAGGGCTGCTATGTCATTTAATTTAGTAAGATGTGCCAGAACAGTTTCAGATTCATAGCCATAAAAAGGATCAGATTCAACCAAAGTAATTATATCTGGATCAACAGAGAATTCATAATCCTTATCAGGAACACATATAGGTGAAGTTGCAAAAGCAGGATCAGGTTTCATTTTATCTCTAAGTGATTCTTTGTTCCATTTAATCAATAACCTCTTAAGCTCATATCTATCTTTGCAGGCTAAAATAGCTAAAGAAGAATCTTTATCAAAAAGATAACCCTGAGGAATAATAGGCATATTTTCATCATCACTTTCATCATCGTATTCAGATTCATCAATTTCTCTTTCTCTAGCTCTAGCAATTTGTTCTTCAAGAAATTCACTAAGGGGCACAGTAGTATCAGGCATAGAAGCAGTTTCATCATAAGTATCATGCATAGCAGAAGTGGCATTATCAATAACATGCGACATATCGGGACGAATAGCAGAAGCAGGTTTAGGTGTCGCTAGCTTACTCATAACAGAAGGTGAATCAAGTGCAGAGCTAGATGGAAGTTCCTTACCTCCCCTCGTAGTTGAGGGATAAATTGTTGTCTTAGCGTCTTTCAAGTTCTTCATAGTATCCAGCAGATATAAATCCCAAGTGACTCAAAGAATAGAGCTATGCTCCCCGGCAACAGCGCCAGAAAAAGGTCTTGATAACCCACAAGTATAGGGGATCGCAACAGTTTTCGAGGGTAGAGTATTTAACCCAAATTTATTGATTCGACACAAGGGGAGACAAAGAATATTCTCAAGTATTAGCAGCTGAGTTGTCAATTCAACCACACCTGGAAACTTAGTATCTACAGCAAAGTGTTTAGTAGCAAACTAATATGATAGTGATGGTAGCGGCAACAAAAGTAAAGATAGCAAAAGTAATGTTTTTGGTATTTTGTAGTGATTGTAACAGTAGCAGCGGGAAAGTAAATAAGAGGAAACCAGTATATGGAAAACTCGTAGGCACCGGATCAGTGATGGATAATTATGCCGGATGCGGTTCATCATGTAACAGTCATAACATAGGGTGACACAGAACTAGCTCCAATTCATCAATGTAATGTAGGCATGTATTCCAAACATAGTTATACGTGCTTATGGAAAAGAACTTGCATGACATCTTTTGTCCTACCCTCCCGTGGCAGCGGGGTCCTATTGGAAACTAAGGAATATTAAGGCCTCCTTTTAATAGAGAACCGGAACAAAGCATTAGCACATAGTGAATACATGAACTCCTCAAACTATGGTCATCACCGGGAGTGGTCCCGATTATTGTCACTTCGGTGTTGCCGGATCATAACACATAGTAGGTGACTATAGACTTGCAAGATAGGATCAAGAACTCACATATATTCATGAAAACATAATAGGTTCAGATCTGAAATCATGGCACTCGGGACCTAGTGACAAGCATTAAGCATAGCAAAGTCATAGCAACATCAATCTCAGAACATAGTGGATACTAGGGATCAAACCCTAACAAAACTAACTCGATTACATGATAAATCTCATCCAACCCATCACCTTCCAGCAAGCCTACGATGGGATTACTCACGCACGGCGGTGAGAATCATGAAATTGGTGATGTAGGATGGTTGATGATGACGACGGTGATGAACCCCCCTCTTCGGAGCCCCGAACGGACTCCACATCAGCCCTCCCGAGAGGTTTTAGGGCTTGGCGGCGGCTTCGTATCGTAAAACGCGATGATTTCTTCTCTATGATTTTTTTCTCCTCGAAAGCCGATATATAGAGTTGGAGTTGGCGTCGGAGAGCATCCAGGGGGCCCACGAGGTAGGGGCGCGCCCTAGAGGGGGGGGCACCCTCGTGGACAGGGTGTGGGCCCCCTGGTCTTCATCTTTGGCAAGGATTTTTTATTGTTTTTTCTAAGGTGTTCCGTGGAGTTTCAGGACTTTCCGAGAATATTTGCTTTCTGCACATAAAACCACACCATGGCAATTCTGCTGAAAACAACGTCAGTCCGGGTTAGTTCCATTCAAATCATACAAGTTAGAGTCCAAAACAAGGGCAAAAGTGTTTGGAAAAGTAGATACGACGGAGACGTATCATCTCCCCAAGCTTAAACCCTTCCTTGTCCTCAAGCAATTCAGTTGACAAACTGAAAGAGAGAAAGAAAAACTTTTACAAACTCTGTTTGCTCTTGTTGTTGTAACTATGTCAAGCCAGCATTCAAGTTTTCAGCAAAGATCATAACTAACCACATTTGCAATAATTCTCAGGTCTCATAATTACTCATATCAATAGCATAATCAACTAGCAAGCCATAATAATAAATCTCGGATGACAACACTTTCTCAAAACAATCATAATATGATATAACAAGATGGTATCTCGCTAGCCTTTTCTGAGACCGCAAAACATAAATGCAGAGCACCTGTAAAGATCAAGGACTGACTAGACATTGTAATTCATGGTAAAAGAGATCCAATCATAGTCACAGCCAACATAGATTAATAATGATGAATGCAAATGACAGCTGTGCTCTCCACCTAGTGCTTTTTAATAAGAGGGTGATGATTCAACATAAAAGTAAATGGATAGGCCCTTCGCAGAGGGAAGCAGGGATTTGTAGAGGTGCCAGAGCTCGGTTTTGAAATAGAGATAAATTGCATTTTGAGTGGTATACTTTCATTGTCAACATAACAACTAAGAGATGGCGATATCTTCCATGCTAAAAAAATTATAGGCGGTTCCCAAACAGAATGGTAAAGTTTATACTCCCCCTCCACCAACAAGCATCAATCCATGACTTGCTCGAAAGAACGAGTGTCTCCAACATACATCAGGTCCCAGGGGGAGTTTTGTTTGCAATTAATTTTGATTTAGTTTGCATAAAGCATGGGACTGGGCATCCCGGTGACCAGCCATGTTCTCGTGAGTGAGGAGCAGAGTCCACTCCTCTTGAGAATAACCCGCCTAACACGGAAGATAAGGACAGCCTTGGTTGATACATGAGCTATTCGAGCATACAAAACAGAATATTTATTTGAAGGTTTAGAGTTTGGCACATACAAATTTACTTGGAACGGCAGGTAGATACCGCATATAGGAAGGTATAATGGACTCATCTGGAATAACTTTGGGGTTTAAGGGATTGGATGCACAAGCAGTATTCCCGCTTAGTACAAGTGAAGGCTAGCAAAAGACTGGGAAGCGACCAACTAGAGAGCGACAACAGCCATGTACATGCATTAAAATTAATAAACATTGGATGCAAGCATGAGTAGGATATAATCCACCATGAACATAAATATCATGAAGGCTATGTTGATTTTGTTTCAACTACATGTGTGAATATGTGCCAAGTCAAGTCACTTAAATCATTCAAAGGAGGATACCACCCCATCATACCACATCACAACCATCTCAATAGCATGTTGGCACGCAAGGCAAACCATTATAACTCATAGCTAATCAAGCATGGCTCAAGCAACTATGATCTCTAATTGTCATTGCAAACATGTTTATTCATAATAAGCTGAATCAAGAATGAGGGGCTCATCATATTTACAAAAACAATAGAGGTAGAGTTCATACCAGCTTTTCTCATCTTAGTCAGTCCATCATATATCATCATAATTGCCTTTCACTTGCACAACCGAATGGTGTGAATAATTATAAGAGTGCACGTGCATTGGACTAAGCTGGAATCCGCGAGCATTCAATAAACAAGAGAATACATGGCAATATGGGCTCTGGGTTAAATCAACAATAATGCATATAAGAGCCACTTCAACAATTAAATTATGGTCTTCTCCTACTGACCCCCAAAGAAAAGAAAAGAAATAAAAACTATTTACACGGGAAAGCTCCCAACAAGCAAAAGAAGAACAGGAAATATTTTTGGTTTTTTTTCTTTTTAGTTACTACTACAGCAGGAAAGTAAATTACTACTAAGTTTTTTTGGTTTTCTTAAGGTTTAACAAACACACAAGAAGAAAGCAGGAAAAAGAAAATAAACTAGCATTACAGTGAAAGAGTATGAGCACCGACATCTAGCAATGAGTGTGTGTGAACATAAATGTAATGTCGGTGAGAAATACATACTCCCCCAAGCTTAGGCTTTTTGGCCTAAGTTGGTCTATTGCCAGGGATAGCCTAGCGGATACCCGTAGGTGTAGCTGGGGTCATACTGCGACGAGGAATAGTTGGGATCATACTATGATGACGAAGAGGGCTCTGACTGCCACTGGCTGACAGTCGTCTCTAGATCCCAAGAATAAACAAATTGTCGTGGAGGCTCATCTTGTTGTTCTGGTTCCGGGGCTGGTGCAGGATTTTTGTAGGCTTGGACAGCAGCCCACGTAACGAGATAGGGACCTGCAAAATTAAACAAAGAAGGAGCAGGCAACGTAATAGTTTGAGGATAATGTTTATCAAAGTATAACTTGTATTTGAGCTCTCTGTTCCTGTCCTTAACAAGAAAATCACGGGCTATCATGCTCTTATAGTCTAGATAAGCATCAGGCAACAATTTTTCTTCTTTCTCATAATGCCTAATAGCTATGTTAAAGTGTGCAGCAAGGCGAGAAGCATAAATGCCTGCAAAGATGGGGCCTTTAGTACGGTTCAGACTCAACCGCCTAGCAATAATTCCGCCCATACTAATAGTGTTGTCGTTGTATAAACCATGGAACAAAATGATAATATCAGGAATGCTAAAGTTCCCACAGTTCCCACGACCTATCAAGCATCGACTAGCAAATAAAGCAAAATAGCGTAACAAATGAAAATGTATGCTAGTGATCCTTGCATCAGAAACCTTCCTGGTTTCTCCCACAGAGATAAGTTTAATAAATGGTTCCAACTCCTTACTGGGTGGTTCCTCTAAAGTGCCCTCAGGGGGTATGTTGCAGACTGCGCAAAATTCAGACAATGGCATTTTTTTCACAACGTCATATAAATGAAACTCCACTGATGGAGGTGATTCCTTAGGGTAAAGGTAGAAGTTTTGCACAAAAGTATTTGTGACTAAGAGATACTGTGGACGTTGGTCGCGGACGAAGTCGGTGAGGCCAGCATTTTCAATCAGTGAATAGAAATCCTCATAAATCCCGGCCTCTCTCAAGAAATTATCAGAAGACCATTAGCACGACCGGATTTCCGCGGTACGAGGCAAATTATATTTGGGCCTCTGAGCTTCTTCATCTTGTTTATCCTTTGAGCTTCGGCTCGATGAGCGCCTCAAAATTCTCTTCATCATTTTTCTGAAATAATCTGAAATTTTTAGTAACTTCAAACAAAAGTGAACCAACTTCAATAAAACTGATAGCAACTACTCCTACAAGTGCTGTCGGATATAGGGTTCCGGCAGACCCTTAAGGTTCGAACTCTGGGGTGCACGCGAAGATTACGCCCTCTACCTCTCCGTCTCGCAAAGATCTAAGCTACTGAAAGAACAACACAAGAGACACAGGGTTTATACTAGTTCGGGCCACCATTGTGGTGTAATACCCTACTCTAGTTTATGGTGGGTGGATTGCCTCTTGGGCTGATGATGATGAACAGTACAAGGAAGAACAGCCTCGCGAGGGCCTGTTCTTGGCTGGGAGGATGAACTGCTAGGAGGAGTTCAGCTGCCCTTCTTTCTCTCTGTCTCTCCCTCTCTCTCGATGTTCCCATCCTCTTATCCTCTGGGTGGCCAGTCCTATTTATAGGCAAAGGCCCTAGGCCTCTCCCCCAAATATTGAGCGGGAAGGGCGCCAACAGTTGGCCATTTTGAAGGGGAACATCTGGTACACTTATCCTGACTAAAGTCGGTCCTCGCCTGCCAAAGGCTCCGTGGTGACGCCGTCCTGGGCTCCACGGTGACCTCCTTCCCGCCGTTGGACTGGTCTTGGTCTCGTTGCACCAAAATGGATGCGTTTGCTTGATCCTCTCGCCCGCGCTTGCCCCCTTTGCACCAAAGAGGAAAGGAGGACACTGCGCGGGCTGGCGCCCGCCGGGCACCCTTGGTCGTCATGGCTTACATCATGGGCACCTCGTGAGGTACCCCGCCTTGATCTCTCCGCCTCCTCGTGAGCCAGCCTGATGAGGCCGCGCCTGAGGAAGCTCTGGGTCGTCCGCCCCGCGAGGCTTGGCCCCTCGCGAGGGTCTTGGGTCTTGTGTTGATGAAGATGGGCCGTGCTGGGCCTCCTTTGAGCCACGCCGCGGGCCGCAGGCAGGAAAGTCTGGGGACCCCCGTTCCCAGAACGCCGACAAGTGCCTAGAGCCTATATCAAGCATTAGAACTACTTGGAACCATATAAATTTGACATGCAAGCTCAAGAACATGGTCACCTATGCAGCACAATTTTTTAAAGAATAAAGCACTAGAACAAAAACTAATTGGACCAATGGAGGAGTCACATACCAAGGAGCAATCTCCCCAAGCAGTTTTGCGAGAGGTGCTTTGAGCAAGGAGATCAAAAATCGCAGCAAAAGTGGCTGGAACTCGTGCTTGAGTTGGTTTTTTGGGTTTGTGTGAGACAGAGGAAGAAGATGGGTGCTGGGATTAGTGGAGGAGGGCTACCGTGGGCCCACGAGGCAGGGGGCGCACCCTAGAGGGGGGGGGCGCCCACCACCCTCGTGGCCAGGTGGCAGCTCCTCCCGTGGTAATTTTTGCACAGTAAATCCTCAAATATTCCCGAAAAAATCATATTAAATTGGCATGTCATTCTGAGGACTTTTATTTTTGGGATATTTTTATATTGCACTGATAAGCCAGGAAACAGACAGAGAAATACTATTTTTACTTTATTTCTATTAATTAACAGAAAATATAAAGAGGGTACAGAAAGTTGTGCTTCTAGTTTCGTCCATCTCATGCTCATCAAAAAGAATCCACTAACAAGGTTGATCAAGTCTTGTTAACAAACTCATTCCGATAATCATGAAACCAGAGAAATTTCGAATAACACTAAGTTACCTCAGCGAGGATATGCACATCCCCTATAATAAGTATATCATATTTCTTTTTGACAGTAGGAAGAGGAAATTCAAAACATCCAATTATAATCGATGGAATTTTTCCAATGGAGTTGATACTATGAACTTGAGGTTGTTTCCTCGGAAAGTGTACCATATGCTCATTACCATTAACATGAAAAGTGACATTGCCTTTTGTCGGGGGAAATGTGCCTCCACGAACACCTATGGGGACCGAGCCCCTTTCTGGTTCGGCGGGGGGCGGAGGTCGCGCGAAGAGCGGATCGAGGCGATGCACACAAGGGGATTTACCCAGCTTCGGGCCGCACGGATGCGTAAAACCCTACTGCTGCTTTGTGGATTGTATTGTGTTCTTGGGAGCGCTGAGTGCTACAGTACACTCAGGCAACTAATCAGACCGAGCGTGGGTGGTCTGCTTCCTCCCCCCTTCACGTTGCGCAAGGGGCCTCCTTTTATATGCGCAAGGGGTTACCCACAGGTGGCAACGTAGGCGGGGTAAAACTGGAAAACGCTGTGTTGGGTACAACTGTTTGCACAGTGCTATCATACCTAACTCTGACGGCAGGGGACAAGGGCATTAAATGCCCGTCTAGGTCGCCCAAACAGTGCAGGAAAGGGGCCGTTAGGGGCGCCACCGTTTGCCACGACGGCTACCCTGTCAGCGTCGCTTTGCCACCGCATGCCCCTGGCTGCGCAGCCTCTCGCCACGTACGCCTGGAACGGCCTCAGAGCGACGCGTGGGTGGATGAGCTGGAACGCAGGCGCGGGGTGGTGACTTGCCGCGGCAAGCGCCTTGCCGCCGTCGATGCCTTGTCGCGCCCGGGAGCTTGTTGCTCACCGGTCCTTGCCGGGACGCATGGCGCGTCGTAGCAAGTCTCTTGTCGTGCCTTGGTCGGCCTTCCCAGCAAGCTCCTCTTGCCGGGGCCTTGTGCTTCGAGCGGCCGTCCCGGCAAGCTCCTCTTGCCGGGGCCTTGCTCTCTTCGGGTGGCCTTCCCGGCAAGCTCCTACTGCCGGGGTCTTGGCTTAAATACTTTGTTCTTGGATGGCCCGAGGAGGGACCATGGAGAGCTTTGGCGATCGCCTGGCAAGCCTTGCCGCGGGGTGCTATGACTGCCCGTGCACAAGTTCGGGGGACTAAGGTACCCCTACTTTAGTACACCGACAGGAGCCCCCGGGCCTGGGCCATACACGGTGCCGAGCGCTGTTGGGCCAGGCCCAAAACATTGCACGGGCACGCGTGGCCTGGGTCACGCTGCATCTTCTTCTGCATCCACCATGTCCTCCCCGAACGGCACACGTCGAACGCGGCATCGTGGGGAGAGGCGTGCGTGACGTGGGCGGCGTGCGCGGGGCTGAGCCCCGCAGGCATGCGTCATGTCGCAATAAAGGGGGACGGTTCGCGCTATTCCCATAAGTGGAGGGAGGCGTGGAGGCGCGGCTCGTTTGCTGGACGGGGCCGAGGCACAGTTTCCGAGGCACCCGCTCCCCACGATCACGGGGCGAGGGGAGGTCGCCTCATCCGTCGCCTCGGTCCTGCACGCCAGCCACGCGGCTTCCATGCACCTGGGGTCGCGGACGGTGGAGGCAGGAAAACGGGCCTTCGCGTGCCGAGGCAGCAGGCCGGTCCCAGTCACCTGCTCTCCCTGCATCTTGATTGGCTGAGCGGGGCGGCCAAGCCCCCACCTTGCTCCTCTATAAAGAGCAAGAGGGGGGGGGGGGCGACGAAAACCCACACTCCTCCATCTTCGCTTCTCTTCAGCTTCTGATCCCCTCTCTCCATTCGCCATGGAGAAAGGGAATCCTGGTCCTTCATCGGTGGCGGCGAGGGTCGCCGCTAGGCAACGCGCCCCTCCTCCCCTTGCACCCGCGGTGACAGAGCCAACCGTAAGGGGAAGGGGGAGGGGCGAGGTCGTGGACGAGGCCGAGGCGCTCAGGGACGAGGTGGACGGGGCGACGCGTCGGCCTCGCCTCCGCCAGCGGCCCCTCTTCCTACGGCAGTCCACATCAGGGACGACCCCTGCGAGTTCTTCGTCAGGCTGCGTCGGGCGCCTCGTCGCCTCCGCCTTCCGGCCCCCTTCGCAAGCGTGATGGAGGTGGAACAACCCGAGACGCTAAGACTGCGCATGAGGGGCTGCGGGATCAGCGGCACGCGGGTCCACATTGAGTCCCCAGCCCCCGGCGTGATGTATCTTGGTCGAGGGTGGAAGACGTTCGCCCGTATCCACAGCTTGATGGAGGGGTTCACCCTCCATTTTACGTTGATGGAGGGCGACCTCCTCTCCGTCAAGGTCTTCGGGTGCTTCGGGATCTGGGCCCGGTGCTGCGTGGATAGCTCCTCCGACAGTGAAAGCTCCTCCTCGAGCGAGAGTGACGAGGAGGGGAGCGACAGCGACGACGAGGGTAGCGGTCGTCGGGATGACGGGTCCGACTAGGCGTCGGTCGCAGCTCCGCGTGGCACCGGCGACCCCATCATCCGTGTCGCCGGCTCCTTGAGCTTCCCAGGGTCATCTCCTTGGCGGCTGGCGTGGCGAGGCTGCGGAAGAGGAAGAGGGCTGGCGGCAAGGCCGTCAAGTCGGAGTACGAGGGCGAGGTGCCCTCGACAGCGTGCTGATGTCCTGCCGCCCTGTCGAGCCCTGCTTCCAGAGCCGCCACCACCACCTAGCCTTCAGACGGTCCCCGGGCCTTCTGTTGGTGTCTTCTGCCACCCGTAGCTTGTCTAGGCGCCCCTTTTGCCCTTTTCGCCTCCTTGTCCTACCTCCTGAGGAGAGAGACAAGAAAGGGATTACGGGCACCTTATCTCTTTTTAACTTGTAAGCCTTCGGGCCTTAGATGCATTTAAAGCTTGTAATCCCATCTCTCATGTTTTTCACTCCCTCTGAACTGTACCTGAGCGGAATGTTTTTAATGAAAAGGGAACGTTTGCCGGGCCATTTGTCTCGCGGGTAAAACCCATGCCAAGGAGCAACTCCTTTATATCGTTAAGATAGACACTTCTTTGCCCGGCAATAGGCCCTGCCGTCTTCCCGCGCCACTCGACCTTCCTCACGCCTTTGGCGGAGGTAGGGATGAGGCGGGTTCGGGCTCCTCATTCCGTTCCACAGCTGTTTGCACAGTGCTATCATACCTAACTCTGACGGCAGGGGACAAGGGCATTAAATGCCCGTCTAGGTCGCCCAAACAATGCAGGAAAGGGGCCGTCAGGGGCGCCACCGTTTGCCACGACGGCTACCCTGTCAGCGTTGCTTTGCCACCGCATGCCCCTGGCTGCGCAGCCTCTCGCCACGTACGCCTGGAACGGCCGCAGAGCGACGCGTGGGTGGATGAGCTGGAACGCAGGCGCGGGGTGGTGACTTGCCGCGGCAAGCGCCTTGCCGCGGTCGATGCCTTGTCACGCCCGGGAGCTTGTTGCTCACCGGTCCTTGCCGGGACGCATGGCGCGTCGTAGCAAGTCTCTTGTCGTGCCTTGGTCGGCCTTCCCAGCAAGCTCCTCTTGCCGGGGCCTTGTGCTTCGAGCGGCCGTCCCGGCAAGCTCCTCTTGCCGGGGCCTTGCTCTCTTCGGGTGGCCTTCCCGGCAAGCTCCTCCTGCCGGGGCCTCGGCTCAAATACTTTGTTCTTGGATGGCCTAGAAAGGGACCATGGGGAGTTTTGGCGGTCGCCTGGCAAGCCTTGCCACGGGGTGCTACGACTGCCCGTGCACAAGTTCGGGGGACTAAGGTACCCCTACTATAGTACACCGACACCTTTGTTGCAATCAATAACAGCCCCTGCAGTATTAAGAAAAGGTCTTCCAAGAATAATAGACATACTATCATCCTCGGGAATATCAAGAATAACAAAGTCCGTTAAAATAGTAATGTTTGCAACCACAACAGGCACGTCCTCACAAATACCGATAGGTATAGCAGTTGATTTGTCAGCCATTTGCAAAGATATTTCAGTAGGTGTCAACTTATTCAAGTCAAGTCTACGATATAAAGAGAAAGGCATAACACTAACACCGGCTCCAAGATCACATAAAGCAGTTTTAATATAATTTTGTCACACCCTGCATTTTGTAACATGTCATTTGCATTAATAAAGCATGAAAATTTGGACCAACAAAAACTTTTGCATTATTTGGCTTTTATTTTGAAGTTCGTTTTCTCTGTGTGGTTTTTCAAGTGCTCTTTAAAGTCAGCTACTCCACCTTCTATACTTCATCTCCTCGTCCCAATCTTTTGCCCAATGATCATGCCATGTGTATAGAGCAATATAGTATTTTCTTACAAAAATAATTTGGCCAAAAAGTATTTTCAAAAATTAGTTTTCCAAAAACCCCTTGATTGAGGTTTGCATTGCAAATACTTAATTAAGGACAGTAAAAATATTTCCAAAGATATATTTGACACCTATTAGATATAGGATACCCAGAAACCACAAAAATATAATTTTGAAAGTTATTTTCCTATTTTATTTAAAGGATTTTTCTTAAGGCCAGAAATGGTCTTAAATAGGTTAAAATTATTTAAAAGCTTTAAAAATATTTGAGAAAAATTAGGGAGACTCAATGGACATATATTTTCCATATATATGAGTTTCAACATATGGTTATGATCAAAATATTGGACAAAACCTCCCAAAACTATTTCTGCCCATTTCAAGGATTTGAAATATTTCTACAGGAAATATTTTCATAAAAATCCAAGGAAAATCCAGCAAGTCACAAATGCATATTGTGATCACCTTGCAAGGCCTGATGCCAATTAAAGTCATTTTGGGTCACCAAAATGCCCCAAAACCCTCTCTGACCAGAACCATATTTGAACAAGTTTGTGCTACCAACTTTCTCTCCTTGACCCCAACTTTTGTGAGCATGTTCACATGACCAAATGAGGCCACTACACCAAGTGGTGCATCAAGGACAAGTGATTTTCTCAACTAGATCTACACAAGTCCATTTCTGCTAATTTCTAGGGTTTACAAAAGTTGCATTGGCAACTTTGCCCAAATAAACTCCAAATTGGTGGAAGGCCCTAAATATATGTGTCATTTCACCCTGTGGAGTCTCATGGCAAATGGCAGCCATCTACTTGCCCAAACCAGCATCAAACACCTTCTGCCACTTCACAAAAATCCCATTTTTGGCCTCTTCCACTAATCTCCGTAGGCTCAACTTTTTACCACAACACCTTCTAGTTCCCCTCTAGCACCTGTGTGCTTTGCTGCCCGAGGAAACAATGATGAAGGGGGGAGAACCCCATTTTTCTTCTCTGGACAGCAGATTTCCCTCTCTCTCTCTCAGCCTCCTTCTCTCCCCTCAGCTTTCCAGAGCATCCAAGGCTCGTTCCAGCTTTTGCCCATGCCCCCTACAGCCTCCAGACACAAGTGGACGCGCGCGGACGTGGGAAAGCCGTGGATGCCGGCCAAAGTCGCGCTCTGGAGCGCCTGGCATGGCACCCGACCGTTGACGCCGCGTCTCCCGACCACCTCGAGCCTCCCCCGCGTGCCAGTCAATGCCCCTCGACGTCCGCTCCATGCCAGCAGGCCGCCCACTTGCTCCCGCGCCCTCCTCTCTCTCCTGCAGCTCGCGCCAAAGCGCCGCCCCGCTCAGCCAATGCTCGCGCCACTCCTGTGGCCCACGTGCAGCTCGTCCCACTCCTCCTCTCTCTCCCTGGCACCCTACACCACTCCCACGAACACCCCCGAGCCCCTCATTCCCTCTCTAACGACCACCCGAGCCGATCCTGCGGGAACCCGTAGGCCGCGCCCACGGTGGACCTCGGCCAGCCTATAAAAGGCGACCCCGAGCCTCTCTCTCGCTCCCTGTCGCTCCCCCACACTCTTAATCCACCTCCCACACCCCCTATTGGTCTCTAGAGCCGCTCGAGCTCGAGATCGAGCCCGAGCCCCGCCGCCTCGGCTCGTCGGCGTTCGCGCGGTACAGGCCTCCTCCGCCCCCATTTTCTCTCGATCTGGAACCGCGCGGCCACGCTGACCCTTTCCCCTCTCTTCCCCACTCTTTTTGCAGTCGGGAATGGCCGGAACCATCGACGCCCGAAGCACCTCCACCGCGTGACCTCGTCGCCGGTGAACCAGGCTGCTCCAGCGACCGTCTCCACCACCACCCGAACGGCGACATCCTCCCGAGTCCAACGGTACCAACCATGCATCCCCCCGTGCCCTATATCGCCGCCGGCGAGCTCGCCGTTGCCTCTGGACGGAGGTAGACGACGACGGCCGTGGGCCCTGCCCGTCAGCCTCACGCCCTGACGGGTGGGATCCACCCGTCAGGTTTAAACGCACGCGCGCACGCACCGGTTCGCCCATCGGCAGAAGGCGTACCCCGCCTTTACGCCTTCGACGTGGCAGCCTCGCGCGGGCCGGTTTCCCCTCTGGGCCTGCTGCCCATGGCCTCTTTGGCCCAGTGGCACAACGCCACTTTTCCTTTTTCTTTTTCTGACACTACTCCAAAAATTCCACAGGATTAAATAATAATCCAAATGCAACAATTCCAATTCCTAAATTCCTAGAATATTGCAACCTATTTAATGGTGCAACTTTCATTCAAATCCAGCAACCTTTTCTTCACTATAAATATTTAAATGTGATTTTAAGCATTTAAATATGCCTTTGTAAATCCATTTCTCCTATTCTGCTACACCAAATCCAAAACTAGGAATTTTCCCCTTCTTAGTTTCCAACCTAGTATTTTTCAAAAATGAGTTGACATTTTTCTGAGCACTTTGGTTTTCCTGTTTTATTATTGCCTTATTTTCTCGTTATTATTTTGCGACGATAGATTGCGTTGCTGACGAAGGAGTTGGACCAGAAGACTTTGAAGACCCAGAAGACTTTGCTGAGCCAGGCAAGCAGCCCTTTGACCATGTCTATGAAACTTTTTTTTATGCATGTCATATAGCACTTTATTAGTGTTGTTTCGAAATCATGATGAGATGGTAACCACTTTGGTGGGTTGCCTCCGTTACTTCCTCATTGATACTTGCATTGTGCATGACCCTACCTCCTTATGAGGGTTATGCCGGTGGGAGTAGATAGGATGCTAAAGTAGTTGCTATGCAGAAAGGGACGGGAACATGCATGGTGATGGAGACAAAGTATTTTCAAAGGACTTTTCGAAAACCCCGTCGGGTGCCACTTATGCCCGAGGGAGATGATGAGTTGGGTAGCCACTTGATGACGAAGTGGTGTACCGAGGCAAGTGTGTGTGTTGTTTTCAAAAACGGATTGGTTTAAGTTGCGACCGTTATTCCAACCTTACATGCGCAACCACTCTACCCTTATATGGGAAAGGGCATTATTGATTACCTAGGCCGATACTAGCTTGGAGCCCGCATTACTAGTGACGGGGGAGTTGTTGGTGCGCTCTCTCGGGACGGGGTCGTGCCAGGTAGGGCGGCCATGACTGTTTTCACAGGGCACCGGATACACCGTTGTGTCCCCTCTCGGGTGTTATGATCTCGAGCGAGTCTCGTATGTTGTACATCGTGAGGATACGGAACAACGAGTGGACTCCATGTTAGTGTCATCTAGGGAAAGATAGTGATCGGCTGCTTACCCCGGGTACTTGAGGTATCGCGGGTCATGGATGACACGGAAGTTCCCCGGATCTTGTGGGTAAAGTGTGCAACCTCTACAGAGTGTAAAACTATTCGAATAGCCGTGTCCATGGTCAAGGACAGTTGGGTAACCGCTCTTGGACTACGTCCACATGATTACAAACCAGTGTGTGTGTTTGGGTAAGTGGGAAGAACTACTTGGGTCAAGTCAAGGACTTGACATGGTTGAGTTGGGTTGGTGCCCACTCTATTTATGTTGATATCTGTAGCCTGTCCTCATGGTTACTTGAATTCTCCTGATGCATGTCTTACAAGTGGTTGAACATGTCATTGCACTCAAAACTAGCTTTCCGCAAAAATTTACCTATATCATGCATTGTTGTACCTTGAACCAAAACATGGGTTGCTTGCGAGTACATTCAAAGTACTCATTGGCTTGCCACTGGTTATTTAATTGGCCAGGCATGGACGAACAGGAGTTCGAAGAAGAATTCTTTGGAGACGAACATGCGAACTAGGACGTTTCCCAGTCAGAATGCCTGTAGGGTTAAGGCAGATGGCATGGGTTCTACTTATCAACGAAGATTTCCGCTGCTTGTGTTTCATTTGATGTTCAGCCCTTAAGGCTTTATCTATGTAAGACTTGACCATAATGGTCATAATTTGTGTAAGACGGTATGTATGGATGTAAGACTCTTGTTATTCAGCTTCTGTGTGTTCAGTGAGCATTGATCTCTGGGATCACTATACACGTGCATTCGGTGATCACGACTTATGAGTCGGGGTCCCCACAAATTTCTTTTAATGGAGCAAGGTATAGTAGGTACTCCGGGATCTCCAAGTTTCTTTGGTATTCCACCTTTAAAGGTATAATTAGCAAGCATGGTGGAAATTTCAGCTTCTGGTATCTTTATTTATTAGTAATGATATCCTTCATATATTTAGCATAAGGATTTGTTTTGAGCACATCAGTTAATCGCATACGTAAAAAGATAGGCCTAATCATTTCAGCAAAGCGCTCAAAATCCTCATCATCCTTTTTCTTGGATGGTTTGGGAGGAAAGGGCATGGGTTCTGAACCCATGGTTATCTTTCTTTACCATGTTTCCTAGCAACAAAGTCTCTTTTGTCATAACGTTGATTCTTTGATTGTGGGTTATCAAGATCAACATCAGGTTCAATTTCTACATCATTATCATCACTAGGTTGAGCATCATCATGAACATCATCATTAGTATTTTCATTAGGTTCATGTTCATTAATAGATTGTGTTTCAGCATCAGACATAGAGATATCATTTGGATTATCAGGTGGTTCAGCAATAGGTTCACTAGAAGTTTGCACAGTTCTATCATTTTTGTTTTTCTTATTTTTAGAAGAACTAGGTGCATCAATATTATTTCTTTGAGAATCTTTCTCGATTCTCTTAGGGTGGCCTTTAGGATACAAAGGTTCCTGAGTCATTCTACCAGTTCTAGTAGCCACTCTAACAGCATAATCATTTTTCTTACTATTCATTTCATGGAGCAATTCTTTTTGAGCCTTAAGTACTTGTTCTACTTGAGTGGTAACCATAGAAGCATGTTTGCTAACAAGTTTAAGTTCACCTCTAATATTAGCCATATAATCACCCAATTATTTAATCATATCGGAATCATATTTCAATTGTCTACCAAAATAAGCATTGAAATTTTCTTGTTTGACAATAAAATTATCAAACTCATCAAAGCATTGCCTAGCAGACTTATAGTGAGGGATATCACCTTCATCAAATCTATAGAGGGAATTTACCTTTACTACCTGTGTTGGGATATCGAGATCAGGAGGTTCTTCAGTAAATAAGTGATTGAGATCATATGTTTCTTCGACAGGCGGTAGATTAAGACCATGTATTTCTTCAATATCAGGTAAATTCTTAACATCTTTAGCTTTAATACCTTTTTCTTTCAAAGATTTGTTTGCCTCTTGCATATCTTCGGGACTGCGAAATAGAACACCTCTCTTCTTCGGAGTTGGTTTAGGAATAGGCTCAGTAATTGGAGCGGGAGCTGGCTCAGGAGGTGCCCAATTATTTTCATTTATCAACATATTATTCAATAGAATTTCAGCTTCATCCGGTGTTCTTTCCCTGAAAAGAGAACCAGCACAACTATCCAGGTAATCTCTGGAAGCATCGGTTAGTCCATTATAAAAGATATCAAGTATTTCAGGTTTCTTAAGAGGATGATCAGGCAAAGCATTAAGTAACTTGAGAAGCCTCCCCAAGCTTGTGGGAGACTCTCTTCTTTAATTTGCACAAAGTTGTATATTTCCCTTAAAGCGGCTTATTTCTTATGAGCAGGGAAATATTTAGCACAGAAGTAATAAATCATATCCTGGGGACTACACACACAACCAGGATCAAGAGAATTAAACCATATCCTAGCATCACCCTTTAATGAGAACGAAAATATTTTGGGTATATAGAAGTAACGTGATCTCTCATCATTAGTGAACAGGGCAACAATATCATTTAACTTAGTAAGATGTGCCACAACAGTTTCAGATTCATAGCCATAAAAAGGATTAGATTCAACCAAAGTAATTATATCTGGATCAACAGAGAATTCACAATCCTTATCAGGAACACAGATAGGTGAAGTTGCAAAAGCAGGACCAGGTTTCATTTTATCTCTAAGTGATTCTTTGTTCCATTTAATCAATAACCTCTTAAGCTCATATCTATCTTTGCAGGCTAAAATAGCTAAAGAAGAATCTTTATCAAAAAGATAACCCTGAGGAATAATAGGCATATTTTCATCATCACTTTCATCATCGTATTTAGATTCATCAATTTCTCTTTCTCTAGCTCTAGCAATTTGTTCTTCAATAAATTCACTAAGGGGCACAGTAGTATCAGGCATAGAAGCAGTTTCATCATAAGTATCATGCATAGCAGAAGTGGCATCATCAATAACATGCGACATATCGGGACGAATAGCAGAAGCAGATTTAAGTGCCGCTATCTTACTCATAACAGAAGGTGAATCAAGTGCAAAGCTAGATGGAAGTTCCTTACCTCCCCTCGTAGTTGAGGGATAAATTGTTGTCTTAGCGTCTTTCAGGTTCTTCATAGTATCCAGCAGATATAAATCCCAAGTGACTCAAAGAATAGAGCTATGCTCCCCGTCAATGGCGCGAGAAAAAGGTCTTGATAACCCACAAGTATAGGGGATCGCAACAGTTTTCGAGGGTAGAGTATTTAACCCAAATTTATTGATTCGACACAAGGGGAGCCAAAGAATATTCTCAAGTATTAGCAGCTGAGTTGTCAATTCAACCACACCTGGAAACTTAGTATCTGCAGCAAAGTGTTTAGTAGCAAAGTAATACGATAGTGATGGTAGCGGCAACAAAAGTAAAGACAGCAAAAGTAATGTTTTTGGTATTTTGTAGTGATTGTAACAGTAGCAGCGGGAAAGTAAATAAACGGAAACCAGTATATGGAAAACTCGTAGGCACCGGATCAGTGATGGATAATTATGCCGGATGCGGTTCATCATGTAACAGTCATAACATAGGGTGACACAGAACTAGCTCCAATTCATCAATGTAATGTAGGCATGTATTCCAAACATAGTCATATGTGCTTATGGAAAAGAACTTGCATGACATCTTTTGTCCTACCCTCCCGTGGAAGCGGGGTCCTATTGGAAACTAAGGGATATTAATGCCTCCTTTTAATAGAGAACCGGAACAAAGCATTAGCACATAGTGAATACATGAACTCCTCAAACTATGGTCATCACCGGGAATGGTCCCGATTATTGTCACTTCGGGGTTGCCGGATCATAACACATAGTAGGTGACTATAGACTTGCAAGATAGGATCAAGAACTCACATATATTCATGAAAACATAATAGGTTCAGATCTGAAATCATGGCACTCGGGCCCTAGTGACAAGCATTAAGCATAGCAAAGTCATAGCAACATCAATCTCAGAACATAGTGGATACTAGGGATCAAACCCTAACAAAACTAGCTTGATTACATGATAAATCTCATCCAACCCATCACCGTCCAACAAGCCTACGATGGGATTACTCACGCACGGTGGTGAGCATCATGAAATTGGTAATGTAGGATGGTTGATGATGACGACGACGACGAATCCCCCTCTCCGGAGCCCCGAACGGACTCCAGATCAGCCTTCCCAAGAGGTTTTAGGGCTTGGTGGCGGCTCCGTATCGTAAAACGCGATGATTTCTTCTCTCTAATTTTTTTCTCCCCGGAAACCAATATATAGAGTTGGAGTTGGCGTCGAAGAGCATCCAGGGGGCCCACGAGGTAGGGGGCGCGCCCTAGAGGGGGGGGCCCACCCTCGTGTCTAGGGTGTGGGCCCCCTGGTCTTCATCTTTGGCAAGGATTTTTTATTGTTTTTTCTAAGGTGTTCCGTGGAGTTTCAGGACTTTTCGAGAATATTTGCTTTCTGCACATAAAACCACACTATGGCAATTCTGCTGAAAACAACGTCAGTCCGGGTTGGTTCCATTCAAATCGTAGAAGTTAGAGTCCAAAACAAGGGCAAAAGTGTTTGGAAAAGTAGATACGACGGAGACGTATCAGGCCGCAAGGACTTCAGTCCATCTGTCGGCTAGCAAGTCTTGATCAGCTCTAAGCTGCTGCTGTTTTTTCTTAAGGCTACTCGCCGTGGCCATAAGCCTGCGCTTGAAGCGCTCTTGCTCGAAGGGATCCTTAGGCACGACAAATTCGTCGTCGTCGAGGCTTGCCTCGTCTTCGGAGGGAGGCATGTAATTATCATCCTCTTCCTCTTTATCTGCCGCTCTCTCAAGGGGGCTGGCTTCTCCATCCTCCTGCGCCGAATCTTGCTAGAAGGAGTTGTCTTCGGCACTATCCGTGGTGTTATTGTCTCCTGTGCCGGTATCACCGTTTTTGCTTTGGCGGGACTTAGAGCGGCGCCGCTGACGCCGACGCTTAGGTTGCTTCTTGGAGGGGTCATCCCCCGCTGTTCCGTCGCCATTGCCTTCTTTGGGTTTGTCCACCATATATATTTGATATGACGAGGTGGCTTTCCAGTGCCCTATAGGTGCTGGTTCCTGTTCGTATCCTACATCGTCGTCCATACCGTCGATGTCCTCGGAGTCGAAGTCGAGCATGTTGGTCAAATCATCGACACTGGCTATGAAGTGGGTGGTGGGTGGGCGTCGAATTTCTTCGTCGTCCGCATCCCAATCCTGCCGGTCATAATCCGGCCAAGACTCACCTGACAAAGAGAGAGACCTTTGTGAATTCAGGATGTCGCCAAAGGGCGAGCGCTGAAAGATATCCGTGGCGGTGAACTCCATGATCGGCGCCCAATCGGATTCGATTGGTAGGGGCGCGGATGGTTCAGAGTTCGGAGGAGAGTTCGATAATGTGGAGTCACGGGCCTCACGAAGGATAATGTTGGTGTTTGGCTCGATCTCCGTTGAGGCTGCAGCCTCCGCGGCGGGGTCTAGCCACCTGCCCTCGGTCGGTGCAGTTGGCTCCGAATTAAAGGTCGGAGCGGACGCGGGTGCGGCCTCTAGGACACTGTTCGACGGCAGAGCTAAATCATGCCCGTGGTGACAGTGCGGCGCACTCGGCAGGGGCTCGAATCCGTTGAAGATCAAGTCTCCGCGGATATCGGCCGTGTAGTTTAAGCTTCCAAACCTAACCTGATGGCCAGGGGCGTAGCTCTCAATCTGCTCTAGATGGCCAAGCGAATTGGCCTGCAGTGCAAAGCCACCGAATACAAAATCTGTCCGGGGAGAAAAGTCTCACCCTGGACTGCATCGCTAACGATGATCGAAGGAGCCATCAAGCCTGATGACGACGACACAGAGGAACTCTCAATGAAAGCACCAATGTCGATGTCTAAACCGGCGGATCTCGGGTAGGGGGTCCCGAACTGTGCGTCTAGGCGGATGGTAACAGGAGACAAGGGACACGATGTTTTTACCTAGGTTCGGGCCCTCTCGATGGAGGTAAAACCCTACTCCTGCTTGATTAATATTGATGATATGGGTAGTACAAGAGTGGATATACCACGAGATCAGAGAGGCTAAACCCTAAAAGCTAGCCTATGGTATGATTGTTGTTATTGTGTCCTACGGACTAAACCCTCTGGTTTATATAGACACCGGAGGGGCTAGGGTTACACAGAGTCGGTTACAATGGGAGGAGATCTACATATCCATATGGCCAAGCTTGCCTTCCACGCCAAGGAAAGTTCCATCCGGACACGGGACGAAGTCTTCAATCTTGTATCTTCATAGTTCGACAGTCCGACCAAAGGTTATAGTCTGGCTATCCGGACACCCCCTGATCCAGGACTCCCTCAATTGACAACCCCTTTATTGCATTGGTTGCAAGGTTCTTTTTTGTTTGTGTACGTACGAGGGACTTGCGTGTGGCCTCCTAATGGATTGATACCTTGGTTCTCAAAAACCGAGGGAAATACTTGCGCTACTTTGCTGCGTCACCCTTTCCTCTTCAAGGGAAAAACCAATGCATGCTCAAGAGGTAGCAAGAAGGATTTCTGGCGCCGTTGCCGGGGAGTCTACGGACAAGTCAATACATACCAAGTACCCATCACAAACTCTTATCCCTCGCATTACATTATTTTCCATTTGCCTCTCGTTTTCCTCTCCCCCACTTCACCTTTGCCTTTTTATTCACCTTCTTTTTTGTTTGCCTTTTTCTTGCTAGATCTATTGTTTGCTTGTGTTACCATGTGCCTTTTATATGCTTGCATCTTTGATTGCTAAAAGTCTATTGATATGGATCCACTTAAAGTGTTCTATTTGGATCATCTTCGATCCTTATGCGCTCGTGCTGGAACCCCAACTAGCCTAGTTGATGGGAAATCTTTAGATGAGCATGCTCATTTTGTGCGTCACTGTTTGTCTGAAAAAGGGAGACTCTTATGGGATCAAATAAACATATTTCTGTGTTATGCTTGGAATCTTTGTGAAATTTATGTTTTTACTTGTTGCTCTAAGAACCCTAAAAAACACCTTCCCTACCTATGTGAGTTTAATGAAAATGAAATCTTATCTTCTTATGCAAAGGGTGTTTATAGTTACTATGATATCAAACAAATTTAAGAATTTGTTGCTTTTAAGGGTGCTTATGAAGTTGCTTCTTTGATTGAAAAGAATGATATTACTCTCTATGAATCTGAAAATTTTGACATACTTAAATATTGCTATGAAAATTATGCTCATAATGTGTATGTTAAAGAATTTGTTGAGAGAATGACCGTTGCTTTGGAAGAAAATAATGATATGCATGAATCTATAGATAATGATGATTCCGATGATTTGATTGAAATATCCCTTGATGAACATGATGCTTTCTATTCTTGTGGCCATGATGCCAATATTTATGAAGATGAATTTGCTATAGTTCCTTATGTTAAACATGAGATCGTTGCTATTGCACCCATACTGGGTAGTTCCTTCGATGAAAAGCATGATTGCAATGATGTTACTATAAATTCTCTTGATGTCAATTGTGCTAATAATATGCAAAACCCTAAGCTTGGGGATGCTAGTTTTGCTATGTCTACTACTTGTTGCAATGATCATGATTGGGGTGATTCTTCTTATGATCTTGAAAATTTATTTAAGCCCCATGATGAGGATGAGATTGATAATAGTGTTTTCAATATTATTGGAAGTGGGTTTGGAAGAGTGTCAACTTTATATCCCACATATTTTGAGACTGTTCAATCTTATGAAATTTTTGATAAAAGTGGGTTTGGAGAGGTCATGACTTTAGCTAATGTTAATCCCACTATTTTCAAAGAGTGTCAACTTTGCATGCATGTGGATCATGTTGAAAATATTTTATGTGATAGCTATTTTGTTGAATTTTCTTATGATCCCACATGTAATTATTATGAGAGAGGAAAATATGGTTGTAGAAATTTTCATGTTACTAAATTACCTCTCGTTATGTTGAGATTGCTATTGTTTCTTTCCGCTTCCTTGCGTATGCTAGTTTTTGCTTGCTATGATAATTTGTTTGCCTGTAAGATGCCTATGCATAGGAAGTATGTTAGACCTAGATGTGTTTATCACGTGTTCTATGATGCTCTCTTTGTGCTTTAATTCTTGTCTTTGATGTGAGCATCATTAAAATTATCAATGCCTAGCCAGGGGCGTTAAACGACAACGCTTGTTGGGAGGCAACCCAATTTTATTTTTGTTTCTTGCTTTTTGGTTCTGTTTAGGAATAAATAATCCATCTAGCTTCTGGTTAGATGTGTTTTTGTGTTTTGTTTAGTGTGTTTTCCAAGTAGAACCTTTGGGAAGACTTGGGTGAAGCCTTTTTGATCTTGTTGTAAAAAACAGAAAGTTTAGCGCCCACGAGATTAGGTACAACTTTTTACTGGAGAGTGCTATTTAGTTGATTCTTTTGCAGATGATTATTAGATAAATTCCTCACATCTAGCAATTTATTTTAGAATTTTTGGAGTTCCAAAAGTTTGTGTTAGGTACATACTATTCTATTTTTGACAGATTCTGTTTTTCGTGTGGTGTTTGCTTATTTTGATGAATCTATGGCTAGTATCGGAGGTTATGAACCATAGAAAAGTTGGAATACAGTAGGTTTAACACCAATATAAATAAATAATGATTTCATTACAATACCTTGAAGTGGTATTTTGTTTTCTTTCGCTAACGGAGCTCATGAGATTTTCTGTTAAGTTTTGTGTTGTGAAGTTTTGAAGTTTTGGGTAAAGATTTGATGGATTATGGAACAAGGAGTAGCAAGAGCGTAAGATTGGGGATGCCCAAGGCACCACAAGGGGAAATCTAAGGACAACCCAAAAGCCTAAGCTTGGGGATGCCTCGGAAGGCGTCCCCTCTTTTGTCTTCGTCCATCGGTAACTTTACTTGGAGCTATATTTTTATTCACTACATGATATGTGTTTTGCTTGGAGCGTCTTGTATGATTTGAGTCTTTGCTTTTTAGTTCACCACAGTCATACTTGCTGTACACACCTTTTGAGAGAGAGAGACACATTATTCGGAATTTATTAGAATACTCTATGTGCTTCACTTATATCTTTTGAGCTAAACAATTTTGCTCTAGTGCTTCACTTATATCTTTTAGAGCACGGTGGTGGTTTTATTTTATAGAAATTATTGATCTCTCATGCTTCACTTATATTATTTTGAGAGTACTTTAGAACAGCATGGTAATTTGCTTTGGTTATAAAATTAGTCCTAATATGATAGGCATACAACATAAAAACTTTAAAGTGCATTGAATACTAAGAGAAGTTTGATACTTGATAGTTGTTTTGAGATATAAAGGTGGTAATATTAAAGTTGTGCTAGTTGAGTAGTTGTGAATTTGAGAAATACTTGTGTTGAAGTTTTCAAGTCCCGTAGCATGCACGTATGGTAAATGTTGTGTGACAAATTTGAAACATGAGGTGTTCTTTGATTGTCATCCTTATGTGTGGCGGTCAGGGACGAACGATGGTCTTTTCCTACCAATCTATCCCCCTAGGAGCATGCGCGTAGTGCTTGGTCTTTGATGACTTGTGGATTTTTGCAATAAGTATGTGAGTTCTTTATGACTAATGTTGAGTCCATGGATTATACGCACTCTCAACCTTCCATCATTGCTAGCCTCTTCAGTACCATGCATTGCCCTTTCTCGCCTTGAGAGTTGGTGCAAACTTCGCCGGTGCATCCAAACCCAGTGATACAATACACTCTATCACACATAAACCTCCTTACATCTTCCTCAAAACAACCACCATACCTACCTATTATGGCATTTCCATAGCCATTCCGAGATATATTACCATGCAACTTTCCACTATTCCGTTTATCATGACATGCTTCATCATTGTCATATTGCCTTGCATGATCATGTAGTTGACATCGTATTTGTGGCAAAGCCATTATGCATATTATTTCATACATGTCACTCTTGATTCATTGCCCTTCCCGGTACACCGCTGGAGGCATTCTTATAGAGTCATACTTTGTTCTAGTATCGAGTTGTAATCATCGAGTTGTAAATAAATAGAAGTGTGATGATCATCATTAATAGAGCATTGTCCCAAATAAAAAAAAGAGAAAGGCCAAATAAAAAAGGGAGGGCCCAAAAAAAAGAGAAATAAAAAGGGACAATGCTACTATCCTTTTTCCACACTTGTGCTTCAAAGTAGCACCATGATCTTTATGATAGAGAGTCTCTTGTTTTGTCACTTTCATATACTAGTGGGAAATTTTCATTATAGAACTTGGCTTGTATATTCCAACGATGGGCTTACTCAAATGCCCTAGGTCTTCATGATCAAGCAAGTTGGATGCACACCCACTTAGTTTCTTTTGTTGAGCTTTCATACATTTATAGCTCTAGTGCATCCGTTGCATGGCAATCCCTACTCCTTGCATTGACATCAATTGATGGGCATCTCCCTAGCCCGTTGATTAGCCGCATCAATGTGAGACTTTCTCCTTTTTGTTCTTCTCCACACAACCCCCATCATTATATTCTATTCCACCCATAGTGCTATATCCATGGCTCACGCTCATGTATTGCGTGAAAGTTGAAAAAAGTTTGAGATTACTAAAGTATAAAACAATTGCTTGGCTTGTCATTGGGGTTGTGCAAGATGAGAGCATCTTGTGTGACGAAAATCAAGCATGGCCAAACTATATGATTTTGTAGGGATGAGATTTCTTTGGCTATATTATTTTGAGAAGACATAATTGCTTGGTTAGTATGCTTGAAGTATTATTATTTTTATGTCAACATTACTTTTATCTTCAATCTTTTGGATCTGAATATTCATGCCACAATAAAGAAAATTACATTGAAGAATATGCTAAGTAGCATTCCACATCAAAAATTCTGTTTTTATCATTTACCCACTCGAGGACGAGCAGGAATTAAGCTTGGGGATGCCTGATACGTCTCCAATGTATCTATAGTTTTTGATTGCTCCATGCTAATATATATTCTGTTTTGGTTGTTTAATGGGCTTATTTATACACTTTTATATTATTTTTGGGACTAACCTATTAACCCAAGGCCCACTGCAAATTGCTGTTTCTTTTGCCTATTTCAGTGTTTCACAGAAAAGGAATATCAAACGGAGTCCAAACGGAATGAAACCTTCGGGAGCGTGATTTTTGGAACAAACATGATCCAGAGGACTTGGAGTGGACGTCAAGAAATCAACAAGGAGGCCACGAGGCAGGGAGCGCGCCCTCCACCCTCGTGGGCCCCTCATGGCTCCACCGACCTACTTCCTCCTCCTATATATACCTACGTACCCCAAAACCATCAAGGAGCACCATGAAACCATATTTCCACCGCCGCAACCTTCTGTACCCATGAGATCCCATCTTGGGGCCTTTTTCGGCGCTCTGCCGGAGGGGGCATCGATCACGGAGGGCTTCTACGTCAACACCATAGCCTCTCCGATGATGTGTGAGTAGTTTACCACAGACCTTCGGGTCCATAGTTATTATCTAGATGGCTTCTTCTCTCTCTCTTTGTATCTCAATACAAAGTTCTCCTCAATCTTCTTGGAGATCAATTTGATGTAACTCTTTTTACGGTGTGTTTGTCGAGATCCGATGAATTGTGGGTTTATGATCAAGATTATCTATGAACAATATTTGAATCTTCACTGAATTCTTTTATGTATGATTGGTTATCTTTGCAAGTCTCTTCGAATTATCAGTTTGGTTTGGCCTACTAGATTGATCTTTCTTGCAATGTGAGAA
Organism: Aegilops umbellulata; assembly: GCA_032464435.1. Lineage (NCBI taxonomy): Eukaryota > Viridiplantae > Streptophyta > Magnoliopsida > Poales > Poaceae > Aegilops > Aegilops umbellulata. The sequence continues at coordinate 280,478,609 of CP136056.1, read as the reverse complement.
GTGCTTAGCTTTGGGTTCTGTCGGTGGGAAATCTGCCTCCACGAACACCTATGGGGACCGAGCCCCTTTCTTGGTTCGGCGGGGGGCGGAGGTCGCGCGAAGAGCGGATCGAGGCGATGCACACAAGGGGTTCACCCAGCTTCGGGCCGCACGGATGCGTAAAACCCTACTGCCGCTTTGTGGTTTTGTATTGTGTTCTTGCTCGGGAGCGTGTGGTGCTACAATACACGCGAGACGCTAGCGAGACCGAGCGTGAATGGCCTCCCCCCTTCTCCTGTTGCGTATGGGGCCTTCTTTTATATGTGCAAGGGGTTACCCACAGGTGGCAACGTAGGCGGGGGTAAAACTGGAAAATGCTGTGTTGGGTACAGCTGTTTGCACAGTGCTATCATGCCTAACTCTGACGGCAGGGGACAAGGGCATTAAATGCCCGTCTGGGTCGCCCAAACAGTGCAGAAAAGGGACCGTCAGGAGCGCCACCGTTTGCCACGATGGCTACTCTGTCAGCGTTGCTTCGCCACCGCATGCCCCTGGCTGCGCAGCCTCGTGCCACGTACGCCTGGAATGGCCCTAGAGCGACGCGTGGGTGGATGAGCTGGAGCGCAGGCGCGGGGTGGTGACTTGCCGCGGCAAGCGCCTTGCCGCAGTTGGTGCCTTGTCGCGCCCGGGAGCTTGTCGCTCACCGGTCCTTGCCGGGACGCGGGGCGCGTCGCAGCAAGTATCTTGTCGTGCCTCGGTCAGCCTTCCCAGCAAGCTCCTCTTGCCGAGGCCTTGTGCTTCGAGCGGGCTTCCCGGCAAGCTCCTCTTGCCGGGGCCTTGCTCTCTTCGGGTGGCCTTCCCGGCAAGCTCCTCCTGCCGGGGCCTTGGCTTAAATACTTTGTTCTTGGATGGCCCGAGGAGGGACCATGGAGAGTTTTGGCGATCGCCTGGCAAGCCTTGCCGCGGGGTGCTACGACTGCCCGTGCACAAGTTCGGGGGACTAAGGTACCCCTACTTTAGTACACCGACAGGAGCCCCCGGGCCTGGGCCATACACGGTGCCGAGCGCTGTTGGGCCAGGCCCAAAACAATGCACGGGCACGCGTGGCCTGGGTCACGCTGTATCTTCTTCTGCATCCACCACGTCCTCCCCGAACGGCACGCGTCGAACGCGGCATCGTGGGGAGAGGCGTGCGTGACGTGGGCGGCGTGCGGGGCTGAGCCCCGCGGGCATGCGTCACGTCGCAGGTGATTTGTTTATTTGGAAAGGCGAAACGCCCCCTCCCTTCCCCCTTATAAGCAGGGGAAATAGGGGCAGTCCGCCCACCCGCCAGTTGCGATTCCTCGAAAACCTCCGCCACTTCCCAAGAGAAGCAGCGTTCCGCCCCTTCCGCCGCAACCAGTGCTACCGACGCCATCGACCTCCCTCCCTACTTCCACCATGGCCCCGAAGGGCGATAAGGGGAAAGGGAAGGCCGTGAAGTCGGCCGAGGCGCAGCGGCTTGAGGCGCTGCGAAAGGAGCAGGCGACCTTCCCCCCTGAGCTCGACGCGTTGGTCCTGAGGGAGGAATACTACCTCTTCTGGTCGACGGGGACGCGAGCGCATCCGCGCACAAGAGTTCTTCCCGCCGCCGCTCAGAAGGAGTATCTGACCGGGTATCCCTTCTTTGCTCTGTTCTTCTATTGCGGGCTCTGCCCGCCCTTCTCTGAATTTTTCTGCGACATCATGAACACCTACGGGTTCCATCTCCTTGATTTCACCCCCAATGCTGTCCTGACCATGGCAATTTTCGCACATCTTTGTGAAAACTTTGTCGGAGTCTATCCAAACGTAGCCCTCTTCCGCCACTTCTTCACGCCTCGAGTAGAGAGAGGGGAGCCCCTCTCCGGCGGAATCGCCTGGATCTCGAAGCTCGGCAAGAAGGATGCTTATCTAGAGGGAGAGCTCCGCAGCAAATGGGAGGAATGGAGAGCAGACTGGTGCCTGATTGTCGAGGAGAACCCGCAGCCATTCACTGCCGTGCGCCGGACTCCTGTGGTGCGCGGCAGGGATTGGAGCGACGTGGCTCCGGACGACGACAAGCTGAAGATTGCCGTCACCCGGATCCTGCGGCTCAGGCGTGCCGGGTTCACAGTTGGCGCCGTTGGCGCAGATTTCCTCCGCCGCCACATCGCTCCCTTGCAGGAGAAAGGGAGACCCGCTTGGGAGTTCCAGAACGCGGCGGACATCATGAGGCTGCGCCCTGGCCTCAACTTCAATTTCACCATCTTGGAGCTTGACGGGACGCTCAGGGAGCTGTTCAAGCATGACCCCGACCACCTCGAATGGTTCAAGCTGCCGCGAGGCGTCGTCCCGTTGTGCAACAATTCGTCGTTCAGCCGCATCCTTGCAATGATGCCGCTGTGCGACTCGCACGGGATCGACTCCACTTGGCAGGAGCCCGCCGGCGATGTTGTGCGGGCGTTCTTCGACGACTTGGTGGAGGTGCCAGTCGACGCCGACAAGCAGAAGGGCCTCACCCGAGACACCACCGACGCGGAGTTGGCGCGCATCGCCTCCAGGATGGAAGAGGCGGCGGCAGCCGCGGCCGCGGGCGAGTTCGGCTTCACATTGGCGGAGGCGGACGCAGCGGAGGCGGAAAGCCTTGCCGACCGAGCGGAGTTTGTCGGCGAGGAAGAGCTTGCCGGGCACGGCGCAGGGGCGGACGAGTCCACTGAGGGCACGAGCGGCTTGCCGGAGGTTGACGCCTCTTCCTCCCGACCTTTGGGCAGCTCATCGCAAGCGGAGCCCCTGACTCAACCACGGAGGCGTCTCCGCAAGGCCGGAGAGGTGGTACGGCAAGCGAGCCAACAACCGCAGCGCCACGTGACACGCTCCGCTGTGGTAGCAGGAGCGGGGTCTTCGCGGGCCGCGGCCTCTTCTCCTGCCGCCCCTCACTCCACGGCGGCGGCCGGGGCAAAGCCATCTCAGGCTAGTGCCACCATTGCCTCCGCCAAGCGGCCGAGGGAGCCTACTCCTCCGCCTCCTCGCGCCAGAAGCGGGCCAGTCTTCGACTTCTCCGCGCTTAGCTCCGACGAGGAAGAGGGAGAGGAGTAAGATCCCCGCTGTACTTGTGTTTCTTCAATTCTTGTAGTTGTGTCTCGCATCTCATTTGCTTTCCTCTGAATTTGCTCCTTTTTAGGACTCTAGCTCAGAGGGCGGCAAAGAGAGCCAAGGTCCCGGTGGTCATCCTCGACGACGAGCCCACCGTGACGGCAGGGGGTGCGCCTGAGATGACCTTGTCGGAGCCGCCAACTAATCCTCTGAGCAGCCCCCAGCGTAAGCATATGGCTTGCTTTCTGCCATTGGGCGCGCCCGAGTACCCTTCGTTTTTCTTGACATCTGGCTGACGATTTGCGTAGGAGCAGAGCAGCCCCACCAGGAGCGTCCGGAGACCGCCCCTGATGCGCCACCCGCTACAACCACACCGCCAAGGGGGAGTTCCTCGGCAAGGGAGGAATCTCCGGCAAGGGAGCAGTCCCCGGCAAGGGAGCAGTCTCCGGCGAGGGAGCAGTCCCCGGCAAAGGAGCAGTCTCCGGCGAGGGACGGCACCGGCGACCCCTTGGCGACGGAGACCGTGACTACAGATCCTGGCCCAGGTAACCTTCTTGCCTCGAAACTCCCCTGGGGTTCTTCTTCTTTGGATAGTTGCTTGACTTCTCCCCCTCTCTCGGCCTTCAGACCCGCCCGCCACGGACCCGATGGAGACCGAGGTCGTCGTCGAGGAGGATGCGCGCGGCCATACCGACGACGTGGCCGCCACCGGAGGGGCGGACGGTGCTGAAGATCCTTTTCGTCTAAGAGGCCGCCAAGGCTGCTGCAGCAGCCGCGGGCGAGGGGGTCGGTGATCGTACTGACGACCCTGGGGCCGCAGGAGCGCCAAGTGCTGCGCCGACCACCGATCCCGCCTCCGCAGCAGCGTCGTGCCCCGAGGAGCCCCAGCCAGGCGTCTACCTGAAGGCCGGCGACGATATCTTCATCAAGCTCCCCTAGGAGTCGACTTCCAGGGCGCCGGTCGAGGGGGAGACCTTGGATGGGGAGGTGCTCGCCTTCGCCGGGCTGACGCTGGTTGATGCGCCAAGCAGCAACGGCGGCGAACCTGAGGAGGAGCGGCTGCTCCGGAAGCTGGTGTCACTCCACCGCGCCCGACAAGCCCAGGTGGAACGCCGGGAAGCGCTTGTCGCGAAGGCGGGAGTAGACATGGAGAAGCGCGCCGGGGAGCTCCGGGAGCTCAACCAGGAGGCCCTCCGATCCTTGGCGGAGGAGCGAAGGCAGCTCGACGAGGCGCGGACAGCCTTCATTCTCGAGAAGGCAGAAGCCGAAGAGCAGCAAAGGCTTGCCGCCGCGGGGCTGGCCGCGCGGGAGGGCGAGCTGGTGCAGCAGAAAGCCAGCCTCGCCAGCCACGAGGAGGAGGTCGCCGCGCGCGAGCAAGCGCTCGGCGGAGCCCTCAAGGAAGCGCAAGATGCTGCCGTGGCCGCCGAGGCTGCCAAGAAGGCGCTAGAGGCGAAGGTGGCGTAGCTCGACACTGATCTCAAGGCGAGCGGTGAGGAGCTCGCCGCGCTCAAACAGGAGCACGAGAAGGGTGCCCACACCCTCGGCGAGCTGCAGGGCCGCTTCGCCGAGAAGATCAAGGAGCTTGATGCCGCCAAGGACTCCAACGCTGATCTCGAGCTGAAGTTGGACACCTTGTCCAAGGCGCTGGACAGCGCCAAGGAGCGAGAGGTGATCTTGCGGAAGGAGGTCGCGGACAACGAGGCGCTGTTGGAGAGCGCCGCAGTCACCCAGAACGAATTCAGGGCAATGGTGGAGCAGTGGACGGAGGGTCTGGTGGACATCGCCGCCTCCATCGACAAGGAGCTGTCGCTGCTGGGGATGGAGGGTCACGAGTATCCCTCCGACGCGAACCTCCCACCCAGCGCCAAACTTACTTCGTTCTTCAAAGGCATGGCGGCGGCCCTTCAGCATCTCCGGAACGCGATCCCAGAGCAGCTGGCCGGCGAGACGCGCGATGCCATCGCCGGAGCCCTCGAGAAGGTGCTGGTGAAGACCGCCTTCCGCAACCCAGGCCTCAAGCTCACCAACGTCCTTAGGTCCCTGCCGGCAGATGCTGACCTCGAGGAGATCAGGGCCCTCGTCGCGCCCATTGTGGAAAGGGTGGCCGGGATCAAGAGATCGAGGGCGACCGCGTGGATTAGGCCGCCTGTCCTTTTCTTTTCTTGTCACCGCTGGTCGAGTTATGAAAACAATTCATTAGGGCTGCGACAAGCTATCTTGTAATATAACTCTATCTTGGTAGTGATTGCACTGTTATCTCCTCTACTTGACTCCGTGCTTTGTATGTTTTTGCCCTACGCTTTCGGGGACTCGCCGGCATAGGCCTCCGCCTTGCCGCGGGCTCTAAGTGCGGGACATCAGCAGCCCGCCAGCGGCGCCATTATCGGCAAGAAACCTTGCCGCGGCTAGCTGCAGCTCACTTAGATTGTTGAGCAGGATCAAAACAAAGTAAGTGTTGCGACTGTAGTCGCAACACACTTAAGCTGCCGAGCGAGCTCGAAACAAAGTAAGGATGCCACTCTGGTTGTAGCACACTTAAGTCGTTGAGCGGACTCGAAACGAAGTAAGGGCGCAACTAGCCCCGAGCCGGTCCCTCCGCGCACAGGTTTCTCATACAAAGTACGGTCGTTCAAGGGAGATAACTCAAAAATTTAAAAACTCGATTGCTCAAACTTTGGCAACTTAGCTTTTCCGTGGCTCGCTGCCCGGCAAGGTCGCTTTCTGGCAAGGCGAAACATGGGGCTCGCCATCGCTTACCGGGGATCAGTGCTGCACAGAGTGTCAGATAATGCATGCAAAGAATAAAGAGCATGATATCGACGAGATGCGCGGAACACACGAACTCAATCTGTGCACAGGGTCTGCGCCTGGCTCTGTACAAAGGATCACATGCAACAGCGGCAAGACTTTGTACAGAAGGGTGGTTGCCGGACGGGGTCCGACAACCGCGCCTTACGGGCGAAACTTACAAAGATGCCCAACGTTCCGGGAGTTGCTCACCGGAGTGGTATCTTCGGTCTCAAGGCGGACAGCGCCAGGCCTAGCGATTTGTTTCACCCGGTAAGGGCCTTCCCACTTCCTCGGAACTTCTGGCACTAACTTTGCGGCTATAAAAGCAGTGCAAAGCTTGCTGGTAGCGAGCAGCTCGCACAGCGGCCCGAAGATGGTCCTCCTCGAGGAGCAGCGCATCATCTCGTCGCAGCTGCTCTCGCTCGAGCTCAGCGTGAGCGAGCACTCGAGGTGGCCCGTATGCGAGTTCCGTGGGGCTAACTGTCCCTGCTCCATGGAATAGAGCGAGAGGTTGCCTGGTCATACCAGGGCTTACCTGCGCCGAGAGGTGTCGGCGTATGTTCGGACGTCGTGGCACCATGAGCTGGCTCGGTGGCGCCCGTTCCGCCGCTGGTGCCGTCCCCACCACCCGTTCGCTCCAGGGGCGGTGGGTTCGACGCGGATGGACCAGCCACCTCCGGAACCTTCTTCTTCGGTGGCATGTCGATGAAGATGATGGAGATCTAGCCCGTGCAGACGCCGGATCAGGTTCGCACAACTTCGACGCCCCCTACCTGGCGCGCCAAAGATGTCGGTGGGAAATCTGCCTCCACGAACACCTATGGGGACCGAGCCCCTTTCTTGGTTCGGCGGGGGGCGGAGGTCGCGCGAAGAGCGGATCGAGGCGATGCACACAAGGGGTTTACCTAGCTTCGGGCCGCACGGATGCGTAAAACCCTACTGCGGCTTTGTGGTTTTGTATTGTGTTCTTGCTCGGGAGCGTGTGGTGCTACAGTACACGCGAGCCGCTGGCGAGACCGAGTGTGAATGGCCTCCCCCCTTCTCCTGTTGCGTATGGGGCCTCCTTTTATATGTGCAAGGGGTTACCCACAGGTGGCAACGTAGGCGGGGGTAAAACTGGAAAACGTTGTGTTGGGTACAGCTGTTTGCACAGTGCTATCATACCTAACTCCGACGGCAGGGGACAAGGGCATTAAATGCCCGTCTGGGTCGCCCAAACAGTGCAGAAAAGGGACCGTCAGGAGCGCCACCGTTTGCCACGATGGCTACTCTTTCAGCGTTGCTTCGCCATCGCATGCCCCTGGCTGCGCAGCCTCTTGCCACGTACGCCTGGAATGGCCCCAGAGCGACGCGTGGGTGGATGAGCTGGAGCGCAGGCGCGGGGTGGTGACTTGCCGCGGCAAGCGCCTTGCCGCGGTTGGTGCCTTGTCGCGCCCGGTAGCTTGTCGCTCACCGGTCCTTGCCGGGACGCGGGGCGCGTCGCAGCAAGTATCTTGTCGTGCCTCGGTCGGCCTTCCCAGCAAGCTCCTCTTGCCGGGGCCTTGTGCTTCGAGCGGGCGTCCCGGCAAGCTCCTTTTGCCAGGGCCTTGCTCTCTTCGGGTGGCCTTCCCGGCATGCTCCTCCTGCCGGGGCCTTGGCTTAAATACTTTGTTCTTGGATGGCCCAAGGAGGGACCATGGAGAGTTTTGGCGATCGCCTGGCAAGCCTTGCCGCGGGGTGCTACGACTGCTCGTGCACAAGTTCGGGGGACTAAGGTACCCCTACTTTAGTACACCGACAGGTTCAATGATGCGGTGCTCAATCCCAGTGACAGTAGGGGAAACGACACATATTGTATTGTTGCCATCGAGGATAAAAAGATGGGGTTTATATCATACTGCTTGAGTTTATCCCTCTACATCATGTCATGATGCCTAATGCGTTACTCTATTCTTATGAACTTAATACTCTAGATGCATGCTAGATAGCGGTCGATGTGTGGAGTAATAGTAGTAGATGCAGGTAGGAGTCGGTCTACTTGTTGCGGACGTGATTCCTATATACATGATCATGCCTAGATATTCTCATAATTATGCACTTTTCTATCAATTGCTCGACAGTAATTTGTTCACCCACCGTAATACTTATGCTATCTTGAGAGAAGCCACTAGTGAAACCTATGGCCCCCGGGTCTATTTTCTATCATATTAATCTCCCGCCAACGAGCTATTTCTTTTGCCGTTTATTTTGCAATCTTTACTTTCAATCTTTATCATAAAAATACCAAAATATTATCTTATCATCTCTATCAGATCTCACTTTTTGCAAGTGGCCGTAAAGGGATTGATAACACCTTTATCGTGTTGGTTGCAAGGTTCTTATTTATTTGTGTAGGTACGAGGGACTTGCGTGTGGCCTCCTACTGGATTGATACCTTGGTTCTCAAAAATTGAGGGAAATACTTACGCTACTTTGCTGCATCACCCTTTCCTCTTCAAGGGAGAAACCAACGCATGCTCAAGAGGTAGCAGGGCGCCGGCCTGCTCTCTTTCCTCCAAACAGCTCGGCAGAAAAATGTCCATGCACCCTATGAACCTAAAAAGGACGGGAAGGAACAGAGAGATGCATACTCGACCTCTATGCTAGGGGTTAGTCGCCGCTAAGCACTATCAACCCTAACCGAGGGAGAGACTCAACCTAGCATGCATGCTAAAACTTAGGGCGCCAGCGCTTCATTTATTTATGCTCAGGGTCTGCGCCTGGCTTTGTACAAAGGGTTATATGCCTTGCCGGCAAGGATTGCACAAAAGGTGGTTTGCCGGGGAGCCCGACAACTGCGCCTTATGAGTAAAACTTGCAAAGATGTTTGATGTTCCAGGAGATGCTCACTGGAATACCATCTTCGGTCTCCAGGCGGACTGCGCCGGGCCTGGTGACTCATATTACCTGATAAGGGCCTTCCCACTTTGGCATAATCTTGTTGGAATTCTTGGCCGACTGAATGTGCCGAAGAACAAGGTCGCCTTCCTCAAAGCTTCGGGCATGAACCTTGTGGCTATGGTAGCGGCACAAGGCTTGCTGGTAGCATGCTGCTCGCACAGCCGCCCGGAGACGATCTTCCTCAAGGAGCGTTGCGTCATCTTGCCGCAACTGCTCTTGCTCAAGCTCATCATAAGAGAGCACTCGAGGTGACCCGTACGTGAGTTCCGTGGGGAGAACTGCTTCTGCCCCGTAAACGAGGGAGAAAGGTGTCTAGCCGATGGCTCGATTTGGTGTCATTCTGATTGACCAAAGAATCGCTGGCAATTCATCAATCCAACGTCGCTCGCACTTGTGTAGCCTGTCAAAAGTCCTTGTCCGGAGGCCTCGCAATACTTCAGCATTTGCCCTGTCAGTCTGGCCGTTGCTTTGTGGATGTGCAACAGAAGCAAAACAGACCTTGCTGCTGAGGTCCTGGATGTACTACATGAAGGCGTGGCTCGTGAACTGTGTGCCGTTGTCGGTGATGACTCTATTTGGCACACCAAAATGACAGACTAGCCCCTTGAAGAATTTGACGGCTGATTGTGTCGTCAACTTTCTCACTGCCTCCACCTCCGGCCACTTTGTGAACTTGTCGATTGCAATGTACAAGTACACAAAGCCCCCAACAACATGGGGAAAGGGGCCTAGTATGTCAAGCCCCCAGACCGAGAATGGCCAGGAAAGAGGGATTGTTTGGAGAGCTTGAGCTGGTTAATGAAGCTTCTTTGAATAGAACTAGCACGCTTCACACTTGGTTACTAGTGCCATTGCATCCTGGCGGGCTGTGGGCCAGAAGAAACCTTGCCGGAATGCCTTGCCGGCAAGGGCCCCCGACCCTATGTGGGGGCCACATATGCCTCCGTGTATCTCTGCCAACAGCTCCAGTCGTTCCTTCCGGGGAATGCACTTCAATTTCACACCATTTGGTCTTTTTCTGTATAGAACATCATCGACGAACTGATACATGGCAGACCGACGGGCTACTTTCTCCGCTTCTTCCTACTCCTCAGGAAGTTCCCCTGTTTGGAGGAATCGAACGGTATGTCGTGCCCATGCCGGAGCCTGGGGCTCGACGGCAAGGACCAAAGGATTTCCTTTGCCATGGGAGCGGCTGTCTCTACGGCCAGGGCTTGACGCCTTGCCAGAGTCTGTTGCCCCATGGCAGGGTCAGTGTCCACGACCACATCCTTGTCGGCGGCTCCTGGGAGCTCAGCGGGAAAGTACTTGTCGGGGCCTGATTTCCTGTGCTTGCTCTGCTCTGTCGATGGTCCAACGGATGGTTGAGTTAACCGAAGCACAAAAGTACCTGGTTGCACAGGTAGTTTGAGGGCAACGCGTTTTGACAGGTAGTCGACGATGTCGTTCTCCACTCGGGGAACATGCTCCGCTTGTATAACATCAAAATGCTCCTCCAGCTTCCTCACCTCATCTACATAGGCCTCCATCAACGGGCTTTGATAATCTTTGTGAACTTTCTTGACAACAACCTGTGAATCACCCCTGACGATGAGCTTCTTAATTCCAAGGTCTGCCGCGATCCTGAGACCGGCAAGCAACCCCTCGTATTTGGCAGTGTTGTTTGTCGACATCTCCCTGGGAAAGTGCATCTAGACTACATACTTGAGGTGCTCTCTGGTGGGTGCAACGAGTAGCACACCAGCACCGGTGCCTTGCAGCGAGAAAGCCCCGTCAAAGTACATAATCCAGTTGTGACTTGTTTCCTTGCCGGGAAGAGTGGTCTCCTGGATCTCTTCGTCGGGCGTTGAGGTCCATTCTGCAATGAACTCTGCCAAGACTCTACTCTGGATTGTCGAAGTACTTTCAAACTTCAAACCAAAGCTCGACAGTTCCAAGGCCCATTCCACAATCCTCCCGGTTGTGTCCGGGTTATGCAATATCCGTTTCAACTGGAGGCGGTGACAACGGTGATTTGGTGTGCTTGTAAGTAATGACGCAGCTTCCTCGAGGCCATAAGGAGGCTGAAGAGCAATTTCTGCATGCCGGAGTACCTTGATCTAGCCCCCTGCAAGAGGGAGCTGACAAAGTAAACCGAGTGCTGCATCATCCTCTTCTTCTGCACCACTCCATTTGGTTGCACATGCCATGTCCCGCCGGCGTCAGACTCTGCCGGGGGCCTTGACTTGCCGGCACTAGGCCCTGTCGGGGGGAGCTCTGGCTCGTCATCCACCAGTCCTGCCGTTGCTGCTGCCTCTTCGTCAACCTCCCTCTGCACCACTAGCGCGGCGTTGACCACTTGGTTCATTGCCGCTAGATACAGCAACAACGGCTCTTGTGGTTTAGGCGCAACCAGTATCGGTGTAGAGGAGAGGTATTTCTACAAATCCTGTAGTGCTGCTTCGGCCTCTGGGGTGCATTCCATTGGGCCCACCTTCTTCAAGATTTTGAAAAAGGGAAGGGCACGCTCGGCAGACTTGGAGATGAACCTGCTCATGGGGGCAACACAGCCAGTGAGCCGGCGCACATCCTTGATCCGCCTAGGCGCCTCAATATGCTCAATGGCCTTGATCTTATCTGGATTCGCCTTGATCCCGCGCTGTGACACAAAGAATTCGAGAAGTTTGCCAGACGGAACATTAAAGACACACTTCTCAGGGTTCATCTTGAGGTTGATCTTGCACAAATTTGCAAATGTCTCTTATAAATCTTGTACGAGTATCGCCTTGTCCTTGGTTTTGACCACTATGTCATCCATATAAGCTTCCATATTTCTATGTAGCTGGGGCTCAAAACCAACTTGGACTGCTCTTGCAAACGTTGAGCCAGCACTCTTCAAGCCGAAAGGCATTCATAAAAAACAATATGTACCACAAGGAGTGATGAATGCTATCTTCTCTTCATCCTCTCTCGTCATGAAGATCTGGTGGTATCCTGAGTAGGCATCAAGGAACGGTAACAAGTCGCACCCGGCCGTGGAGTCAACAATCTGGTCGATGCGCGGCAATGGGAAAGGGTCCTTTGGAGAAGCCTTATTGACATCTGTGTAATCAATAAACAACCTCCACTTCCCATTTGCCTTGCGCACCACCACCGGATTGGCCAACCACGTCGGATGAAGTACTCCCCTCAGCAAGCCTGCCGCTTCTAACTTCCTGATCTCCTTCGTGATGAACTCCTGCTATTCGAAAGCTTGCTGTCCGCATTCTGGGAACGGGGGTCCCCAGACTTTCCTGCCTGTGGCCCGCGGCGTGGCTCAAAGGGGGCCCCAGCACGGCCCATGTTCATCAACACAGACCCAAGACCCTCGCGAGGGGCCAAGCCTCGCGGGGCGGACGACACGGAGCTTCCTCAGGCACGACCTCATCAGGCTGGCTCGCGAGGGGGCGGAGAGATCAAGGCGGGGTACCTCACGAGGTGCCTGTGACGCAAGCCATGACGACCAAAGGCGCTAGGCGGGCGCCAGCCCGCGCAGTGTCCTCCTTTCCTCTTTGGTGCAAAGGGAGCAAGCGCAGGCGAGAGCATCAAGCAAAGGCACCTGTTTCGGTGCAACGAGACCAAGACAAGCCCAACGGCAGGGATGAAGTCATTGTGGAGCCCAAGCCAGTGTCACCACCAGAGCCTTTGGCAGGCGAGGACCAACTTTAGTCAGGATAAGTGTACCAGATGTTCCCCTTCAAAATGGCCAATTGTTGGCGCCCTTCCCGCTCAATATTTGGGAAGAGGCCCAGGGCCTTTGCCTATAAATAGGACTAGCCATCCCAGGGTAGAGGCAATCGGCCAATCCAGAAACAAGCTGGGATCGGATCGAGTAGCATCACAGAGAGAGAGAGAGAGAGAGAGAGAGAGAGAGAGAGAGAGAGAGAGAGAGAGAGAGAGAGAGAGAGAAGGGTGTCTGAACTCCTCCTAGCAGTTTGTCGCCCCAGCCAGGAACAGACCCTCGCGAGGCTGTTCTTCCTTGTATTGCTCATCATCATCAGCCCAAGAGGCAATCCACCACGCCACAAACTAGAGTAGGGTATTACACCACAATGGTGGACCGAACTAGTATAAACCCTGTGTCTCTTGTGCTGTTCTTTCCATAGCTTAGATCTTAGTGAGACGGTGGGGTGCAGGTAGGTAGAAGGCGAAATCTCCGAGCGCACCCCAGTGTTCGAACCTCAAGGGTCTGCCGGAACCCAAAATCCGACATTTGGCGAGCCAGGTAGGGGTGCGCCGGAATCCACCTTCTGCCGCTTTGTGTCCTGTCGCGTCGTCATCACCATGTCCGGCGACCAGGCGGGCAACCCAGATCCTTGGGCGGCCTGGCCCGCCCGCGCAGAGCCGCTCGCCTCGGGCGACCCCATGCCCCAGGCAGCTCGCGGTCCGCAGGGCGCTGCGGGCCACGGGCGACGCGGACAGGCTTCGACAGCTCTCACACCACGGCAGGCACGGTCGGCAGCAAGGGCCTCCAATCACGCCGCGACCACGACACCGTACACCCGCCGGGAGCAGGCGAACTCGAGGGCCGCGCTCATGATGGCCCGAGAGCTGCTTTAGTGCAGGCTGCTGGAGGGTGGCCGTGACGTGCTGCTGGAGCGGGTGGCAGAGCTCCTGGGCTTTGCCGCCTCGGGGGCCCACCCCTTCTGCACCCAGCTCCCATCTCAAGCCCAGGGCGGCCCGCGCGGGGGCTCCGCGCGCGCCCGCGGGCTCCAAGGCTACTCCAACGCCAGCGAAGCTGTCGGCACCGGACCGGCGGTGGTCCTGCCCCCGCTCCCGGTCCGCGAAGAAGAAGGACTCGACGCGACCCACGGCCCTAGTGGACAGCCGCGCTACCACCCCACGGTGGGCGCGCCAAGCAGAGCTGCATGGCACGCGGAGCACTACGGCGTGGCCTTCGGGATGACGGCGCTAGAAGAATACGTGCCCCACATGATGGACCAAGGGCACCCTCACGAGGGCGAACAAGGCTCGCTCCTCAGCCCAAGCTGGGGGGACGAGGCACCAGAAGCTGAGCTCTTCCAGGAGCCCCGGGACGGTCCCACTGACCACACTGGAGGCAACGATTATCGGGTACCGCTAATTCCTCAGGAGCAGGCATACGCTAATCATGGATCGCAGGAGGTGCAGGTCGCCACAGCGAGCAGCTGCCCCGCTCCCACAGTCTCCTACCCCTCGGGAGGAGGGCGCAGGGGCTGCAGGAGAGGGGCCGAGATCCGACATTGTAGGATCTAGAAGTAGGTGTGTCTAGAGGGGGGTGATTAGACACTTAGTGCTAAAGTTGCAGTTTTTAAGCTTTTTCGGTTTGAGTGGAGTTTTAGGCACAATTTCAACATACACAATACATATCAAGCAAGCATGCAAAGAGTATATGAGCAGCGGAATGTAAAGCATGCAACTTGCAAGAATGTAAAGGGAAGGGTTTGGAGAATTCAAATGCAATTGGAGACACGGATGTTTTTCCCGTGGTTCGGATAGGTGGTGCTATCCTACATCCATGTTGATGGAGACTTCAACCCACAAAGGGTAATGGTTGCGCGAGTCCACGGAGGGCTCCACCCACGAAGGGTCCACGAAGATGCAACCTTGTCTATCCCACCATGGCCATCGCCCACGAAGGACTTGCCTCACTAGCGGTAGATCTTCACGAAGTAGGCGATCTCCTTGCCCTTACAAACTCCTTGGTTCAACTCCACAATCTTGTCGGAGGCTCCCAAGTGACACCTAGCCAATCTAGGAGACACCACTCTCTAAGAAGTAACAAATGGTGTGTTGATGATGAAATCCTTGCTCTTGTGCTTCAAATGATAGTCTCCCCAACACTCAACTATCTCTCATAGGATTTGGATTTGGTAGAAAGAAGATTTGAGTGGAAAGCAACTTGGGGAAGGCTAGAGATCAAGATTCATATGGTAGGAATGGAATATCTTGGTCTCAACACATGAGTAGGTAGTTCTCTCTCAGAACATATGAGTTGGAAGTGTAGATGTGTTCTGATGGCTCTCTCCACGAATGAAGAGGAGGTGGAGGGGTATATATAGCCTCCACACAAAATCCAACCGTTACACACAATTTACCAATCTCGGTGGGACCGAATCAATAAACTCGGTCGGACCGAAAAGGTAAACCTAGTGACCGTTCGAGATTTTCGGTGGGACTGACAAGCAACTCGGTAGGACCGATATGGTTAGGGTTAGGGCATAACGTAATCTCGGTGAGACCGATTACACAAGCTCGGTGAGACCGATTTTGGTAATAAGCTAACCAGAGAGTTGGTCAGGCAAACTCGGTGGGACCGATTACTAAACTCGGTTGGGCTGATTTTGGTAATGAGTTAACCAGAGAGTTTGCATTGTAATCTTGGTAGTACCGATTGCCTAAAATCAGTGAGACCGATTTTGACAATGGACATACACAGTGAGATTGCAATCCCATCTCAGTGAGACCGAGATCCCTATCGGTAGAACTGATTTGCTAGGGTTTGGCAGTGGCTTATGACATGTGAAACTCGGTGGCGCCGGATGAAAAGAATCGGTAGGGCCGAGTTTGGCTTGGAGTTTATGTCATATGTGGAAGTGGGAAAGTAGCTGAGGGTTTTGGAGCATATCATCAAGCACATGGAGCAAAAGGCTCATTAAGCAACACCTCATCCCTTCTTAATAGTATTGGCTTTTCCTATGGACTCAATGTGATCTTGGATCACTAAAAGTGTAAAATGAAGAGTCCTGAGCTTGAAGCTTTAGCCAATCCTTTGTCCTTAGCATCTTGAAGGAGTTCCCACAACCTTTAGTCCATGCCACTCCAATGTTGAACTTATCTGAAATATACTAGATAAAAGTATTAGTCCAACAAGAGATATGTTGACATTAATTACCAAAACCTCCTGGAGAGCACTTGTGCTTTCAGACATCATCACCGCGGCGTTCGGAGCAAGGTGTTCTCAGGAGGTAGGCCCTCTGCTGGGGAGGTGCCTCAGGGCTTGCCCCTAGCGGAGGACCCATGGTCGTCGGGGGAACCGCTGGCGACCGCTCTACCCCATCGGCGGCGTCCTGGTTTCCGGTCGTCGTTGATGGCACTAGAGTGTGGCGCAAGGCGGGGCCCTCGTCTGGCGATATGAAGCAAGGCCGGTACCTGTGAAGAAGGCCCAGTGCCTGTGAAGCTCGCCGCCCCGTGACACTCTCACGTAATAATGAGTGGGGCTGTACACGCCCGAGAGTCTTAGGGGTGCCAGCCTCAGGCCCTGGGGCTCCCTCCCACGCCCAGTGGCAACACTTAGCTCCGCACTGGTGAGAAGACGTCCAAGACTAGATTAGGTGCCGGACGCGGCCTTTTGTCTGCTTTCATTGCTTTTCCCTTTGGTTGTCACTTTCCCCCGCTGGATTTAAGTTGGATTCGAATTTGAGATTTGCGTGTGTTCGGGGAAGGGGTGCTTAGTCTTGTTCGAGCAATTTCTCGTGTTTTGATTACCACTTCGCCTCAGCTGCCTCCCCTCGTGAGCCCCTCGCGAGCCGGGTCAGGCCTAGCTTGCGCGCAGCCCAGACTGCCGCTGCCGCGTCCTCTCAGGAGGTTTTTTTACTGTAGATCCTACGGATTCGATCAGGGAACACTCGGGACACCACAGCCTCCCACAGGCTACCTCAGGGCCTGCACGGAACGAAGGTAAACTAGCCAACCAGCACGTCGCTTAGCCCACCACTTGGCGCGGGCGCATGGGCAATGTAACATCTACTAATACGATGAACACAAGTTTTACATGAGGGGCTCCCCCTCCCAAAATGCTGTCACAACCATCATGCCAAAACCTGAGTTCTATTCATGCAGGTTAAGGAAGTAGGAACGATGCATAATCAGTCAGATAAATCCCCCAATGCGTCCTCAGGAGCACCTCCCGAACCGTTGTTGGCGTCGCTGGAATCGCCATCGCGGTCTGCGTCGCCACCAGCGGCGTCAGGGCCGTTCACCACGCCACCCTCGTCGGCAGCCACGATCACGCCGTCCTTGTCTAAAGCGAAGGCCCTGACAAGGGCATCCACATTATCTTCCACCCAGTGCGCCAGGTCGTCTCGGACGGGCTGGGGGACTGGGGCGATGGCGGCGTCAAAATCGAAGTGGGGATCCATGTTCCTGAGATGGCTGAAGACGCGAGAAAAGGTGCGCCTGAGCAGGGCGCGGCTCCTCTCCTCCACCAACCTGTCGGCCCTGACCGACCGCACCTCCAGCTGCGTCACCACATCGGTGAAGAACTGAAGGTTGCCGGCGTAGTTGACTGCGTGCGGCTCGCCAACAGCCTACTCGCAGATGTTGCCCAAGGCTGTGTTGGCTCTCTCCCGGAGCGTGGTGAGCATGGGGCCGTGCTCATGCTCCAGGATCCGCCGCTGACGTATCTCGTCCGCATTCTGTCGCGCGACGGCCTCAGCCTCCTCCACCCGATGGCGAAGAAGGAGCACCTCGGCCTGGGAGGTGGTTGACTCCCCTTATGCTACCTCAAGGGCAGCCCGAAAAGCATCGGCCCGCCGCGCCTCTTCCTCCAGCTTGGCCCTCAAGGCAGCAGTCCTACCTTCAGCCTCGGCCCGGATCAACCCCAGCCTCTCCTCGAACTCGCGCTCGAGGTTCAAGTGCGCCATCGCCACCCGACGTCCGACCTCCTCCAGGACACGGGCTTCCCATGCAGCGACATCATCCTCCGCCTGCGTCACCAAGCGCTCCCTCGTCTCCAAACGCTCGTACTCGCGCGCACGTTCGGCGGCTTCCAGCGTCAGCGCCTCCTCACGCTTCTGGAGCTCTGCTGGGTTGCCAGAAGCCACCTTCATCGACGCGAGGGCTGCCTTTCGCAGCTCCACTTGCTCCTCCAGTGAGTGGCACCGGGCCAGGAGCTCCGGAGCCTGCTCCTCCGCTGCCTCTCGCCGCAGGTCAGCTTCCCGGGCCTCCTCAGCGGCCCGAGATCGGGCCACCCAAGAGGCCACCAGCGACGCCTTGGCCTCTTCGTCGTCAAGATCGCGCTGATGGCGCGCAAGGGCGATGGCGCCCTCCAGCTCGTGCCTCTCTACAGCCAGGCGCAGGCCCTCGGCCTCAAGGCGCGCGTCTTCATCAGCAAGCTCCTCACCAAGCAGGTTCACCTGGGGCCAGCCCGTCCCTAGATGAAGAGCGCAGGGAGCGCCTCAGCCAATCGCAGTCCATGACCAGGCGAGAAGCCCACGGAAGGCTGGCTATGCCGCGAGAAGGCCCGCGAAGGAGGATTGCGAGGTGCGCAGGGCCTCGATGTGCCTCGGGACGGTTCGCCTCTCCGATCGCCCTCACCACAAGGGCTCTGCTGCTCGGAGCGCTTGAGGACGGTAGAGGGGGCGAAGCCAAGGGGGACGGCACCTCAGCCATCTCCACGAGCTCGGCTGGAAGGGGCCTGCGGAGCAAGGATCAGTAAAAGCAACAGAAGGATCAGGAGCTGAAGAGAAGGCTTACTCATCAGTGGCGAAGTTCTTCCTACGCTTCAGCAGGCGACAAGGGTAATCGTCGCCCAGGGCCTGCCTTCTCTTTCGGAGGGCCTCAAAGTCCACGCGGAACCGGCCCAAGAGTTGAGCGCAGGGATCAACCTACGACGAGGACGAAGCGTCAAGGCGATCCGCGTCAGGGGCGCTTGCCTGATGCGCACTGCCAGTCGCCTCGCCGAGAGAAGCGGCTGGAGCCTCAGGGGCCTCAGCCGCAGGCGCTGAGGGCAGCTGCTTGCCGCCCCCAGCCTCAACGGTACGGGCCCCAAGAGCTGCTCCCTCATGAGCATCGCCCGGCGCTGTCACCCCACCGGGAGCCCCCTCGGCCTCTGGCGCCTCATGCCTCCCTGCTCGGCCACTTGAGGAAGAGTCGCCTTGGCCGACTGGAAGGGCAGTCACCATTACTGGGTTCTCGCGAGGCCCCTGGAGGCCGGCGGGGCGCGGCCCCCACTCATCAAAGATAGGCATCTGATTCACAAAATTGCCCCTGTTCTGGCAGAGGTACAGCAAGGCCCCTCCCTGCTGGATGCTGCCAGGGTTGGGGTCCCTAGTCAGGATCAAGAGCACTATCCTCAGCACTTCAGGCGTCAGGTCCTTTTCCTGGAGCCTCATACGATCATCACGCCCGCTGAAGGCCCACATCCGGCGAGAGTGGCGTTGGAGAGGAGCAATGCGGCATAGCAGGAACTCCTTCACCACCTTGGGCGCTGTCAAGCCAAGCGACCTCAAGAACGCGAAGCGGTGCCAGACGAAGACGACCCGGGGGCTCTCGAGTGTCTCCTGGCCCCAGCCCAAATTGGGGACATCAGGCGAAGTTGGCTCCGATAGCAGGGGGCTGGGCACCCCTACATCCACATACAGCCACCGCTCACGGAGCCCAGCCGCGGGCGGAGGGAGCCTGAAGTCAATCCCTGAGGCCACTGTCTCAGACGCGGCAACGAAGCTCACGCACGCCGAGCATTGGGTAGGGTCGACAAGGCGCAGAGAGAAGAAGTGGCGCAACAAGGCAACCGAAGGAAGGATGCCCATCATTGCCTCGCAAACAAAGGCGAAGACCGAAAGAAGGGTGATGGATTCAGGACCCAGATGCATCATGTGGATCTGATAGTGGGAAAGCACGACATTGAAGAAATCAGAAAATGCGGGAACCAGACCCGCCCACAGGGCGTCAGCAAAATACTGGACCTCGGTGATTATCCTGTCGATGGAGAAGTGAGACGCAGGCCAGGCCGTCGTCCTCCCGCATTTGTTGAAGATAGTGGCCAGAGCCGAGCTGACCTTGCCCAAGCCCTCTCGATTGATTATGATCGACTGGTCGACGGCGGGGGCCGCCAACGGCGGCGAGCGAGGCGGAGGCATGGGTTTCTTCCCTCTTCCCTTCTTCGTCGGAGCCATGGCGATGGGAAGGGGGGGAAGGTTCGAGACTGGGTTGAAAACAGAAGCTGGAGTTTGAGAGGAGGAAGGACAGAGGGCGCTCGAGCAACAGAAAGGCGAGCGGCTGTGTACGACTACGAGTCCGCCTAGCATGGCGCAAAATAAGGGGGCGTGGGGGAACAGTGCCGCCCACGTCCAATCAACCGCCACGCGGCGCCCCAGGGCCGTAGGCTGTTAGGGCCCGCGGCGCTTCGCCCTTGCCCTTTCGTCTCCCTGCACGGCCAAGTCCGGGCGTGCCTTGGGCCCGGGAGCTACTGTCGGCGTTCTGGAACGGGGGTCCCCAGACTTGCGTGCCTGCGGCCTGCGGCGTGGCTCAAAGGGGGGCCCAACACGGCCCATCTTCATCAACACAGACCCAAGACCATCGCGAGGGGCCAAGCCTCGCGGGGCGGACGACACGGAGCTTCCTCAGGCACGGCCTCATCAGGCTAGCTCACGAGGGGGCGGAGAGATCAAGGCGGGGTACCTCACGAGGTGACCGTGACACAAGCCATGACGACCAAGGGCACCAGGCGGGCGCCAGCCCGCGCAGTGTCATCCTTTCCTCTTTGGTGCAAAGGGAGCAAGCGCAGGCGAGAGCATCAAGCAAAGGCACCCGTTTCTGTGCAACGAGACCAAGACCAGCCCAACGGCAGGGAGGAAGTCATTGTGGAGCCCAAGCCAGCGTCACCACCAGAGCCTTTGGCAGGCGAGGACCAACTTTGGTCAGGATAAGTGTACCAGATATTCCCCTTCAAAATGGCCAATTGTTGGCGCCCTTCCCGCTCAATATTTGGGAAGAGGCCCAGGGCCTTTGCCGATAAATAGGACTAGCCACCCCCAGGGTAGAGGCAATCGGCCAATCCAGAAACAAGCTGGGATCGGATCGAGTAGCATCACACACGCGCGCGCACACACACACACACACACACACACACACACACACACACACAGAGAGAGAGAGAGAGAGAGAGAGAGAGAGAGAGAGAGAGAGAGAGAAGGGTGACTGAACTCCTCCTAGCAGTTTGTCGCCCCAGCCAGGAACAGACCCTCGCGAGACTGTTCTTCCTTGTATTGCTCATCATCATCAGCCCAAGAGGCAATCCACCATGCTACAAACTAGAGTAGGGTATTACACCACAATGGTGGCCCGAACTAGTATAAACCCTGTGTCTCTTGTGCTGTTCTTTCCATAGCTTAGATCTTAGCGAGGCGGTGGGGTGCAGGTAGGTAGAAGGCGAAATCTCCGCGCGCACCCCAGTGTTCGAACCTCAAGGGTCTGCCGGAACCCGAAATCCGACACTTGCTTCCTGACCTTTTGCTTGATGGGTCGCGCATGAGAACAGACAGCAAGATGGTGCTCAATCACCTCCCTGGGAACGCCGGGGATGTCGGATGCTTGCCATGCAAACACATCGACATTCGCCCGTAGGAAGGTGACAAGCGCGCCTTCCTATTTGCTGTCAAGGGAGGAGCTTATGGTGAAAGCCCATCCCATGCCATCCTCCTTGACGAACACCTTCTTGGTCTCTGGTGGTGTAGCTCTGGATTTCTTGCTCTTGCCGGTGGAGCTCTCTGGCACGTCCTCGACGGGAGCACAACACTCCGAAGAGGTGCGCTTGCCGGAGTGGGTGCGAGAGGCCTTGCAGGTCTTCTTCCCTCCCAGGGCTTCGGCGACAGGAGCAAGTGCCTTGGCGGCAGTCGCTGCAACTGCCTCCTGGTAGAGTTGGCCAGCGCAGATCAGTGCATCCTTCTTGTCGGAGGGGACAGAGATGATGGTCATCGGCCCAGGCATCTTCAGCGTGTTGTAGGCGTAATGTGTCGCCACCATGAACTTGGCTAGTGCTGGGCGGCCGAGGATCCCATTGTAGGGCAAGGGGATCTCGGCTACATCGAAAACAATCCTCTCTGTCCTGTAGTTCAACTCACCTCCAAACGTCACGGGCTGCGTGACCTTACCCTTCGGCTGGATCCTTCCCAGGTTGACCCCTTGAAATGTGCCCATCTCTTCGAAGTCTCCATCAGGAATCTGCAACCTTTTGATCACAATAGGCGAGAGCAAGTTCAGACTAGCCCTGCCGTCAACTAGCATTTTTGTCACCTTGAGGTTGCATATTGTTGGCGAAACCAACAACGGCAAACACCCAACCGCAGTCGTGAGATCAGGGTGGTCCTCGGTGTAAAAAATGATAGGTGTGCTAGACCACTTCAGTGGCTTTTGAGCATTGAATGATGGTTCCGCTGCTGCAATCTCATGCGCCCACTGCTTGAGCTGGCGATGAGAGGTGTGCAGCAAGGCGCCACCGTCGACGCACATGGCCTCCGTAGCTTTCTGGAACTCATGCGCGCCGGACTCGTCGTCCTCGTCATGACCGTCGTCTTCCTACTTCTTGTCGCGGCCCCGAGCGGGCCTCTCTTGCTGGTTATCCTTGCCGCGGCGACCCCCTTGGACGCCACACTTCTTGCCGGATCCTTCGGCACCATCCTGACCCTTCTCCTTGTCCCGCCTCTCATACTTAGCTTTTTGCTTCTCAGCAAGCAGCTCAACTTGTCGGTAGTTCTGGAGGTCGTGGCCCTCGGTGCGATGGATCTTGCAATACTGCTTGTCGGAGCCTCCTGGCTTGTCGGTAGCCACCAAGGCCCGGCAAGCGGCGCACCCGGCAATTTCCTTGCCTGGGTCATCTGCCTTGGCCTTCTTGGCAGCGCCGGTGTCCTCGAATCCCTCAACGGCAAGCACGGTCTTGCCCTTGCGCTTCCTGTTGCGGCGCCATCCCTTCTTCGTCGGGGCGACTGTGTCTTCATCTGTGGAGTCAGCTTCCGCACCAGCGTCCTTGCCAGGGTACTTCCTCCCCTCTTCAGCTCGAGCGCACTTATCGGCCAGAACGTAAAGTTCGGCCACATCTTTGACCTTGTTCACCGCCGGCTCTTCACTCATCTTGCGGTTGCGCACATTCTGATGGAATGCGCTGATCACGGCGGCGGGATGAACATCTGGGATGTTGTACTGCACCCGGCTGAACATCTATATGTACTTGTGCAGGTTTTCACCTTCCTTCTAGGGGATGATATGAAAATCGCTCGCCTGGCCATGAGCTTGGTGGCCTCCAGTGAAGGCGCCAACGAACTCATGATACAAATCCGACCAAGAAGAAATAGAATCCGCCGGCAAGTGCATCAACCATGAGATGACATTAGGTTTAAGTGCCAACGGGAAGTAACTGGCAAGCACCTTGTCATCATGAGCTCCAACAGCTTGCATCGCGATGGTGTAGATGCTGAGGAACTCCGACGGGTGGGTCTTGCTGTTGTACTTCTCGCCGACATCGGGCTTGAACGTGCGGTGGGAGGGCCACAGGAACTGCCGCAGCTCACGTGTAAAGGCTGGGCAACCCACCTCGTAGGGTAGGCCGCCAGAGCCTCCTGGTGTTGGGTGGTCCATAGTGGGCCCCGCCCGCCTATCTGACTGGTGGCGTGCTTCGCGCCGGCGCTCGATGGTGGTTCGAGCGTCTTCATGGGCTCGCTCCCGAAGAACTTGGCGCTGATTGCGGTGGGTTCGTGGGTCGGACGATGCTATGGAAATGTTATCACAAGCGTCATCACGACAGACCGACACCTGCGGTGGCTGGCATGAGGGAGGAGAGTGCACCGTGGCCGCAGCACCTCCGGTCCTTCCACCACTGGCATGCGGTGGCTCGGCGGAGCACCGGCCTGAGGGCCCCGCTAGTTGCAGCTCATCTTTGTTGGCAACGCCGACGAGGCTCTTGATGGTGGCTCTCCAATCATCGAGCTTTTCCGTAGCGGGAGGAAAGTCGGGGAGCAACTACGCGCGTGCCAAAGCTTCTGCTGGTGTGGGTGGCGGCGAAAGCTGCGTAGACCGTGACGCGCTTCGACTTCTAACCATGTTAGAAGGAGCTCTATCACGGCCTTGCGGCTGTGTGCCATTTTCGCCAGCGCCTCAGCGTGCATGCTGGCCTTCTACGTCCTGCGAATGACGCACATGACTCTTCCCACGGCGGCTCCCAGAGTCACCAGCATGGTGACGTTGCTCGTCGCGCACAACCCGGGAGGATCGCGTCGTGGGGGCCGGCCTAGGAGTCTGGGAAGTCACCGCGCCGCCCATGGGTGGCACGACGCCGCCTCTGGAGGGCCCCGCGCCGCCTGCGGGGGGCCTGACTCTGTCTTTGGATTTGGCAGCATGCGGCCCGTCGTCTGGCGCACGAACGATGCCGCTCGCCAGGCTTTGACTGCCAGATCGACGTGGGTGTTCGCGGGCCGTGCCTCGGCTTCCGTCTGCGACCGCCCCGCCACTCGCCCGCACCGATACTGGCTATTCGGCTCCTAATGAACCGATCGCCATGATCGTCTTCTTGTTGGGAGCCATGGCGATGAAGAACTGCTAAACTAACTGCTAGACCGGATTTCCACAACTGCGCCCCCTACCTGGCGCGCCAAAGATGTCGATGGAAAACGACACCTATGGAATCACTGGGATCCCTTCTACGGTTGGCGGGCGCGGGGTTGTGCAAAGAGCGGGTCTAGGAGCCAGCACAAAGGTCGTTTATCCAGGTTCAGGCCGCGAGGATGCGTAATACCCTAGTCCTGCTTTGGTGTATATTTGAGTGTTCTTGAGCTCTCGAACTAGCTACGGTACGTGCGTAGTCCAAAAGATCCTAATCGTTCTCCCGTATGCCTCGGGCCTCCTTTTATAGACAAAAAAGGGTCGCCACAGTGGCACACAGGAGGTGGAAAGGTATACAGTGTACAAGCTTATCGCCTGTCATGACGGGACAAGGCGCATTAAATGAGCTTCTTAGGTGTCCTGTTGCTTTATTGGGGACGGCAACGAGGCCCGTCCCGTCCGTCGCCGCTCCATCTCGCTCCGCCAGATGTCCAGGCCAACGAGGCATGGAGCGCCACGTAGGCTGGCAGACTGCTGAGATGGCGTGGTGGTAGGATCTTCACGAAGATCTGCATGCCACCACGTAAGTGCTTGCTGAGTTGGCCTGGAGGCTGCACGTTGCCACGCAGGTGCCTGCCCAGCTGGTTGGGCTGGCAGCTGTATGGGAACGGCGGTGGAGTCTTGGCAGACGTGGGTCCGACTGTGGCCCCGCAGGTGTCCTCGGCAAGGGTCTTGCCGGGGCCCCGGCAAGTGGTCTTGCCGTGGCATCGCGGTCGTCCCCGGCAAGGATCTTGCCGGCGGTCTCGTGGATTTGCTTGGCAAGGATCTTGTCGAGGATCGTCGTCTTCTGGTCCTCATTGATCCTGTGTGCTTATGATCTTCACAAAGATCTGCATGCCACCATGGAGGTGCCTCCCGAGCCTTGGTTGCAATGTGGTTGATGGTGTTGGAACCCTTAGGCTCCAAGGGTGGCACGCTCTGGTGGCGTTGGGCAAGTTGCCCCGGCAAGGCTCTTGCTGGGGCTGTGGAGGCCGCCCCGGCAAGGGTCTCGTCGGGGGAGTCCACCTCGCCCTCTTGCTCTTTGTGTCTCTGGTCCTGGCGTTGCTTTACCCGTCTTGTGCCTTTGGCTTCCCTCCTCTGCCCTACTAAGTGTGGCCGTAGGTGCGGCTCTAACTGCCCGTGCACAAGTAGAGGGGTAAAAAGGAGAGCCCCTACTTTTGTACACCGACAAAACTGAAATCTACTTAGTGAAGGAAGCAAACAAGAATATCAACCCCACGCTATTGCTACCCGGCAACGCGCGCCAGAAAAGAGCTTGATAATCCCCAAGTGCAAGGAATCATCGTAGCAGTTTCCAAAGGTGGAAGTGATAAGTATGGAGTGTCGAACCCACAAGGAGCTAAAGGTAAGACCAATATTCTCTCAAGTCCTATCTGCCACTGATACGACTCTACGTACACCGAACATTTGCTTCCATCTAGAAACAAGAAATAAAACTATGTTGTGGGTATGAAGAGGATAGATTTGCATGATATCGGAGAACTAAAATATTAAAATAGGTGCTGTTAACATGAAGTTAGCCTATTATTATATATTGTAAATAGCAAGTGTGGAATAATGATGGATCATTGTGCGGAATTATCCTAGGCAATTGTTAACAAGATCGATAGGCATTATTGCAATTTTATATGAGGGAGAGGCATACATACTTTCTCTACTTGGATCATATGCACTTATGATTGGAACTCTAGCAAGCATCCGCAACTACTAAAGATCATTAAGGTAAAATCCAACCATAGCATTAAAGTATCAAGTCCCCTTTATCCCATACGCAACAACCCCCTTACTCGAGTTTAAGCTTTTGTCACTCTAGCAACCCACTATAAGCGAATCATGAATGTATTGCAAAACCCTACAGCGGGAATCTTTCACGTGTGCGCCGCATGAAAGGCACCATAGGACAGAAACAAAATAAAACATACAACTCAAACCAATCTCGATCATCAATCAACCTAAAGGACAAAAGAAATCTACTCAAAACATCATAGGATGGCAACACATCATTGGATCATAATATGTGGAATAAAGAACCATGTTCAAGTAGGGGATTACAGCAGGGTGCGGGAGAGTGGACCGCTTAAAAGAGACGAGGAAGGTGATGAAGATGGTGATGTTGATGAAGACGATCACCGCGGCGATGGTTCCACCGGCAGCACTCCGGCGCCACCGAGAGAGAGGGGGAGAGGGTCTCTCCCTTGTGCTTCCTCCTCCATGGCCTCCCCCCTAGATGGGAGAGGTTCTCCCTCTGGTCCTTGGCCTCCATGGTGATGATGGCCCCTCCGACTTCCTCCTCCATGGCCTCTGGTGATGATGGACCCCTCCAGCAGGGTGCCGGAGAGGGCCTAGATTGATTTTTCGTGGCTACAGAGGCTTGCAGTGGCAGAACTTTCGATCTAGGTTTCTTTTTGAGGGTTTTGGTATTTATTGGAATTTTTGGTGTCAGTCTCACGTCAAGGGGGTCCATGAGGCAGCGGCAAGGCAGGAGCACTCTCCTGGGGGGTAGGGCGCGCCCCCACCCTTGTGGTTGCCTAGGGACTCTTCTGGCCCAACTCCGATACTTCGGGGGGTCTCTTTTGGTCCATCAAAAATCACCATAAATTTTTAGCCCATTCCGAGAACTTTTTATTCTGCACAAAAAACGACACCACGGTAGTTCTGCTGAAAACAACGTCAGTCCGGGTTAGTTATAATCAAATCATACCAAAATCATATAAAATTGTTGTAAACATGGGATGAATACTTTGTAAATTATAAATATGTTGGAGACGTATCAATCCCCTGCTCCAGAATGTCGTAGCCTAAGCCCGGCCACGTATCCCGGGGAGCCCGACGAGCGTTCGGCCAAGAAGAGGTTTATCATGGACTGTCCAGTGGACGTTGGCAAGGTGGCCGCCGTTCGCCTTAACCTGTCAATCCCGGAGCAACACCTAGCCGCTGAAGTCGGCAAAGACGTTGACTACATTGCCATGCCAAAGGCTTCACGTCAGCGGGCTAGCATATCACTGTATCTCGGGAAAGCTGGCTACAACATCATGCTCGTCGATAGCGACGGCTTCACATGGGCCATGTCAGAGGTTAAGTGGTCCATCCCCAATCCCTCAGGTTCAACCACCGTCGATCTCTTAGACGGCCCTGCCGCCGATTGATATGTCTCCAACGTATCTATAATTTTTTATTGTTCCATGCTATTATATTATCTCTTTTGGATGTTTTATATGCATTAATATGCTATTTTATATGATTTTTGGGACTAACCTATTTACCTAGAGCCCAGTGCCAGTTTCTGTTTTTCCTTGTTTTAGAGTTTCACAGAAAAGGAATACCAAACGGAATAAAACTTTCGCGATGATTTTTATTGGACCAAAAGACACCCAGGAGACTTGGAGTGCAAGTCAGAAGAGCCATGAGGCGCCCACAAGGGCGGAGGGCGCACCCAGGGGGGTAAGGCGCCCCAACCTTGTGGGTCCCTCATTGACCTCCCGACCTAGATCTTCCTCCTATATATACTCTTATACCCCAAAAACTTCCAAGGAAGCCACGAAACCACTTTTCCATCTCCGCAACCTTTTGTACTTGTGAGATCCCATCTTGGGGCCTATTCAGGCATCCTGCTGGAGGGGGAATCAATCGCGGAGGGCTTCTACATCAACACAATTGCCTCTCCGATGAAGCATGAGTAGTTTACCTCAGATCTACGGGTCCAGAGCTAGTAGCTAGATGGCTTGTTCTCTCTCTCTCTTTGGTTCTCAATACAAAGTTCTCCTCGATGTTCTTGGAGATCTATTCGATGTAATATTCTTTTGCGGTGTGTTTGCGGAGATCTGATGAATTGCGGATTTATGATCAGCTTACCTATGAATATTATTTGAATCTCCTGTGAATTCTTTTATGCATGATTTGATATATTTGCAAGTCTCTTCGAACTATCGATTTGGTTTGGCCTACTATAATGGTTTTTCTTGCAATGGGAGAAGTGCTTAGCTTTGGGTTCAATCCTGCGGTGTTCGATCCCAGTGACAGAAGGGGAACCGACATGTATTGTATTGTTGCCATCGAGGATAACAAGATGGGGTTTTCATCATATTTCTTGAGTTAATTCCTCTACATCATGTCATCTTGCTTAAGGCGTTACTCCGTTCTTATGAACTTAATACTCTATATGCATGTTGGATAGCGATTGATGTGTGGAGTAATAGTAGTAGATGCAGAATCATTTCGGTCTACTTGACACGGACGTGATGCCTATGTTCATGATCATTGCCTTAGATATCGTCATAACTTTCCGCTTTTCTATTAATTGCTCAACAGAAATTTGTTCACCCACCATAATATTTTCTATCTCGAGAGAAGCCTCTAGTGAAACCTATGGCCCCCGGGTCTATTTTCCATCATATAAGTTTCCGATCTACAATTCTAGTGTCCTATTTACTTTCTTTTGCATTATTTTACTTTCCTTCCATAAACCAGAAATACCAAAAATATTACTTTACCGTTTATCCATCTCTATCAGATCTCACTTTGCGAATAACCGTGAAGGGATTGACAACCCCTTTGTTGTGTTGGTTGCAAGTTGGTGTTTGTTTGTGCAGGTATTCGGTGGCTTGTTGTGTTGTCTCCTACTAGATTGATACCTTGGTTCTCAAAACTAAGGGAAATACTGACGCTACTTTGCTGCATCACCCTTTCCTCTTCAAGGGAAAAACCAACGCATGCTCAAGAGGTAGCATTGATCTCCTACGCCATGCGGCCGGCATCGAGTCCATTTTGTCATTTCTGAAGGACACGTTCTATGGCGGCGGCTTGGGATCCTCAATTGCCAACTCAAATCTCATCGACCATGACCACAAGGAGGGCACCCAAAAGGTTCTTCCAAGGTGAAACAGCCCATCCGTGACATTAGAGAGTGCACCATCGGTCTGTGCACTTCCAACTGGAAGGATCCCGACCATGACATGTGAGGCAACATCCTATCAGCAAATCTTACCTTTTCTAGCTTGCCAACCCGTACTCTTTGTTGTAGTAACTTTTTCCATGCGATGTTTTAACTGTGCCGTGTTTAATTATTTCAGTTATGCAAAAATGTAAAGTTCAGTAGGGCTATTTGATGTTTAAGTATGAATTGTCCACTTCAGTTTCACGAATGGCTATATTTGGTTGTTTATAGTGAGTAGATGCCTTGTTTATCTGTATTTGGTTGTTAGGTTGGTTGCAGTGAGCATTTGTCCAGTTATCGAGCAGACGCCTTGTTTATCTGTATTTGGTTGTTAGGTTGTTTGCACTGAGCATTTGTCCAATTATCAAGCATATGCCTTGTTTATCTGTATTTGGTTGTTAGGTTGGTTGCAGTGAGCACTTGATCAGTTATTGAGCAGATGCCTTGTTTATCTGTATTTGGTTATTAGGTTGGTTGCAGTAAGCATTTTTCCAGTTATCAAGCAGATGCCTTGTTTATCTGTATTTGGTTGTTAGGTTGGTTGAAGTGAGCATTTGTCCATTTTCCAAGAAAATGCCTTGTTTATCTGTATTTGCTTGTTAGGTTAGTTGCAGTGAGTATTTGTCCAGTTTTCAAGCATATGCCATATTTATCTGTATTTGCTTGTTATGTTGGTTGAAGTGAGACTCTATCTAGTTTTCAATGGCTATATTTGGGTGTTATACTGGTCATTTATGCCTTGTTTATTTCAGTCATTCCCAATGTGATGTTCATTATGTGCAAGTCGGAACTGTCCCGCTTGATTACATCAATACCAGTTTCAAAGGGTATATTTGATTCCAGTTATGCTTGGTGCAGTTAACACATGCCCTTTATTTTAGTTTT
The DNA here is from genome assembly GCA_032464435.1 of Aegilops umbellulata. NCBI lineage: Eukaryota > Viridiplantae > Streptophyta > Magnoliopsida > Poales > Poaceae > Aegilops > Aegilops umbellulata. The sequence continues at coordinate 280,448,638 of CP136056.1, read as the reverse complement.
ACACATTTATCTAGTCTGATGTTCAAGCATAACCTAGGTTTGATGCAGCTTGAAGCTACGTCGGTATTTCTCACGAGAGGAAGGGATGATGCAGCATAGCAGCGGTAGGTATTTCCATCAGATGTGAAACCAAGGTTATCGAACCAGTAGGAGAACCAAGCAACACAACGTAAATAGCCCCTGCACATAGATAACAAATCCTCGCAACCCGATGTTAAAGGGGTTGTCAATCCCTTCCGGGTATGGCGCCCCAAGCTAGGCAAACAAACGTGAGATAAATTGTAGTAGATTGATAGATCAAACGCCAAATAAAATAAAATAAATTTCAGCAAGGTATTTTTGTATTTTTGGTTTAATAGATCTGAAAATAAAAGCAAAGGAAAATAGATCGCAGAGGCAAATAATATGAGAAAGAGACCCGTGGCAGTAGGTTTCACTAGTGGCTTCTCCCGAGAAAAATAGCAAGCGGTGGGTGAATAAATTACTGTTGGGAAATTGATAGAACTTCAAATAATCATGACGATATCCAAGCAATGATCATTACATAGGCATCACGTCCAAGATTAGTAGACCGACTCCTGCCTACATCTACTACTATTACTCCACACATCGATCGCTATCCAGCATGCATCTAGTGTATTAAGTTCATGGAGAAATGGAGTAATGCAATAAGAACGATGACATGATATAGACAAGATCTATCTATGTAGAGATAGACCACATCGTTTTATCCTTAGTAGCAACGATACATACGTGTCAATTCCCTTTCTATCACTGGGATCAAGCACCGCAAGATCAAACCCACTACAAAGCACCTCTTCTCATTGCAAGATAAATAGATCAAGTTGGCCAAAAAAACCAAATATCGGAGAAGAAATACAAGGCTATAAGTAATCATGCATAAAGGAGATCAAAGAAACTCAAATACTTTCATGGATATAAAAAGATAGATCTGATCATAAACTCAAAGTTCATCGATCCCAACAAACACAATCCAAAAGAGTTACATCATATGGATCTCCAAGAAAGCATTGTATTGAGAATTCAGTGAGAGAGAGAAAGACATATAGCTACTAACTATGGACCCGAAGGTCTACAAGGAACTACTCACGCATCATCGGAGAGGCACCAATGGATGTGGTGAACCCCATCCAAGATGGTGTCTAGATTGGATCTGGTGGTTCTGGACTCTGCGGCAGCTGGTTCAATATTTCGTCGACTCCCCTAGGGTTTTGGGAAAATTGGGGTATTTATAGAGCAAAGAGGCGGTCCGAGGGGCACCCGAGGTGGGCACAACCCACCAAGGCGTGCCTGGGCCTCCTGGCGTGCCTTGGTGGGTTGTTCTCTCCTCGGAGCACCCCTAGGTGCAGCTAGGGCTCATTATGTGTCTTCTGGTGCAAAAAAAATCTCCGTAAAGTTTCGTTGCGTTTGGACTCCGTTTGGTATTGATTTCCTACGATGTAAAAAACATGCAAAAAACAACAACTGGCACTTGGCACTATGTCAATAGGTTAGTACCCAAAAATGATATAGAATGACTAAAATGATTATAAAACATCCAAGATTGATAATATAACAACATGGAACAATAAAAAAAATTATAGATACATTGGAGACGTGTCAGCATCCCCAAGCTTAACTCCTACTCGTCCTCGAGTAGGTAAGTGATAAAAAAAGAAATTTTGATGTGGAATGCTGCCTATCAGGTCATATCATATTTCTTTCTTTGTAGCATGGACATTTGGACTTTTATATTTTTCAAAGTGTCGGTGTACTAAAGTAGGGGTACCTTAGTACCCCGAACTTGTGCACGGGCAGTCGTAGCACCCCGCGGCAAGGCCTGCCAGGCGATCGCCAAGACCCTCAATGGTCCCCTCTTGGGCCATTCAAGAACAAAGTATTTGAGCCAAGGCCCCAGCAAGAGGAGCTTGCCGGGAAGGCCACCCGAAGAGAGCAAGGCCCTGGCAAGAGGAGTTTGCCGGGACTGCCGCTCGAAGCACAAGACCCCGGCAAGAGGAGCTTGCCGGGAAAGCCATCCACGGCACGACAAGGACCCTGCCACGGCACGCCGCGCGCCCCGGCAAGGCCCGGTGAGCAACAAGCTCCCGGGCGCGACAAGACATCCACCGCGGCAAGGTGCTTGCCGCGGCAAGTTACCACCTCGTGCCTGCGCTCCAGCTCACCCACCAACGTGTCGCTCTGGGGGGCATCCCAGGCGCACGTGGCGGGAGGCTGAGCAGCGAGGGGCATGCGGTGGCGAAGCGAAGCTGACAGAGTAGCCATCGTGGCAAACGGTGGCGCTCCTGACGGTCCATTCCCCTGCTCCGTCTGGGCAACGCGGACGGGCATTTAATGCCCTTGTCCCCCGCCGTCAGAGTTAGGTATGATAGCACTGTACAGCCACTGTGCAGGCAGCTGTACCCACTACAGCATTCTACCATTTTTGCCCTCACCTACGCTGCCACCTGTGGGTAACCCCTTGAGCATATAAAAGGAGGCCCCATGCGCACGTAGAGGGGGGGGGGACCAATCTTTACGCTCGACCTCGCCGGCGGCCCGCATGTACTGGAGCACCGCGCGCTCCCGAGCAAGAACACACTACAATCCACCAAGCAGCAGTAGGGTTTTACGCATCTTTGCGGCCCGAAGCTGGGTAAAATCCCCCTGTGTGCACCGCCTCGATCTGCTCTTTGTGCAACCTCTGCCCCCCGCCGAACCAGTAAGGGGCTCGGTCCCCATAGGTGTTCGAGGAAGCCGATTCCCCCCGACATCTTTGGCGCGCCAGGTAGGGGGCGTCGAAGTTGTGCGAACCTGATCCGGCGTCTGCACCAGCTAGATCTCCTTCATCCTCAGCGACATGCCACCGAAGAAGAAGGCTCCGAAGGTGGCCGGTCCGTCCGCGTCGAACTCGCCACCCTTGGAGCAAACGGGTGGCAGAGACGGCACCGGCGGCGGAACGAGCGTCGTCGAGCCAGCTCACGGCGCCACGGCGTCCGAACATGCACCGCGCCCCTCTCAGGAAGCGTGGGACCAGCAGCGTCTTGGCGCCCACGGTACCATACGCTCGCTGGACCCAAATCAAGCCGGCGGATCCCAGGGTGCTCAAGGCCAGCACTCGCACCAACGCATTGGCGCTAGCGTGGCGCGGCTGCCTGGCCCGGGTGTTGCTCCTTCTAACGTAGTTAGAAGTTCGAGAACATCCCGCTCCACGCGCCGTTCGCCGCCGCTGCCCGCCACTCCAGCAGAAGCTCTGGCGCGAGCCCAATTGCTCCTGGACTACCCTCCAACGGCGGACAAGCTCGACGACTGGAGGGCCACGATACAGAGCCTCATCGGTTTCGCTAACGGCGACACCCCGCGGCAGCACAGCGCATTGCAGCCGCGGCAGGACGGCCAGGCGAGGACCGATGGCGCTAGGACCGGCGGGGGTGCGACCACCGTCCACTCCCCGCCCCGGAGGCCAAGATCGCCGACTCGCCGGAATCACCACGACAACGACTCCACCGCGTCGTCAAATCCGCGAACTCGTCGCGATCAACGCCAAGTTCTTCGCGAGCGAGAGCAAGAGGACGCTCGTACTCGCATCGAGCGTCGGAGAGAAGCGCGGCGTCAATCAGACCACCGCGCTGGGCCCTCTGTCGACATGCATGCACCAGGGGAACCAGGCGACCTGCCGTACGTGGTGGGCTGCCCTGCGTTCACCCGTGAGCTGCGGCAAGTCCAGTGGCCCAGCACAAAGAATTTCAAGCCAGACGTGCCAGAGAAGTACGACGGCAAGTCGCATCCGTCGGAGTTCCTCAGCATCTACACCATTGCGGTGCAGGCTGCCGGGGGGCGAGACGACAAGATCCTTGCCAACTACTTCCCGCTGGTGCTCAAGTTCAACGTCAGATCCTGGCTCATGCACTTGCCGGACAACTCCATAACCTCCTGGACAGACTTGTGCCATCAGTTTGTTGGCGCCTTCACGGGCGACCACAAACCCCATGGCCAAGCGAGCGACCTTCACCTGCTCGTCCAGAAGGAGGGAGAACCTCTGCGCAAGTTCATCCAGAGATTCAGCCGTGTACACTACAACATCCCAGACGTCCACCCCGCCGCGGTCATCAGCGCGTTCCATCAGAACGTGCGTAACCGCAGGATGCGGGAGGAGATGGCGATGTGCAAGATCAAGGACGTCAGCGAGCTATATGCCCTGGCCGACAAGTGTGCCCGTGCCGAGGAAGGGAGGAAACTCCCCGGAGAGAGCGCTGGAGCGGGAGGATCTGACAGTGAGGATACCGCCCCGGCGAAGAAGGGCCGGCGGCGGAGCAACAGGAAGAAGAAGAACCAAGAGGTACTGGTTGTTGAGCAGTCCGGCGATGAAGGCACCGCCAAGAAGGCCCAGGCTGGCAGCTCTAGCAAGGAGATTGCCGGATGCATCCACTGCCAGGCCGTGGCGGCCGCCGACAAACGGGACGGCACCAGCAAACAATACTGCAAGATCCACCGCACCAAGGGCCATGACCTCCAGAGCTGCAAGCAGGTCGAGCGGCTCGTCGAGCTGCAAAAGGCCGAGTACGAGCGGCGCGACAAGGAGAGAGCCCGAGGAGGTGGCGGAGGATCGGGCACGAAGCGCCCCGGCCAGGGAGGACGCCGTGACAAGGACAAGCAGCGGCAAGCGGAGCGACCTCCCTGCGGCCGCGACAAGAACGAAGACGACGACGAAGACGAAGACATGGATGACGTCGAGACCAGTGATCAGGAGTTTCAGAAAGCCATAGAGGTCTTGTGCGTAGACGGCGGCGCCACCCTACATACTTCTCACCGCCAGCTCAAGCAGTGGGCACGGGAAGTCAATGCAGCGGAGCCACCCGTCGAGTCGCGCAAGCCTCTGAAATGGTCCAGCACGCCTATCATCTTTGATATTGAGGACCACCCTGATCGCACTACTGCTATCGGGTGCTTGCCGATGTTGGTTTCGCCAACAATCCGCAACCTCAAGGTCACCAAGATGCTGGTTGACGGCGGGGCCGGCTTGAACCTGATCTCCTCCGCTGTGCTCCGAAAACTCCAAGTCCCCGACACCGAGCTCGAAGAAACCGGCACGTTCCAAGGAATCAACCCGGGAAGGAGCAAACCAAAGGGGAAGATAACGTTGCCAGTAACATTTGGCAGCGAGCTGAACTTCAGGACAGAGAGGATCACCTTTGACGTCGCCGATTTTCCATTGCCATACAATGGAATTCTCGGCCGTCCAACGCTCGCCAAGTTCATGGCGGCCTCTCACTACGCCTAGAACATGCTCAAGATGCCAGGCCCGATAAGCGTCATCTCTGTCCCCGGCGACAAGAAGGATGCCCTTATCTGTGCCGACAAGATCTACCGGGAAGCAGCAGCCGCGGCGGATCACAAGCCGCTTGCCGCTGAAGCTCCCGGAGGAAAGAAGAGGACCAAGCCCGGCAAGTGCTCTGGCGCCCACTCCGGCAAGCGCACCTCTCCGGAGTGCTGCGCTACCATCGAGGACGCGCCATCGAGCTCCATCGGCAAATGTAAGAAGACAATGGCGGCTCCGCCAACGACCAAGAAGGTGCCCGCCAAGGAGGACGGCACTGGTGGTACCTTCACCATCAGTGCCATGCTCGACCCCAAATTGGAAAGCGCGCTCGTTACTTTCCTGCGGGCGAATGTCGATGTGTTTTCCTGGCAGCCATCTGACATCCCCAGCGTTCCCAGGAAAGTGATTGAGCACCACCTCGCCGTCTGTCCTCACGCACGGCCCGTCAAGCAGAGAGTCAGGAAGCAAGCAGTGGAGCGCCAAGAGTTCATCGCAGAAGAGATCAAGAAGTTGGAAGCGGCAGGCCTCGTCAGAGGTGTGCTCCATCCGACGTGGTTGGCCAATCCTGTTGTCATGCGCAAAGCAAATGGGAAATGGAGGCTTTGCATCGACTTCACTGATGTTAACAAAGCTTGTCCCAAAGATCCCTTTCCCTTGCCGCGCATTGACCAGATTGTTGACTCCACGGCCGGATGTGACCTGCTTTCATTTCTTGACGCCTACTCTGGATATCATCAGATCTTCATGGCTGAAGAAGATGAAGAGAAGACCGCGTTCATCACTCCATGTGGCACGTACTGTTTCGTACGGATGCCTTTCGGACTGAAGAACGCTGGTTCGACATTTGCAAGGGTTGTCCACACCGCTTTTGAGCCACAAATCCACAGGAATGTGGAGGCCTACATGGATGATATAGTGGTCAAGAGCAGAGACAGGGCAACCCTGATTCAAGACTTAGAAGAGACCTTTGCGAATCTGCGCAGGATCAGCCTCAAGCTCAACCCCGAGAAGTGCGTGTTCGGAGTTCCTTCCGGCAAGCTTCTCGGGTTCTTCGTGTCTCAGCAAGGGATAGAAGCCAACCCAGACAAGATCAAGGCCATCGAGCAGATTGAGGCACCAACCCGTGTCAAGGACGTGCGAAGGCTTGCCGGCTGCGTCGCGGCTCTCAGCAGGTTTATCTCTAGGTCTGTAGAGCGCGCCCTGCCATTTTTCAAAATTTTGAAAAAGGCGGATCCAGTAGAATGGACTCCGGAAGCGGAGGCTGCGCTGCAGGACCTGAAGAAATACCTGTCCTCCGCTCCGATACTTGTCGCGCCTAAACCACAAGAGAAGCTGCTGCTGTACCTAGCGGCAACTAATCAAGTGGTTAGTGCTGCGTTAGTAGCGGAGAGGGAGGCCGACGATGAGCCAGCGACCGCGGCAAGCACGTCCAGCGACAAGCAGGGGGCTTCCCCGACAAGCTCTGGCCCCGACGAGGATGAATCTGCGCAGGAGCAAGTGGAGGTGCGGAAGAAGAAAATGGTGCAGCACCCAGTGTACTTTGTCAGCTCCCTCTTGCAGGGGGCCAGGTCAAGGTACTCTGGTGTGCAGAAATTGCTTTTCGGCCTCCTCATGGCCTCGAGAAAGCTGCGCCATTACTTCCAAGCACACGAGATTACAGTCATCACCCGCTTTCCGCTGAAGAGGATACTGCAAAATCTAGAAGCAACAGGTTGGATTGTCGAGTGGGCACTAGAACTGTCGAGCTTCGGTCTCCAGTTCGAGAGCACCTCGACTATCCAAAGCAGAGCTTTGGCGGAGTTCATAGCAGAGTGGACACCAACACCGGATGAAGATATCCCAGAGACGAGCATCCCCGCCAAAGAAGCAGGCAAAGAGTGGCTGATGTACTTTGATGGTGCCTTCTCGCTGCAAGGCGCCGGCGCCAGCGCGTTACTTGTCGCACCCACCGGAGAGCACCTCAAGTACATAGTCCAGATGCACTTCCCCAAGGAACAAGCAACCAACAATACTGCAGAGTATGAAGGTTTGCTTGCCGGTCTCAGGATCGCGGCAGAACTTGGGATCAAGAGGCTCATTGTCAGGGGTGACTCACAGCTCATCGTCCGCCAAGTGAACAAGGATTACCAGAGTCCGTTGATGGAAGCGTACGTTGATGAAGTGAGGAAGCTGGAAGAGCACTTTGATGGCCTGTAGATGGAACACATTCCAAGAGCTGAGAATGACATCGCTGACCGCCTGTCAAAGTGCGCAGCATTTAAGTTACCTGTGGAACCAGGGACCTTTGTGCTCAAGTTGACTCAGCCATCCGTAACGCCATCAACCAGACAGAGCAAGAAGAGTAAGTTGGTCTCCGGCGACTATCTTCCGGCAAAGCTCCCCGGAGCCGCCGCCAAGAAGGTCCCCAGGATCGACGCCAAGAGAGCTGAGGAGCCGTCTGCTCCGGAAAACCCTAGGGTTTACTCCATAGAAGCAGGCGCTCCCGACAAGCTTTGTTCCGGCAAGCTTGCCGGGGAATGTCAAGCTCCGGCCGAACCCCAGATCCTCGCCGTAGAAGCAGACGTTCCCGCAGCGGAAGAAGTGCCTTCAGTCCTTGTTGTCGAGCCGCAGGCTCCAGCATGGGCGCGGCAGACTGTCCATTTCCTCCAGTACAGAGAACTTCCCGAAGAACAAGAAGAAGCGGAAAGAGTAGCCCGGAGCTCGAGTATGTACCAGTTCGTCGACAACACACTATACAGAAGAGGGTGCAACGGTGTGAAATTGAAGTGTATTCCCCAGGAAGACGGACAACAGCTGTTGGCAGAGATACATGGAGGCATATGTGGTCACCACATTGGCGCAAGAGCACTTGCCGGCAAAGCGTTCCGGCAAGGCTTCTTATGGCCGACAGCCCTCCAGGATGCAACTACACAAGTAACCAAGTGTGAAGCGTGCCAGTTCCATTCCAAGCAGATACACCAGCCAGCTCAAGCTCTCCAGATGATCCCTTTATCCTGGCCATTTTCGGTCTGGGGGCTCGATATCCTCGGCCCTTTCCCCCGAGCTATCGGGGGCTTTGAGTACTTGTATGTCGCAACCGACAAGTTCACAAAGTGGCCAGAAGTGGAACCAGTGAGGAAGGTGACAGCACAGTCAGCCATCAAGTTCTTCAGGTCCATTGTCTGCCGCTTTGGGATCCCCAACAGGATCATCACCAACAACGGTATGCAATTCACGAGCCGCGCCTTCATGCAATACGTCCAAGATATCGGCGCCAAGGTCTGCTTCGCTTTTGTTGCTCATCCCAGGAGAAACGGTCAAGCTGAAAGGGCCAACGCCGAAGTACTGCGCGGGCTCAAGACCAGAACTTTCGACAGGCTGCACAAGTGCGGAAGAAACTGGATCGAGGAGCTGCTGGTGACTCTTTGGTCGATCAGAACGACGCCAAATCGAGCCACTGGACAGACACCATTCGCTCTAGTCTATGGAGCAGAAGCAGTTACCCCCACGGAACTCGTATACGGGTCACCTCGAGTGCTCGCTTATGATGAGCTTGAGCAAGAGCGGCTGCGTGAAGATGACGCGCTGCTCCTTGAGGAAGATCGTCTTCAGGCTGCTGTGCGAGCCTCTCGCTACCAGCAAGCTTTGCACCGCTATCATAGCCGCAAAGTTAAAGCCAGAAGCTTTGAGGAAGGCGACCTTGTTCTTCGGTGCGCCCCGTCCGCCAAGAATCATAACAAGTTGACGCCGAAGTGGGAAGGCCCTTACCGGGTGAGACGAGTCACGAGGCCTGGCGCTGTCCACCTCGAGACTGAAGATGGCACTCCGGTGAGCAACTCCTGGAATATTGAGCATCTTCATAAGTTTTACCCGTAAGGCGCGGTTGTCGGGGCCCGCCCGGCAACCAACCTTTTGTACAAGTCTTGCCGCAGTTGCATGTAATCCTTTGTACAAAGCCAGGCGCAGACCCTGAGCAGCAGAAATGAAGCGCTAGCGCCCTAAGTTTTAGCATGCATGCTGAGTCGAGTCTCGTCCTTGGTTAGGGTTGATAGTGCCTAACAGCTGCTAACCCCTAGCTTAGAGGTCGAGTCTGCGTCCTTTTTCCTGTTCTTTCGATCCCTTTGGTTCGCAGGGGTTTGCACATCCTGGCCAGGCCACTTAAAGGCGAAGAAAGGAAGAAGGGCGGGCCAGCATCTGGTCCCCGGCAAGCCAGTATTACCGGGGGCTGCAAGTACAAAGATTCGTCCGTGGCAAGCCAAAGTTGCCGGGGGCTGCAATCCCAGATAAGTTTTCGCATCCCTTGTCATGCATTCTCTCATGAACTGTGGAATACAAAAACCCTTTTTCCCCCTAAAAGCTGTCGTGCTCCCTCGACAACAGGCCCCAGAGCGCATTCCTGGGGCCCATCTTGGTAGTAGTCGCGGCGGCAAAGGGGCGAAGCGGGGGGCTGGATCCCGCCTTCTCCCCGCCTCCGCCAAAGGCGTGAGGAGGGCCGAGCGGCGCGGGAAGATGGCAGGGCCTGTTGCTGGGCGAAGAAATGTCTATCTTAACGATACAAAGGGTTTGCTCCTTGGCGTGGGTTCCACCCACGGGAAAAATGGCCCGGCAAACTCCCCCTTTTCATCAAAAACATTCCGCTCAGGTACAGTTCAGAGAGAATGAAAAACATGAAAGATGGGATTACAAGCTTTAAATGCAACTAAGGCCCGAAGGCTTACAGATTGAAAAAAGATGAGGTACCCGTAATCCCTTTCTTGTATCTCTCCTCAGGAGGTAGGACAAGGAGGCGAAAAGGGCAAAAGGGGCGCCTAGGCAAGCTACGGGTGGCAGAAGACACCAAGAGAACGCCCCGGGGGCTCCGGAGGCTGGATGGTGGCAGTGGCGCCGGAGATGGAGCTCGAAGATGAGGCAGCGAGACGTCAACACGCTGTCGAGGGCACCTAGCCCTCGTACTCCGAGTTGGCGACCTTGCCGCCAGTTCTCCTCCTCTTCCGCAGCCTCGCCACTCCAGCCGCCCGGGAAGACGACCCCGAGAAGCTCAAGGAGCCGGCGACCCGGATGATGGGGTCGCCGGTGCCACACGGAGCTGCGACCGGCGCCTAGTCGGACCCGTCATCCCGACGACCGCTGCCCTCGTCGTCGCTGTCGCTCCCCTCCTCATCGCTCTCGCTCGAGGAGGAGCTTTCGCTGTCGGAGGAGCTATCCACACAACACCTGGCCCGGGTCCCGAAGTCCCCGAAGGCCTTGACGGAGAGGAGATCGCCCTCCATCAACTTGAAATGGAGGGTGAACCCCTCCGTCAAGGTGTGGATACGGGCGAATGTCTTCCACCCTCGGCCAAGATACACCACGCCGGGAGCTGGGAACTCGACGCGGACCCGCGTGCCACTGATCCCGCAGCCCTTCATGCGCAACCTTAGCGTTTCGGGTTGCTCCATCTCCATCACGCTCGCGAAAGGAGCCGGAAGGCGGAGGCGGCGACGAGGCGCCCGGCGCAGCCTGACGAAGAACTCGCAAGGATCGTCCCCGAGATGGACCGCCGCGGGAAGAAGGGCCGCTGGCGGAGGCGAGGCCGACGCGTCGCCCCGCCCGCCTCTTCCCTGAGCACCGCGGCCTCGTCCACGACCTCGCCCCCTCCCCCTTACCCTTGCGGCTGGCTCCTCCACCGCGGGTGCAAGGGGAGGAGGGGCGCGCTGCCTGGCGGCAACCCTCGCCGCCACCGATGAAGGACCCGGATTCCCTTTCTCCATGGCTAATGGAGAGAGGGGGTCAGAGGAGGAAGAGATGGAGGAGTGTGGGTTCCCGTCGCCCCCCCCCCTCTTGCTCCTTATAAAGGAGCAGGGTGGGGGACTCGACCGCCCCGCTCAACCAATCAGGGCGCAGGGAGGCCAGGCGACCAGGACCGGCCTGCTGCCTCGACCCGCGACGGCCCGGTTTCCCGCCTCCACCGTCCACAACTCCAGGTGCATGGAGGCCGCGTGGCTGACGTACAGGGCCGAGGCGACGGGTGAGGTGGCCTCTCCCCCACCCCGTGATCGTGGGGAACGGGCGCCTCGGAAACCGTGCCTCGGCCCCATCCAGCGGAGCCACGCCTCCACACCTCCCTCTACTTATGAAGATGGCACGAACCGTCCCCATTTATTGCGACGTGACGCATGCCTACAGGGCTCGGCCCCGCGCACGCCACCCACGTCACGCACGCCTCTCCCCCACGATGCCGCATTCGACGCGTGCCGTTCGGGGAGGACGTGGTGGGCGCAGGAAAAGATGTACCGTGACCCAGGCCGCACGTGCCCGTGCACTGTTTTGGGCCTGGCCCAACAGCGCTCGGCACCGTGTATGGCCCAGGCCCGGGGCCTCCTGTCGGTGTACTAAAGTAGGGGTACCTTAGTACCCCGAACTTGTGCACGGGCAGTCGTAGCACCCCGCGGCAAGGCCTGCCAGGCGATCGCCAAGACCCTCAATGGTCCCCTCTTGGGCCATTCAAGAACAAAGTATTTGAGCCAAGGCCCCGGCAAGAGGAGCTTGCCGGGAAGGCCACCCGAAGAGAGCAAGGCCCTGGCAAGAGGAGTTTGCCAGGACTGCCGCTCGAAGCACAAGACCCCGGCAAGAGGAGCTTGCCGGGAAGGCCATCCACGGCACGACAAGGACCCTGCCACGGCGCGCCCCGCGCCCCAGCAAGGCCCGGTGAGCAACAAGCTCCCGGGCACGACAAGACATCCACCGCGGCAAGGCGCTTGCCGCGGCAAGTTACCACCTCGTGCCTGCGCTCCAGCTCACCCACCAACGTGTCGCTCTGGGGGGCATCCCAGGCGCACGTGGCGGGAGGCTGAGCAGCGAGGGGCATGCGGTGGCGAAGCGAAGCTGACAGAGTAGCCATCGTGGCAAACGGTGGCGCTCCTGATGGTCCACTCCCCTGCTCCGTCTGGGCGACGCGGACGGGCATTTAATGCCCTTGTCCACCGCCGTCAGAGTTAGGTATGATAGCACTGTACAACCACTGTGCAGGCAGCTGTACCCACTACAGCATTCTACCATTTTTGCCCTCACCTACGCTGCCACCTGTGGGTAACCCCTTGAGCATATAAAAGGAGGCCCCATGCGCACGTAGAGGGGGGGGGGGACCAATCTTTACGCTCGACCTCGCCGGCGGCCCGCATGTACTGGAGCACCGCGCGCTCCCGAGCAAGAACACACTACAATCCACCAAGCAGCAGTAGGGTTTTACGCATCTTTGCGGCCCGAAGCTGGGTAAAATCCCCCTGTGTGCACCGCCTCGATCTGCTCTTTGTGCAACCTCCGCCCCCCGCCGAACCAGTAAGGGGCTTGGTCCCCATAGGTGTTCGAGGAAGCCGATTCCCCCCGACACAAAGCAATAGTCTAGTTTTGACATGATTATTTAAATACTCAATCATATCAACAAGCAACCATGTCTTCCAAAATATCAACGCTAAAATAAGTTATCCCTAGCCCATTATGCTCAAACATTGATGCATTCATGAAACACACTTGCATATTAGCTACACCCAATACTCAAGTACGATCATATTGCCTCCTAGTTGGTGCTTTTATAAGAGAAGATGGAGACTAAAATTTGAAAATAAAAATTGCATAAAATAATAAAAGGCCCTTCGTAGAGCGAAGTAGGGATTTGTAGAGGTGCCATAGCTCAAAGCGAAAAACTTAGAGATAAAAACATTTTTGGAGGTGTGTCCTTCCCACCAACGAAAACGACTTAGAGTTCCCAACACTTTCCATGCTAGTTATATCATAGGCGGTTCCCAAACAGAAAATAAAGTTTATTCCTTTTTCAACCATACTTTCACTTTCCGTGGCTAACCGTATCCACGGGTGCCTTCCATACCAACACTTGCCAAGGAATTTATTATTTGACAACATAAAGTAAATTCATTTTTCATTTCGGGACTGGGCATCCCTAATACTTTGCCTTACTCTTGTGCAATGACAAGTGAATAAACACTCATCTTGAGAATAACACATCTGGCATGGAAAATATTAGCCACCCCTCATCGCTCCACGAGAGAAACGAACACACAAAAGAGAAGTTGATTTTGAAAATTAGAGATGGCACATACAAATTTTCTTAGAACGGTAAGAGAATACCACATATAGGTAGATATAGTGGACTCATGTGGCAAAACAGGTTTGAAGGTTTTTGGATGCACAAGTAGAGATCATATACTTAGTGCAAAATGAAGGCTAACAAAAAGGTTGAGAAGCGACCAACCAAGAAATGTATATTCTCATAAGTGAGCATTAAGCATAATTAACATCGAATAATGCACCACAAGTAGGATATAGTTTCATTGCATAATTATTGACTTTCGTGCTTGCATAGGGAATCACAAACTTTAACACCAATATTCTTACTAAAGCATAATTACTCATCAACATAACTCACATATCACATCATCATACCTCAAAACTATTACTAAGAATCAAGTTTATTTTGTCCAATGATCTTCATGAAAGTTTTTATTATATCCCTCTTGGATATCTATCACTTTGGGACTAATTTTTACGTGTTGCTTTTGATAAGCTCAAACAAATATAAGTGAAGATCATGAGCATAATATTTCTTTCTTTCTCTCAAATTAATTTAAGTGAAGCAAGAGAGAATTTCTTGAAAATTTTACTAACTCTCAAATAAATCTAAGTGAATCAAGAGAGAATTTCCTTAAAAATACTAAAGCACACCATGCTCAAAAAGATATAAGTGAAGCACTAGAGCAAGTCCATGGCTCATAAAAATTTAAGTGAAGCATAGAGAGAAATTCTAACAAGTCATGACATAATTTTGGCTCTCTCAAATAGGTGTGTCCAGCAAGGAATCAAGACTTAAAACACAAAGTAAAACAAGCAAAGACCCATATCATACAAGACGCTCCAAGCAAAACACATAGTATGTGACGAATATAGTTTCAAGTAAAATACCGATGGTCGTTAGAAGAAAGAGGGGATGCCACTCGGGGGCATCCCCAAGCTTAGTTGTTTGCTCATTTTTAGATAATAGCTTGGGATGCCGAGGCATCCCCAAGCTAAGGCTCTTCTTACTCCTTATTCCATCATCCATCGTAAGATAACCCAAAACTTGAAAACTTCAATCACACAAAACTCAACAAAACCTTCGTGAGATCCGTTAGTAAAAGAAAGCAAATCACTGCTATAAGTACTGTACAAAACCAATTCATATTTTGTTTTCACATTATATCTACTATATTCCAACTTTTCTATGGCAAAAACTCATCAAACAAAACCATAGAGCCATCAAAACAAGCACACAACTCAAAGAAAACAGAATCTGTCAAAAACAAAACATTCTGTAGCAATCTGACTATTTAGAACACTTTTGGAACTCCAAAAATTCTGAAAAATTAGGAAGACCTGAGAAATTTGTACATTAATCTTCTTCAAAAATAATTGGAATTTTAGCACGCTCTGGTAAAAAATAAGAATTGTTTTCGTGAGCGCAAAAGTTTCTGTTTTTCAGCAAGATCAAACAACTATCACCCAAGAAGATCCTAAAGGCTTTACTTGGCACAAACACTAATTTAAACATAAAAAACATAATCATAACAATAGCATAATTGTGTAAACACTCAAGAACAGAAAGCAAAAAGCAAAAATAAATTTTATTCATTGGGTTGCCTCCCAACAAGCGCTATAGTTTTACACCCTTAGCTAGGCATACAGCAAGAACCTAAGTTTTGTCATCTTTGTTTCGAGATCCATAAGATGCCCTCACAATTGATTCATATGGTAGCCTAATTCTTGTTCTAGGGAAGTGTTCCATACCCTTCCTCAAAGGAAATTGGAACTTAATATTCCCTTCTTTCATATCAATCACGACAGCGATAGTGCGTAAAAACGGTCTACCAAGAATAATTGGACAAGAAGGATTGTAGTCAATATCAAGAACATTAAAATCTATGGGCATATAATTCCTATTTTCAAGAATAAGAACATCATTAATTCTTCCCATAGGCTTTTTAATAGTAGAATCCGCCAAGTGCAAATTTAAAGAACATTCTTCAAGATCGGTAAAGCACATCACATAAATATTTCGGAATTGTAGAAACACTAGGCAAATGATGGAGGGTGATGTAATGGACTTCCTCATTGATGATTGGAAGAAAGATCCCGATAGAAATGTTGATTTTGCGTTTGGGAAAAGGGTATTGCTGAGTCCATATTTCATCACGGTAATCAATCAGATTGTTTGTTTCTCTCAAACAAGACTGCCTATTGTTTTACAAGTTTTAATAATACTTTGCTTGTTGATCCTTTCCACCTGTCTATTTCTTTTCTGGGCTTTTTGCAGATTGTGCTTGACTGTACATTTTACGGTGATGAAAATAAACTGTTTAATGTCGAGAGTGCAGCGAGAGATTTCAAGAGCTGTGTCAAAGAAAAGGAAGACTTGCTCACTGCCGACCTTGTGAGTTCTACTAGATGATTTTTGGTTTTAATTATTTGTTTTCATGCTGGTTTTTATGTTGAATATTTAACATCTCTTTTTTGGTCATTTGTTTTTATATCATGATGCCTCTATTCAAGCCTATGGTTTTAGCAAAGGATAAGAAAGTGAACCACTTTTCCTTATATGTCATGAATCGGTAGCGAAGTAGCGTCGACATCCTTGACTCTTTACCTTATCCGAAGAACCATCGTCCTTCAAAGAACACCCATCATAAAGACTGTGAGAAGATTGTGAGTGACATTTATTATCTGTACTGGATTAATTTTTCCATGTCTTTGTTTCTGATTTTCTGAGACTTGAAAATGTGTGGTTTCTTTTCTTTTTCTACAGATCTCCAGGATGGTCCAAGTAATGAAGGCTTCTTATGGTGATGCTCAGTACAATGCGAGCAAGTAGCCCAAATGGGAGCTTTTTGCAAAGAAACCAACGTTTGTGAAGGTTCCACTTCAAGGGGCGAATGAATTTGGCCATTATACTTTGAAGTATGTTGAATGCTATGATGGTGAAAAGATTGTCGGGAACATTCAAGATAATGATGTGGGTTCTAGTTGAGCTTTTCACTTTTCTGTGTTTGGTTTATTGTGTATTCTTCTTTTTAATGTGTCATGATTTTTAATAATTTGTTTTAATGTTTTGCAGCCTCGTATTGTTGATTGGAATGCTGAGGATCTGTATAGAGTTGTGTTCAAACGGAATAACCAGCTTCTGGTGATGGAGCTTCCCAAGGAGTTTCGGCCTTTGGATCCTAGTGCATAGAAGAAATGGTCATCATTTGCGTAATGAAATGGATAGTTGTTTGATATATCTCTTGAAAGCATTGTAGGCTTTGATTGTAGTGTTTGTATGTCTAGTCAAGTACTATGTAATTATTGGTATATTTTGTGTTGTGTTTAAGTGTGGCACAATGTTTAACAATCTTTTTTTCCATGATGATAGTGTGGTTGAATATATGTTTTCACTTGTGTATGATTCATTGGGAATTCGTTTTGGTTAAGTTCTATTTTTTTGTACTGAAGTCTTGTAAACTAGTTGAACTGAAAACACCATTTCCCAAGTTCGTTACAAGTTGTTGCTGGAAAAGTGAGATTTATTTGGTTTTCATCTGTCCCAACCTAGGCTGGACCTTTATAGTTTCTATACCCTCTTTTCTTGTACTTATAGTATAGGTATGTTAGTACTAAATTGTAATGTCGTTCAGCGTAAGGCTTTTAATATTTGGTGTCACGATAGCACTTGTGGATCTAGCGTGAGTGGAGTGACGCTTCCTTGTTATGTAGAACTGATTTCATATAATGTATTAGAACTGAATTTTTTGGGATTGAAATTATTTACGACCAAGTTGCTACGTCATCTCTAACCAGATTTTATTCAAGTATAGGAAATTTAGCAAGATTTGAGAGCCAAATTTTTGTTTGAACTTCTTGAATTGTAGTAGTTGAACTTCATAGTAAAATTTAAAGCACTAGTTTAAATTAGCTACATTTAACAGACAACCGTATAAAGTTCATAATGACTTCACTAGTCAATGTGGGCTGATGCTTCTGTTGTTAGTTTTTTTGTTAATTTTTGTCCTTGGTTGAACTGTAATCTGTTTGGTTGAGTCTTGGCCATCTTTCTCAAGGCATTAATTGGTATCATCATAGCACTTACCGAATAAACTAAGTTGTACTAAGATGTCAATTGTGCTGGTACTTTGATCATTTTATTTTCTTGTGTACTTTTGGTCAATGTGGGCTGATGCTTCTTTTGTCTTTCTTATGATTTTTCTCCTTGGTCGAACTGATATCTTTTTGAATTAGTTTTGGCCTTCTTTTTGCTAGGCTGTGGTTCTTCTCAAGGCAATGTTTGGTATGATCATAGTGCTTGCCTTACAGACTAAGTTGTACTGACATTTCAGTTGTACTATTACTGTTATTCTTTAGTGTGTCAATGTTTTATGGAATGTGAACTGAAGCTTCCCATTCCTTTTTATATTTTGTAGAATGAATGTACCGTTTGTTCAAGTGTACCAGAACTCTTAGTCCTAGCATGCTAGTGATTGGGAAATACGTACTGATTGTTCTTTGCTTTTCCTGTTGCAGTACTCAGTAAATTTCTAACTACTATTAGCACGATGCTGTTAGTAGTGAATGTTGTCCTCGGCTGAAACTTAGTCTTTTTAGTGTTCTTCTGAAACTAAAAACTGATTTCTTAGTGTGATATTACTACCGTAAATGTCTAAGCTGTACTGAGCGTCCAATTCTACTATTTGTTGTTGTCCTTAGTTAGTCTGCCACTGTTTTTGTTTTTTTGTGAAAATATCCATGTGTGATTTTTGTTTCTGCATGACTAGTTTCAACTTCAACCTACTTCAACTTCAAATGATGGATGAACAAAATAGGAAGCTAGCAAACTTGTTGAATGACCTAAGCAAATGATGTACATGATAGACATAGGCAAACTTGTTCAAACCCTGACAGACATAACATAAGGTAGCTGGTTCAACATAACGAAAGCAAACTACAAATCTGAAACAACAATATTAAGGACAGGCAGAAGTGTGAGCAACACGAATGCAGACTTTCATGCATCTTCATCCCGCGAAGTTGCAGTGGTAGTAGGGGTCAGCCTCCCGCTCTTTTGAAATATCCCAACATGTCACGATGTTGTCGATTGTCTTCCATGACTTGTACGTGGCGTACGCATCTATTCCTGCGTACGTGATGAGGTTGTCTGGCAGCGGGCTGGTCCCCCACAGTTTGTGTTCTCCCTTGTCAATCTTCTTCTTCATGCCGTTGTAGAAAGGGTGGATTACGCCGCCTGCAACATCGGCCAAGGAGTCGTAGTATTTGCTTGTCTTTGGATCTTTCCACTTGCGCTGCATGTCAATGAAGTTGTTGGGGTTGATCTCCAAACCAGACTTGTTAAGCATCCGCTTGTCACCTCCAATGCTGAAACCGACATATGTGTACAATTTCTCCTCCTGCAGGAAGTCTTTGAGGCGCTTGGGCCTGCAAGGGGGGAGACACACATTTAAAGATTAGTCTTCTTCTTGAAGATTTAATTCTTCTGCTTTTTGGTTTTGAAAGTGATAATCCATGAGGTAGATGCTTATATAGTATAAGTCATGGATGAATGTAGTCCAGAAACTAGTACACAAAGTCCTGAAATTAAATTCAACTACACCATGTTATTTTTGTTTTTTGCTATCTTGAGTGCTTCACCAAATGCTTCACCAAATTCAAGAATCATTTTACCAGATTCAATGATATATGTGCTGCTTGATTCAAGTTTAGTTTTCTTTTTTGTTGAATAAAAGACCTATATTAGTGCTTGATACATCTTTGTGCATCAATTCTATATCAAGTTCAGAAATTAATTTGAGAAACATGTGCATCAAGATATGGACCTATACCACTTCACCAAACATCTTTTAATACATCAATTATATAAACTATACTAGTGCATCAAGATCAGAATCTATGCTAGCACATCAAGTTTAGAAATTAATTTGATGCATAAAGTTCAGAATTCTATAAACATTTTTTCAGATGCTAATCTGGTGAAACAATCCACTTCACAGTTTCAGAAATGCATGTAACTGAGAAACATGTACTCGTGCATCCACTTCACAAACTATAGTAGTTCATCTAGTTGGGAAACTAGTTTAATGAAGTTTTTTAGTGAGTAGTGCTAGTCCAACAGATGAATGAACAGTAGTATGGGTTACCATTTTGTGGCTAGTGCGATGTGGTACACCAAGCAGAGTTCCTCGACGCACAACTGCAGGACTGCCGCCATCTGTGGAGGTTCATCATCGCTGGTGAACTCCACATCAACTCCGATGAAGCTCGGATACAAGCTGCCGCCCTTCATCATGAGCCTGCTCATCACCTCGTCGGTCTTGTCTGCTTCGCTGGTGCAGACGATCTCTAGCGTCTCTTTGCTGTGGAGCTCAACCGCTGTGAGGGTTCTGGTGTACTCGCGCTTCTCACCGGGGACATGAACGTCAACGAGGTTGATGCTCTTGTCCGATGGCTCGCCATGATGACGCTTGGCGGACGGTTCCTCCGCCATCGCCTTCCTGTGGCAACTGTGGGCTTGGGAGAGAGAAGTTTGTGGTTTGTGTGCAGTGGAGATTGAAGCGGCAATGGTGGTTCCTGGGAATGAGGCAAAGATGGAAGACAATGGTGTATTTTGCAGTGCGTCGACAGGGATGTGTGGAAGGCGGTTCGTCGGGGGCGTGGGTGTGGTGGTCGTGGGGATCCCCTTTGCAGTACCTTATGGCAACCGCTCAGTGGGTGGCGCGGGTGGTGGCCTGTAAGAAGAAACCGTCCAATTTGAATGGTTTTACTGTTGCACTGACTTGTCTTGTCAAGCTGTACTTATGACCTGCTAAGTCCCACTTGCACGTCTCAGGGGTGGTGATGACGGCATTTTGGACTGTTTAGGTGACGTATGCTTTGTGATGTTTTTTCGTGAGGATGTTAAGTATTGTTTTTCCACTGAAGTCTTATAGACTAGTTTATCTAAAGACATTTTTCAGTGCCCTAGGAGTTGTTGCTCAAAACTGGTACTTATTTTATTTTCATCTGTACTTACCTAAGTTAGGCCTTTATAGTTTTTGTATTCTCATTTTAGTGCACTTATGGTTTAGTGCTGTGTGAGCTGAAATGTAATTTCATACAGCTTGTGGTTTTGAAATTTGGTGTCGTAGTGGTGTGAGTGGCCTGGGTGATCCTGCTTTTTTAGTACAGATGTCATATGTATGTTCGAACTGAGTTTTATTGGTTTTTTGGGTGGTTTGTGGGAATGAGATTATTTTACGACCAGATCGCTCGTTGAGGTGTGTACAAATTTTATATAAATTAGAAATTTAGCAGAATTGACAAATAAATTCTATTTGAACTTATTTTATTTTACTAGTTGAACTTGTCAGATTTTATATAAATAAGAAATTTAGCATAATTGACAAACATTATATGTTTTGAACTTTTTGCATTTTAGTACTTGAACTTGTCAGTTTTTATATAAATAAGAAATTTAGCATAATTGAAAAACATTATATGTTTGAACTTTTTGCATTTTAGTAGTTGAACTTGTCAGACTTTTTATAAATAAGAAATTTAGCATAATTGACAAACATTATATGTTTGAACTTTTTGCATTTTAGTAGTTGAACTTGAAAGTAATATTTTAATTCGGTTTTTTAAATTATGTACATTTAACAGATAGGCTATTAAGTTCTCTTATTTTTAGAGGTTCATTGTTTTTTTATCATATTTTCTCCCTTTTTTATCATCCGTGGTGCAGAGCTAAAATTATTTTTATTTATATTTTTCGTATTCAAAGTTATTTCTTGCGAACTAGTATTTGAATTTATATATTTTCAGTTTCGAACATTTTTCTTGTAGTTTATATTTCTTTGCCTCGACCTCTAGTTTGTTTAACTAGGCTTATTGGTGTGGTGTTTGTAAACGATGCAGGCTATTGGGCCGTTTTCCGACCCAAATAGCTCGTCCGCGCGGCTGTGCAGTGCGGCGTGCACATGCGCTCTGGGTTTAGTCCCACCTCACTAGTTGAGGGGGCTCCGGGCCTGTTTATAAGCGCAACCGAGTCTCACTGGTCGAACTCCTCTGAATACTTACCTGAGCGCTTATACACGACGCTCGTTCTCTCTCATGACCTATGGGCCCTAGACGGCGGGCCCTGCGTTGTGCAGATTACTAGGGATTCACCTATGGGCTCGAGTTCAAGTTCTAGCAGGGTCAGGGCCTGCGCCTGACCTTGGGCGGTTAGTTTTTTATTTTGTTTGTTTGTTTGAATCTAGTACTTAACTCCAGCAGTAACTTTGATTGAAGCTTTTTGTTCTAGTTCTTGTCAGTTTTGTGTAAGTGTAATCTAAGATGTACTTGCGTGTAGACTAAGTTGTACTGATAGTCCATTCGTAGTAGCGCTTACGGACTGATACTTCTATGTACTTTTTATTGTAGTAAGGATGTACTGTCCGATCAAGTGTACTAGTACTGTCATTCTTAATCTGCAAGCGACCAACATAAGTGTGTGCTGATGCTTCTTAACTTTTTCTGTTTGTAGTACTTGTTAATTTTCTAGCAGCTACATATGAACAAGAACACTACATGAAGTACTAAGAATTTTTGCATCAACTTTTGATGTGTTGTTAAGCAACTCAAATTGTGATGATTGTTCTCAATGTTATGTTTTCTATACAATACTGGATCGAAACTAGACATGGAACAACGTTGTGTGATTAGTTGCATCATAACTAGTACTTTAGAGCAGCCACAAAGTTCCATTCAGAAGCTACTTTTGAATTTGAAATGATGGATTAACAACATACGAAGCTACCAAACTTATATAATGAGATAAGCAAAACATTGTACTTGATGACATAAGTAAACTTGTTCAACCATGACAAGCACGACATAATCATACTGGTTTGACCCAACAAGAGCAAACTACTAATTTGAAACAACAAGATAAAAGGCAAGCACAAGCAGAAGGAAAACGAAGGCAGGCTATGATGTATCTTCATCCCTAAAAGGGGCAATAGGGGTGGTCGTAGAATTTCGCATCCTCCCGCTCTTTTGCAAATTCCGAACCATCTGTGATGTAGTCGATCATGCTCCATGACTTGTACGTGGCGTATGCATCTACTCATGCGTACTCGATGAGGTTGTCTGGCAGCGGGCTGGTCCCCCACAGTATGTAGTCTTCCTGCGTGTTGATGTTCTTCTTCATGCCTTTGTAGAATGGGTGGATGACGCTGGCTGCAACATCAGTCAAGGAGTCGTACTCTTTTCCGATGTATGGAACTCTCCACTTGCGCTGAATGTTGATGAACTTGTTGGGGTTTATCTCCAAACCGAACAACTTCAGCTTCTCTTGGTCGCTTTCAATGCTGAAACCGGCAAATGTGAACAACGTCTCATGGTGCAACAACTCGTTCAGGCGCTTGGGCCTGCAAGGGGAGAGACATTTTTGAAAATTAGCATTATTTGATGTTTGAATTATTCATTTTTGTTTTGTTTTACAAGCGATGAATCCATGAAGTAGATGTTTATGTAGCATAAATAATGGATGAATGTACTTCAAAAACTAGTAAAGAAAGTTCTGAAATTAAATTAAGTACATCATGTTATTCTTCTTTTTGGATTATACATAGTTTCAGTCAATGTTGTATGTTCTGCTTTGGTAGTAGTTTAGTTTACTTTTATTAAATAGGATAACACATAACCAGTGCTTTACCAAGTCCTTAGTTTATTTTCTTATGAAAATAACATTAGATCAAATTCAAAAAATACTTCACTACATCAAGTTCAGAAACATCTTTTTAATACATCAAGTACATAAACTACACTATTGGATCAAGTTCAGAAACTACACTAGTCGATCAACTTCAGAAATTAATCTTCCACAAGATTTTCCAAATAGTAATCCAGTGCATCAGGTCCAAAAATACATTAATAGTGTATCTACTTGAGAAAATGCAGTAGTGCATCCACTTTTCACAAACCACACTAGTACATCTAGTTGGGAAACAAGTCTGATGAGATTTTCAGGATACAGTACTAATAAAACAAATAAACCAAATAGGGCAAATGAGTAGGATGGCTCACCATTTTGTGGCCGCTGCAATGTGGTACACCAAGCAGAGGTCGTCGACGCACAACTGCAGGACTGCTGCCATCTGGGGAGGTTCATCTTCGTTGGTGTAGTGCACACCAATGCCGACGATCCTATGAAGCATGCCGCCAAGCTTCCTCCAGAGCCTGGAGATCACCTCGTCGGCCTTGTCTGGTTCGCTGGTGCATACGATCTCCAGCTTCTCCTTGCCGTGGAGCTCAACCCCTCCGAGGGTTTTGGTGTACTCAGGCTTCTCTCCGGGGACGTGGACGTCGACGAGGTTGCTGCTCCTGTCCAAGGGCTCGTCTTGATGACGCTTGGCGGACGGTTCCTCCGCCATCACCCTCCTTCGGCGGTTGTGGGCTTGTGAGAGAGAAGTTTGTGGTTTGTGTGCAGTGGAGATGGAAGCGGCAATGGTGGTTTGTGGGGATGATGGAGAGATGGGAGAGAATGGGGGTTTTTTGAGTGCGTCAACGGGGATTTGTGGGAGGCGGTTCGTCAGGGGTGTGGGTGTAGTGGGTGTAGTGGCGTGGGGTCGCCGTTTGCAGTCCCTTGTGGCAACCGCTCAGTGGGTGGCGCGGGTGGTGGCCTGGAAGAAGTAACCGTCCAAGTCAAATGGTTTTTACTGATACACTGACAAGTCTTGTCAAGCTATACTTCTGAACTGCTAAATCCCACTTGCACATCTCAGGGGTGGTGATGACGGCATTTTACTGTCGCACTGATTCGTCTTTGTCAAGCTGTACTTATCAGCTGCTTATCCCACTTGCACGTGTCAGGGTTGGTGATGATGGAGGTCTGTACTCCTCTACTGTGGTACTTGGACTAGTGATTGAAGTGTAATTGAACTTACCAAATACCAGTGAGACTATGTGTGATGCTAATGTTTTTTAAAACAATTTTTGTATTTTTAAAGGATTGTTTATATCAAGATAATCTCTGAGTATTTTTTACAGATAAATTAGATTTTCATCAGTACAGAATGTATTATATTCGCATTTTTGTTTGTGGTAATTATTTTTATGTACTGATGGTCTTTCTGAATTGGGACTGGCAGAAGCAGACATAGCTTTGTTTTTTCAAAACGATGTTTTTTAGAGGTGTTCACGGGTGTGTTTGTTTTACTCTACCTTTGTATTGACGACTGATAATTATCAGTACTGATGTACTATAAGAGTTTAAATTTTCCTTAAATTTTTTTTGCTGAGTTACTGGTCGACAGTAGTGTTTTCGTTAGTACAAATGTATTTGTGACTGCATTCGAGGATTATCAAATGGTTTACATAATAATGTCACTGCTCCAGCGGGCACAAATCACAAATTATATCAGTACTGATGTGTACTCTGCCTTTGTACTGACGACTGAGAACTATCAGTATTGATGTACTATAAGAGTTTAAATTTTCCTTAACATATTTTTGCTGAGTTACTGGTCGACAATAGCGTTTGCGTCAGATAAATCCAGATAAGTTTTTTCAAATGTATTTGTGACTGCATTCAAAAGGATTATCAAATCGTTTACATAATAATGTCACTGGTCCAGCGGGCACAAATCACAAATTATATCTTAACTATAGTACTGATCGAGAAATCGACGATAAAGCTAAATAAGTTTTGGTAACGACAGTGTTTCTGAAATGTTACCTCATTGTGCGTCGAGGCAACTAAGACTACAAGCTTATTTTTCAGTTGAGCAGCAGCATAACCACTATGTATTGTTTAGTTTTGAGCTTCTCCTAACTGGCCCCGAATGTTGTGCCTTGCCGGTGCCCTTTCCTAGCCGAGCCTTGGCAGCTTCATCGTTAGTTTCAGTTTCCTCGTCCGCGACACTATCATCTTCATTGTCTTCGTCTGATTGGTCATCATTCTCGTCAAACTCTTCTTCTTCATCGTCTTTATTTGATTTTTTGGAACTCTGCAGCTTGCCCTGTGTCTGTTCAGCGCCACTGACCTCCTTGCCCACTTTGCACGTGCGGGCATTATGCCCATCAGTTCCCCCACACTTGTGGCAAGTGTAGCTGTTACGTGTGTTGTTTCCATCGGTAGAAACCTGCGCTGCTCCAATCTGCTTGTGCAGCGTTTGCTTGTTGACAGTGGCATATGTGCGGAGTGGGCATGTGCGGTAGTTATGGTTGCTCACGACGTTGCAGAATACACATGCCCTTATCCCGAGAGGTTTGCCGTCTGGGCCAAATTCCACGCGCTTGATGGGGCGTGGCGGCTTTTTGGCTGCTGCTTTTGCTGCTTGTGTTTTACTCTTCCTTCCCTTTGTATTTGAGAATATGGGTGGTTTAATCACCCTTTCCTGCTACTGCCGATAGGATGTCCTGTTGTCATGTCGTTCGCCTATAGCACCATCAAGCTCATGATCGTGCATGTGAGCATGTTGCTGCTCTTGAGTGTGCACATGGGCAAGCTCTGGTTGCTGCTGCTCCTCTTCCTCATTGTCGAACGGGTCAACAGCTCCCAGATGGTTCATCTCGGATAACATTGTAGCAATATCCTGCTCAATGGCTTCATTGTCCGCGACACCTCCATTTTCAGCAGAGTGCATGGCGTCGAGTTCTTGTTCAAGTTTGTCCAATATGACCCGTGACCTCGCCATTTGCTCTTGGCTTCTCAGGCTTTTTCTGTGCACCCTCATGTTCAGCATCAGCAGTGAGCTTTCAATGCAGTATTGCATGACTTGTTTGATGCTACTGTCTTCAAGTCATTTCTGTTGAATGTTGGCTGGATGTTCGGGCATTTGGTGTATCTCCTGAGGATGTACTTCTCTGGAACGCTGGCAGCCTTAATTGTCTACATCATGCACAGGACATGCATGCAGAAAAGACCTGTATTTTTGGAAGAGGTGCATGTTTTTTGTCATTTCATTCAAAGAAAAACTTTGCAAAAAAGTAGTACAGTATGTAACATCTTTTTTTAGTCATCACCTGTGTGGTCCCATAGCCTGGACTCACACTCATATGTTTCTCCCACAGGGTCTGCAACCACCTAGAACGCGTGCTGAGACCACGCAAACAGTTTTTGCGGGTTGTTGTAGCGCACGAGGTACTTTGTGGGCTCTTCCGTCTCTGTCACCGTGAAGAGTGTGCTTAGTTTTAGCCTTTTTCTGATCTCGCTGTACACAGCTCGTGAGTAAACCTTTGCCATCTGGGTGTTAAACCCATAGAAGGTCAGCGTGTTTTGTTCCTTCTGCACATGCAAGAATGATGACCAAATTGTTAGTTTTCTCGCAGAAAAACTTGTCTAACTAATAAAGTTTTACTTTAGTAAGCATTTTTTTGTCTCACAACAGGTGATAGAGCTATACCCTGTTACCCATTGTCTCTTGGTTCTCTGTCTACCTCCTGGTTTTGACGCAGAAGTTTACCTGGCTGACAAACCGGTGTAGGTTTTGTCTCTCACTTACAAAGTTCTTCTTGAGCACATAGTTCATGCTCTCACTTCGCTGTGTGGATGTCATTTTGGCACAGAAAATTTCTTTGAAGTAGGCTGATATCCATTTTTCACGCTCGTTCCACATGGCCACCATCGTGGCATCATCATGGAGGTTGTACCTATCCATGAGTCCTTTCCAGGCATCCTCAAACTCAGTTGGCATGAGGGGCTAGTTGAGGATTGATGTGAATTCATCCTTAAAGTCTTCGTGCAGGTAGTACAGGTATGCGAGGTGTACCCTGTACTTCTTCATAATGTGCCAGCGGTACAACTTGTGTACTGTGTTCCCGAAAGCATCTAGGATCGCCAAAGCCATTGTCGGGCACTAGTCTGGTAATGAGAAAAGAGACATGGAGTGGTCAGCAGATGGTAGTGCATATATACCAATAGAACTGACACAACATTTTTTACTGTGTTATTTTCCTTTTATTTTTTCTGGGGAGGGGGGTGGTGGTGGTGGTTGGGGGTGGTTTTCGCGGTTGTACCTGTGAGGATGGATGTAGGAGCCTTCCCTCTCATGCACCTTAAAAATGTCTTGAACATCCATCTAAATGAATCTGCATCCTCATCTCTTATCAGGGAGAAACCAAAGAATGTACTCTGTAAGTGGTTGTTAGTACCGACAAACACCCCAAGTGGCATATGGTACTTGTTGGTCTTATATGTGGTATGTAATGTTACGTAGTCACCGAAGTCCTGATAGGCCCCTCGGCAGCTTGCATTCGCCCAGAATATGTTCTTAACTCCGTCGGACTCATCGAGTTGCATGTTACAGAAGAATTCCCTGTTTATAGCTTTCATCTCCCTAAAGAAGTTGACAGTCTTTAGGACATCGTCCACATCATCCATCCTTGGATTCTTTGCTTTCCTGCATATTAAAAGTTCATTCAAAAATGCATGTTGAACTGGCGCCAGGTCATGCGTTGAGTAATATGTTTGTACTAATAGAGGAAAAAAGATGGAGGCGGTTTATGGGAGGAGAACAAGTTTGTACTTACATGTTAATCAGGTCTTTGGCATTCATTTTCGAGGAAGTAGCTACTAGGGTCATCACCACCCAGTATGCTCATGATTTGCGCGTGTTCAATGCCTTTGAACTGCAGGTACTTGACGTACTCCAAGATTGTTTTGTCAAAGTTTTTTTGGGAGTGCAAGATGACAAGCATTTACGGAGTGAGCTGTAGCATGTGGTTGTGTTTCCAGACTATCACTTTTACGACAAAAGTTCCATCCTTTTCGTTCTTCAGCCTCATTTTAGCCCCACAGTTAGTCCTGGCTGTCATTTTGTTCTCCTGTCTATTTGCTTCAGACACCTTTGATTCATAGACTCCATAGCATGTGCAATAAAGGTAGGCTCTGGTCTTAAACTTGGGGCCTTCCCTGACAGCAAAACCCTCGTGTTTCGCATAGACGTTGTAGAAGTTCTTTGCTTCTTTGAAAGTTTCATAGCGCATCTCTAGTCTTGGCAGAATGTAAGCTTCAATGTTAGGTGGCTGCACGCAATAGTGAGCAAACAAAAATGTAGTTATGAAAATGTTAGATGGGGTGGTCACAGTACCATGGTATGGACTGTGCTTGTATGTTTTTTTATATGGATACTTACATGTGTATAGCTCTGTGCTGCCTCCGGTGTTTGCTGTTCACCCTGGTGTATGGGCGCGGGTGGTGTCACCCTTGGCACATGCAGCAATGCATCTCTTGGAGGGAGCAATGTTGACGAAGATCTCCGTCTCTCATTGTACGGCCGTCTCCCCTCAGATTCGTTGTGAGGTTGCTCCTGTCTATATGGTTCATATCTTGTACTTTGGAACCTGCTAGAGCGGCCAAAATTTCTATCTCTTTGGCCTGGTCTTCCCGTCACAACCGCTTTTGCAACACGGATGATTGATGTTGACGGAGCGACTGGTGGAAGCCTTGTTGCAACCCATCCACGACTTCCTGTCCTTGGATTTCTGCGTGCGCTAGGGAAGGAGAACATTTGTTGTTGGGGATATTGTTGGCCTTGTTGCAACCCAGGAGTGACAAAGCTTGTATTCCCAGATATTGGTGTTTGCTGCATGGAAGAACTTGTCTGTGCTTCTGATGATTCCGGTGTATCTTGAAATCTGCCTGTATTGTTGAAGTATCCAGGTGGTATTTCTGGTGTTACCCAACCAGGTGGTGCCCCATATCTGCTTGGCTCATCAAACGCTCGCTGCGTGTGCCGCCTCGCTCGCTTCTGCAATGACATTCAACAATTTTGGGATTAATATTTTCTGCATTTTTCTCATATACATGCTATGGGTAACATGTCATGCACTGAAGGCAATGTACAAGTTGAACTTGCATCGCTAGTTGTTATTTGAACTTTTCTTCTCTATTTTGTATCTGGTTTCGTTTTCAGTCGAACAGTATAACCATACATGTTCAACACTGATGTACTGTTTTTTAGCACTGCTTGTAACTAAACATTGAACTTCAGAGATGTATGGATATGCATATATATATAACTGATGCATGTCTTCTCTTTTGTTCATCTATAACTTATGCAACTACACTAGAAGTACTCCTAGTTTATGTATCATTGAACTTACTGTGTAACATGTGTATATTTTTTTTTCAACAACATTCTTTCACTAGTTCGAACTGACGCAACTACACGGCATGTACTATTAGAAATAACATCATACAATTTGCAGTGGTAGCTGAACCTTATATAAAGCCTAGTAGCTCCTTGGACTGATGCATAAGTTTATGTTTTTTGGGTTTGAACTGAAGCTAGCATATTAGAGGTACTGACAGTAACCTCGACATCCAAATTGTGCATCAAGTGGAAGGGGTGTAATGAACTGATCAAGCATTTGCAATGTGCTATCAGATTCTTCTTCATAGAAGGACTAATGGACTGATGGACTGACACAAACGTGGGAAGCAGACTTTACCTCTAGTGGACTGAATTCTTCTTCTTCCTCTCGTGGGCGGCACACTGGCATGTTCTTGGGAGGCGGCGCCATTGATGCAGCTCCTGCTTGTGGTGGACGTCTGGCGAAGAGGTCCGGGGAGGCAACACCTTGAGGGGATCACTGCCCCGGAGAAGGAGCCCTGGCGACGGAGGGAGGCAGGAGGCGGTGGATCACGGCCCCGTCGTTGGATCCGGCGACGGAGGAAGGCAGGAGACGGCGGATAACGGCCCCGTCGTTGGATCCGGCGACGGAGGGAGGTAGGAGACGACGGATCACGGCCCCGTCATTGGATCCGGCGACGGAGGGAGCCAGGAGACGGCGGGTCACGGCCCCGTCGATGGATCCGGCGACGGAAGGAGGCAGGAGACGGCGGTGGATCCATCGCCGGCCAGTCATGGCGCCGCAGGCTCCCTCGCTCTGGCTGCCGCCGTCGCTCGCTCGCCCACGACGGCTGCCTCCGGCGGAAGAAGCCGGGTTGGGTTCGGGCTGGGTCGGGGGGATTCTACAGTGGTCGGCGCGTCGCGCCTATATATGGATCTGTTCTATCAGTTAGTCCCATATTTGCATCTTGCTCTATTATTTCATTATATCTAATTTACGATCTTAATTTTCATTTCAAGCAGTACATCCCTTGCTTTGGAAGAATATGAGTAGAAGGAAATCTTGGGCTTTACTTTGCCGATGACTCGCAGGATGTCATATTGACAATGCAGCATGGATTTACAATGACAGTTAGCGTAAAACTTGATAAAGATGGTCACTCCTATTGTAATGTGGACCTTTGGAGAAAAAAGTGTTATGAAATGAAAGCTGGCAATAAAATTCTAGTGCGTGCACCACAGCCTGGTCTAATTAACATGGATGTTTACTTCCCCAACGTCATCAGCCGATCAAAGTCTGAACGAGGTTAGTGTCTTTTCAACATTCTCCTTGCTGTCATATTACTATTTAAGCAACCAATTGATCACTATTTAAGCAACCAATTGTGATATCATATTCTGACTCCGTTCCTAGGCAGTAACAAATTCTATTTACCAATTTATGCGCACTATATATTCTTCTGCCATGTTCTGAATAAATAATACCTTTCCACCTTTTAAGCAGGATATGTTGGATGCATAGTGAACGATCTGTATGTTACTAAGCGTACGAAATTTCACTGGAAGGACTTGAAGCATGTCATAAACTTTGTTGATAATCTGATAGAGATAGCATAGCGTATGAACGCTGGATTTTGGATGGGATTAATTAGACCTATGGTGCACACACTGAACAAGACCAATTGTGTGCACAAAACACTGGTAAAAAGTCTTATTTTAATGTTGATGTTCATAAACTATATATATCTTCAACGATATGTTACAATTGTTTTTTATTCTACACGTCAACAGAAATTGCCCCCTGTAGCAGTTCCTGGATCATTTTCCCTGCGTAATCGAATTACACTTGTGCCTGCTAATAACGCCAAAGTGATTGCAAGGTACTGCATTTCCCGCAGAAATGGAACCATTCAAATTAACAAGTTCTCACTTCTCGTGGCAATGCATCCATATTGGAAAATTGGAGACACTGTTCTACTCATGATCTACCAAGGCACAGGAGGGCTCTTCCTTTTCATTGACGAGATGCCGAGTCGCCGTGATCAAGCTGCTTCCAGTGGATAGTTGTGGTTGTTGGCCCTCAGCCTCTTAAAGTGTGCTAGTTGTTACTATATATGTTAAGTATGTAGATATGGACCATATGGTTGTTAGCCCTTAGCCTCTTAAAATGTGATAGTTGTTACTATGTTAAGTATGTAGATATGACCCATATGGTTGTCAAAACCGTGTTACGAAGATCCTCTTTTTGTCAAATAGTATAACCACTATATATATGTTACCCAAATGCTGTTACCCAAGTTCATAAATTTTCATGGAAAGTATTAGTATCGTACACAGTTCATTGAGTTTAAGCGTGTGCCCGATGACCAGAAGGCATTTGCATATTAACTGTCCATATTGCAAATTCACACACATGTTAACATAAGGAAATGTATGTGTAACATACTAATCATCGCACACGAGTACTCGCAGACGCATCGTGTGCGATACTCCGCCACCGCAAGCAACTAGTTTGCATTTTTCAAAAGTTTTTTGTACACACAGAATCACACATGAAGTAACTGCATTGACCGTCTGTGTTGTAATTTCTCATCGCAAATAGTTCATCCGAGTCAGCTATTTGCCACGTATCACACACATCTTGTTTACACGACTCGTTTGTGTTCTTTTGACTCATTGCAAACAGTTCATCCATGTGAACTGTATACCGCATATCACACACATCTTGTTAAATTGAACCGTTTCTGTTGTGTTCCCTAATCGAAAACAGTTCGTTCGAGTTAACCGTATGCCGTATATCGCACACACATTGATATGGCTGCCCGTTTCTATTGTTCTACCTCATCGCAAACAGTTCGAATGGATTAACCGCGTGTCCTGCATCGCACACACATTGTTATGGCTGCCCATTTCTGTTTTTCTTCCTCATCGCAGACAGTTTGAACGGATTAATCGTGTGTCCTGCATCGCACATGCAACTAAAATATGAACCGTGTTTGATGGCTCCGCCATTGCAAACGTTCTGCACCTTTTTGACGGTTTTTTACACCATCGTTTGCGATTATTGCATCGCACACAATTCCGGCAAAGGGTCTCTAATTGTAGTGTCGCGTTAGTAGTATCCTGCAATAGCGACTCTAGCAATTTGTTCATCAAGAAACTCACCAAGTGGCACATCATCATTAGCAAGCAAGGTACTAGCATCATCATAAGCATTATCCATAGCAGAAGTAGCATCATCAATAACTTGCGACATATCAGAATTGATAGCATGTGGTGGTGTTGCAAGTTTACTCATAACAGATGGTGAATCTAAAGCAGAACTGGATGGCAGTTTCTTACCTCCCCTCGTACTTGAGGGAAATATCTTAGTCTTAGGATCCTTCAGATTCTTCATAGTGATAATATGATAATAATCCCAAGTGGCTCAACAAATATAGCTATGCTCCCCAGCAACGGCGCCAGAAAAAGGTCTTGATAACCCACAAGTATAGGGGATCGCAACAGTTTTCGAGGGTAAAGTATTTAACCCAAATTTATAGATTCGACACAAGGGGAGCCAAAGAATATTTGAAGGTATTAGCAGCTGAGTTGTCAATTAAACCACACCTGGAGCTTAATTATCTATAGCAAAGTGATCAGTAGCAAAGTAGTTTGATAGTTTTGATAGTAGTGACAGCATCAACAGTAATAGTAACAGTGATAGCAGTAATTTTGTAGCAAGTATAACAGTGATGATAGCAGTAGTAACGCAGCATAAACACTATAATATAAATTCGTAGGCATTGCATCGGTGACTTGTTGGATGATATTCATCATGTGGCAGTTATAACCTAGGGCGATACGGCACTAGCTCCAGTTTATCAATATAATGTAGGCATGTATTCCGTAAATAGTCATACGTGCTTTATTAAAAGAACTTGCATGACATCTTTTATCCTACCCTCCCGTGGCAGCAGGGTCCATATTGGAAACTAAGGGATATTAAGGCCTCCTTTTAATAGAGAACCAGAACAAAGCATTAACACGCAGTGAATACATGAACTCCCCAAACTACGGTCATCACCGAGAGTGGGCCCAGTTGTTGTCACTCCGGGGTGACTATAACTTGCAAGATCGGATCTAAAACATGGATATAATGATGAATTCATAAATGGTTCAGATCCGCAATCATGGCACCCGGGCCCAAAGTGACAAGCATTAAGCATAGCAAAGTCATAGCAACATCAATCTAAGAACATAGTGGATACTAGTGATCGGGCCCTAACAAAACTAACTCGATTACATGATGAATCTCACCCAACTCCTCACCAACTAGCGAGCCTATGAAGGAATTACTCACTCCCGGTGGGGAGCATCAAGGAATTGGCGATGGAGATGGGTTGGTGATGACGAAGAACGAAGACCCCCCTCTCCGGAGCCCCAAACGGACTCCAGATGTGCCCTCCCGAGGAAGAACATGGCTTGGCGGCGGCTCTGTCTCGTGGATCGCGATAATTCTTTTTCCCTGATTTTTTTTCTGGAAATATGTGATTTTATAGTATCAGGGGGTCGTCAGCGGGGCCACCAGGTGGGTACAACCCACCACCAGGTGGGTACAACCCACCTAGGCGCGCCAGGAGAGGGGGCACGCCCTGGTGGGTTGTGCCCACCCAGGGGGCCCTCTCTGGTGGGTCTTGGCTCCAATAATTCTCTTTTATTCCATAAAAAATGCTCGCAAAGTTTCGTTCCATTCCAAGAACTTTTATTTCTGCACAAAAACAACACCATGGTAGTTCTGCTGAAAACAGCGTCAGTCCATGGTTAGTTTCATTCAAATCATGCAAATTAGAGTCCAAAACAAGAGGAAAAGCATGAGAAAAAGTAGATACGTTGGAGACGATCAATCATATCATCTTGCCCAAAAAAGCAAGATTGTTCCTGAGCTTAGTAACATATTGGTGGTTCGTGATTTTTCGAATATCTTCTCGGAAGTATTACCAGGTTGTCCCCTGGCCGTTATGTTGAGTTCGTGATCAAGTTGGTTTTCTCTGAACCACCCTTTCTCCAAGAGTCTGTGTTGGAAACCCTGAGCTAGTTGGTTAAGCTAAACAACAACTTGGAGAGTTGGAAGATGGAAGGTTGTCTGACTTAGTTCATCATTAAGGGATATCTTTATGTGTGTGGTGTTGAAGAAAGATGATATCTTTATCGATTGGTCCTCATGATCAGTTGTTGGATCTATTGTCTTGTCTACTTTGATTTGAGTGTGGGCTAATGTCAAATCAAATCAGAACCAACGGTGTTCTAATGTTGTCTTACTCATGGTTGATCCCTCGAGCATATGCCATTATATCCTTTGGTCTGACCAATGCTATCGCCTTGTTCACATAGTTATGGAATTCCATCTGTATGGAAAACCCCGGTGACTTGTTGTTGAGCCCATCAAAAACATTTTATCTCCGCCATGATTCGTGTTGAACATCAATAGTTTTGGAAACTTCTGTAAGCATTATCTTCATGTCCCGTTCATGAATATATGTTTGGTGTAAGAAGTGACTTTGTCCAAGTTCACGTGCATTAGGTGCAAGTTGCCGTCGTGAATTTGAGAAAGATTGTTTTCGCTTCCTCTGGAATCATCCCAAGTCAGTTATGCATGTGTGAATGTATTCTATGGTTTGGTAGATTAATTACCTCCACTCCATATGTATTCCCTAGCACACCAAGCCACTGACTGATTTGTTCAAGGAGACTAAGTTCCTTCTTAAGAGCAAGACTTATGTAAGGACTTTAATATCCTCGATGATGGTTCCCCACCTGAACTTGATAATGTTTTATTATAAGACTTCTACGTGGTCGTGCTTGTCTTGGACAGTGTGTTCACATGTATGTAGCAGAACCAGCTCATGTTTTGGAGCTTGCTATCGTAGTTCATTTCCCGAGAATCCCGCAACGCCATCTCGTCGGTTTGTGTTGCAAACTTTCTTTTCTAGACATGTTGTCTGAAATATCCTGTTACCAACCAGATCTGAATCTCAGGCAGATATGATGGTTGGAACTTTTCCAAGATCTATGATGTAGGTCCTGACAAGGTTGATGTTTTGGCAGACACACCTAGCTGGAAGATCTATCATTGTAGTATCTTGATTGAGCTATTTTACCATCTTCTCCGTGAGGATTTCGTGTGACTTATTCTAGAAGTTGTTCCTTGTGGATCCTTTGTATCCCGAAGTCCGAACTTTACTTGATGGCTATATTGATGCTTTTAAACATGATCGTGGTATCTAGTACATCAAGGAGAACATTAGAAGCGAAGTGCTAAATGTCTCTCGGTCGATCATTCGAATTTCGTTTCCTTGGCCTCGCTAAGGTGAAATCTGAGAAAGTGTTGTCTTCCTTTATATCTGCATCCTCCACCCCTATTCATAATGGTAGTATGGAATGTTGCCAAGATCTTGTTATAGATGTTGGTAAATTCGTGATGAATATGGAAATGCTCAAGTTCTTGAAAGCACACTCAGTCACTAGGTTATATCTTCGGCATCATCTGGAATGTGCTTTCCGTTTGTTGAGTTGTCTTATAACTCTACTTTTCTTTCCAAACTGAGTATGCCATTTCTCCAAACTCCTTCAAACGATCGTTTGTGATTTTCCTTAGGCTGGTATTGAGAGTTTTGATGATCTATGTATCAGAAGTAATTTTTTTGCCACTTAAGGGTATAATTCTATGAGTCACCTTCCTGAGGTGCCCCGTTACGAAATCATGGCAATTATTTCCTTGCTACCTTCGAACCATGCACCATCTTCTTAAGCGTGGAATTGTTGCCTACCAAATCAAACTTTCGTCATCTGTTACTATCCATCCATCTTGATGTATGTTTTGTGTCCCAACTCAAGAGATGTTTCCATGTATCATTCCATGAGTTGATTTTGAGTTGCTGGATCTTCAAGAAGATTGATTCCTGTAGAGTTTCCTTCTGTCGCCATCGTGTTGGACGAAGATCTCGAAAGCAAAGACATCAAGATCAATTTGAATCAATGAATCAACATCTTCGAGCAGGGAAGATGGATCAAGAAGATTGTGATAGCTTGTGTCCCCTTTGTCTTCTTACTTCACGTCTTGAATCTCGGGACGGAAGTTTGTTTGTATTTAGTGGGGGTGAGTTGTCACAACCCTAGAATTTGTTTGTACTTAGTTGCATCAGCATCCATGCATCATGTTTAAATTCAAGAAATTTGAATTAGGGATTAATAAACCCTAGCACAAATGCAATTCAAATAGGTTCAAATAATATCTTTTTAAATGAAACCCAAAATGCCCTTTGAAAATGTTCATGGTTTCTGATAAAGGTAAAAACCTCTGCCAAAAATAATGAACATATTTCTAGGTCAATTCTGGATTTTTGAATTAAATCTAAATGTATTTGAATTTGGGCATTTTAATTCTATAAATACTTTAAATGCTCCAAATATTCTGGAATCACTTGTGGGCCTTTGGAATAATCCAAACAGTGTCCACAAGTTGTCTGAGGAGTTCTAAAAATTAATTAGTGTTTCTACTAATTCAAAAAAGAAAAGGAAAATAGAAAGGAGAAACAAATGAGAGAGAGAAGTGTTTACCTGTAGCCACCTGGCAGGCCACCTGGCCTGGCACTGTTGGCCCAGCCTGTTGGGGGACGTAGTAATTTCAAAAACAATCTTACGCACATGCAAGATCATGGTGATGCATAGCAACGAGAGGGGAGAGTGTTGTCCACGTACCCTCGTAGACCGAAAGCGGAAGCGTTAGCACAACGCGGTTGATGTAGTCGTACGTCTTCGTGATCCAACCGATCAAGTACCAAACGCACGGCACCTCCGAGTTCAGCACACGTTCAGCCCGATGACGTCCCTCGAACTCCGATCCAGCCGAATGTTGAGGGAGAGTTTCGTCAGCACGACGGCTTGGTGACGATGATGATGTTCTACCGACGCAGGGCTTCACCTAAGCACCGCTACAGTATTATCGAGGTGGACTATGGTGGAGGGGGGCACCGCACACGGCTAAAAGATCAACTTGATCAATTGTCATGTCTATGGGGTGCCCCCTGCCCCCATATATAAAGGATCAAGGGGGTGCGGGCGGCCTAGAGAGGGGCGTGCCAGGAGGAGTCCTACTCCTACCGGGAGTAGGACTACCCCCTTTTCCTTGTTGGACTAGGAGAGAGAGGGGAAAGAGGTGGAGGAGAAGAAGGAAGGGGGGCGCCGCCCCCCTCTCCTTGTCCTATTCGGACTAGGGGGAGGGGGCGCGGCCCTTGCCCTGCCCGACTCTCCTCTCTTCCACCAAGGCCCACTAAGGCCCATTAAGTCCTCGGGCAGGGCAAGGTGAGCGCCCTTCCAGTACTCCGGTAAAAGCACAATTTCACCCGGACCACTTCCGATATCTAAACATAGGCTTCCAATATATCAATCTTCATGTCTCGACCATTTCGAGACTCCTCGTCATGTCCGTGATCACATCCGGGACTCCTAACAACCTTCGGTACATCAAAACATATAAATTCATAATATAACTGTCATCGTAACGTTAAGCGTGCGGACCCTACGGGTTCGAGAACTATGTAGACATGACCGAGACACGTCTCCGGTCAATAACCAATAGCAGAACCTGGATGCTCATATTGGCTCCCACATATTCTATGAAGATCTTTATCGGCCAGACCGCATAACAACATACATTGTTCCCTTTGTCATCGGTATGTTACTTGCCCGAGATTCGATCGTCGGTATCTCAATACCTAGTTCAATCTCGTTACTGGCAAGTCTCTTTACTCGTTCCGTAATACATCATCTTGCAACTAACTCATTAGTTGCAATGCTTGCAAGGCTTAAGTGACGTGCATTACCGAGAGGGCCCAGAGATACCTCTTCGACAATCGGAGTGACAAATCCTAATCTCGAAATACGCCAACCCAACAAGTACCTTTGGAGACACCTGTAGAGCACCTTTATAATCACTCAGTTACGTTCTGATGTTTGGTAGCACACAAAGTGTTCCTTCGGTAACCGGGAGTTGCATAATCTCATAGTC
Source organism: Aegilops umbellulata (assembly GCA_032464435.1). Classification (NCBI taxonomy): domain Eukaryota; kingdom Viridiplantae; phylum Streptophyta; class Magnoliopsida; order Poales; family Poaceae; genus Aegilops; species Aegilops umbellulata. Next base: position 280,410,183 of record CP136056.1, on the reverse strand, counting down.
ATAGGAACATATATAAGTCATGAAGAAAGCAATAGCAACATACTAAGCGATTGAGTGCTAAGCTAACGGAATGGGTCATGTCAATCACATCATTCTCCTAATGATGTGATCCCGTTAATCAAATGACTACCCATGTCAATGGCTTGGAAACTTAACCATCTTTGATCAACGAGCTAGTCAAGTAGAGGCATACTAGTGACACTCTGTTTGTCTATGTATTCACACATGTATCATGTTTCCGGTTAATACAATTCTAGCATGAATAATAAACATTTATCATGAAATAAGGAAATAAATAATAACTTTATTATTGCCTCTTGGGCATATTTCCTTCAGTCTCCCACTTGCACTAGAGTCAATAATCTAGTTCACATCGTCATGTGACCAACACCCATAGTTCACATCACCATGTGATTTAACACCAATAGTTCACATCACCATGTGATTAACACCCATAGTTCACATCGTCATGTGACCAACACCCAAAGGGTTTACTAGAGTCAATAATCTAGTTCACATCGCTATGTGATTAACACCCAAAGAGTACTAAGGTGTGATCATGTTTTGCTTGTGAGAGAAGTTTAGTCAACGGGTCTGTCACATTTAGATCCGTATGTATTTTGCAAATTTCTATGTCAACAATGCTATGCACGGAGCTACTCTAGCTAATTGCTCCCACTTTCAATATGTATCCAGATTGAGACTTAGAGTCATCTGGATCAGTGTCAAAACTTGCATCGACGTAACCCTTTACGATGAACATTTTGTCACCTCCATAATCAAGAAACATATCATTATTCCACTAAGGATAATTTTAACCGTTGTCCAGTGATCTACTCCTAGATCACTATAGTACTCGCTTGCCAAAATCAGTGTAGGGTATACAATAGATCTGGTACACAGCATGGCATACTTTATAGAACCTATGGCTGAGGCATAGGGAATGCCTTTCATTCTCTTTCTATCTTCTGCCGTGGTCGGGCTTTGAGTCTTACTCAATTTCACACCTTGTAACACAGGCAAGAACTATTTCTTTGACTGTTCCATATTGAACTACTTCAAAATATTGTCAAGGTATGTACTCATTGAAAAAACTTATCAAGCGTCTTAATCTATCTCTATAGATCTTGATGCTCAATATGTAAGCAGCTTCACCGAGGTCTTTCTTTGAAAAACTCCTTTCAAACACTTCTTTATGCTTTGCAGAATAATTCTACATTATTTCGGATCAACAATATGTCATTCACATATACTTATCAGAAATGTTGTAGTGCTCCCACTCACTTTCTTGTAAATACATGCTTCACCGCAAGTCTGTATAAAACTATATGCTTTGATCAACTTATCAAAGCGTATATTCCAACTCCGAGATGCTTGCACCAGTCCATAGATGGATAGCTGGAGCTTGCATATTTTGTTAGCACCTTTAGGATTGACAAAACCTTCTGGTTGCATCATATACAACTCTTCTTTAATAAATCCATTAAGGAAAGTTTTGTTTATCCATTTGCTAGATTTCATAAAATGCGGCAATTGCTAATATGATTCGGACAGACTTAAGCATAGATACGAGTGAGAAACTCTCATCGTAGTCAACACCTTGAACTTGTCGAAAACCTTTTGTGACAATTCTAGCTTTGTAGATAGTAACACTACTATCAGCGTCCGTCTTCCTCTTGAAGATCCATTTATTCTCAATGGCTTGCCGGTCATTGGGCAAGTCAGTCAAAGTCCATACTTTGTTCTCATACATGGATCCCATCTCAGATTTCATGGCCTTAAACCATTTTGCGGAATCTGGGCTCATCATCGCTTCCTCATAGTTTGTAGGTTCGTCATGGTCAAGTAACATGACCTCCAGAACAGGATTATTGTACCACTCTGGTGCAGATCTCACTCTGGTTTACCTACGAGGTTCGGTAGTAACTTGATCTGAAGTTACATCATCATCATCATTAGCTTCCTCACTAGTTGGTGTAGTAGTCACAGGAACAGATTTCTGTGATGAACTACTTTCCAATAAGGGAGCAGGTACAGTTACCTCATCAATTTCTATTTTCCTCCCACTCACTTCTTTCGAGAGAAACTCCTTCTCTAGAAAGGATCCATTCTTAGCAACGAATATCTTGCCTTTGGATCTGTGATAGAAGGTGTACCCAACAGTTTCCTTTGGGTATTCTATGAAAACATATTTTTTCGGTTTGGGTTTGAGCTTATCAGGATGAAACTTTTTCACATAAGCATCGCAACCACAAACTTTAAGAAACGACAACTTTGGTTTCTTGCCAAACCACAGTTCATACGGTGTCGTCTCAACGGATTTAGATGGTGCCCTTTTTAACGTGAATGCAGCTGCCTGTAATGCATAACCCCAAAACTATAGTGGTAAATCGGTAAGAAACATCATATATTGCACTATATCCAATAAAGTATGGTTATGACGTTCAGACACACCATTACGCTGTGGTGTTCCGGGTGGCATGAATTTTTTAAACTATTCCACATTGTTTTAATTGAGGACCAAACTTGTAACTCAAATATTTGTCTCCGCGATCAGATCGTAGAAACTTTATTTTCTTGTCACGATGATTTTCCACTTCACTCTGAAATTCTTTGAACTTTTGAAATGTTTCATACTTATGTTTCATCAAGTAGATATACCCATATCTGCTCAAATCATCTGTGAAGGTCAAAAAATAACGAAACTTGCCGTGAGCCTCAACACTCATCGGATTGCATACATCAGTATGTATTATTTCCAATAAGTTAGTCGCTCGCTCCATTGTTCTGGAGAACAGAGTCTTTAGTCATCTTGCCCATAAGGCATGGTTCACAAGCATCAAGTGATTCATAATCAATTGATTCCAAAATCCCATCAGCATGGAGTTTCTTCATGCGCTTTACACCAATATGACCTAAACGGCAGTGCCATAAATAAGTTGCACTATCATTATTAACTTTGCATATTTTGGCTTAAATATTATGAATATGTGTAACATTACGATTGAGATCCAACAAACCATTTTCATTGGGTGTATTCCCATAGAAGGTTTTATTCATGTAAACAGAACAACAATTATTCTCTAATTTAAATGAATAGCCGTATTGCAGTAAACATGATCAAATCATATTTATGCTCAACGCAAGCACCAAATAACATTTATTTAGGTTTAACACTAATCCCGAAAGTATAGGGAGTGTACGATGATGATCATATCACTCTTGGAACCACTTCCAACACACATCGTCACTTCACCCTCAACTAGTCTCTGTTTATTCTGCAACTCATGTTTCGAGTTACTACTCTTAGCAGCTGAACTAGTATCAAATACTGAGGGGTTGCTACAAACACTAGTAAAGTACACATCAATATGTATATCAAATATACCTTTGTTTATTTTGCCATCCTTTTTATCCGCCAAATACTTGGGGTAGTTCTGCTTCCAGTGACCAGTCCCTTTGAAGTAGAAGCACTTAGTCTCAGGCTTAGGTCCAGACTTGGGTTTCTTCACTTGAGCAACAACTTGCTTGTCGTTCTTCTTAAAGTTCCCCTTCTTCCCTTTGCCCTTTTCTTGAAACTAGTGGTCTTGCCAACCATCAACACTTGATTTTTTTCTTCATTTCTACCTTCGTCGATTTCAGCATCACGAAGAGCTTGGGAATCGTTTCCCTTATCCCTTGCATAATATAGTTCATCACGAAGTTCTACTAACTTGGTGATGGTGACTAGAGAATTCTTTCAATCATTATTTTATCTGGAAGATTAACTCCCAGTTGATTCAAGCGATTGTAGTACCCAGACAATCTGAGCACATGCTCACTGCTTGAGCTATTCTCCTCCATCTTTTAGCTATAGAACTTGTTGGAGACTTCATATTTCTCAACTCGGGTATTTGCTTGAAATATTAACTTCAACTCCTGGAACATCTCATATGGTCCATGACGTTCAAAACGTCTTTGAAGTCCCGATTCTAAGTCGTTAAGGATGGTGCACTAAACTATCAAGTAGTCATCATATTGAGCTAGTCAAACGTTCATAGCGTCTGCATCTGCTCCTGCAATAGGTCTGTCACCTAGCGGTGCATCAAGGACATAATTCTTCTGTGCAGCAATGAGGATAAACCTCAGATCACGGATCCAATCCGCATCATTTCTACTAACATTTTTCAACTTAGTTTTCTCTAGGAACATATCAAAAATAAAACAGGGGAGCTAAACGCGAGCTATTGATCTACAACATAGATATGCTAATACTAACATGACTAAGTACATGATAAATTTAAGTTCAATTAATCATATTACTTAAGAATTCCCACTTAGAAAGACATCCCTTTAATCTTCCAAGTGATCACGTGATCCAAATCAACTAAACCATAACCGATCATCACGTGAAATGGAGTAGTTTTCAATGGTGAACATCACTATGTTGATCATATCTACTATATGATTCACGCTCGACCTTTCGGTCTCAGTGTTCTGAGGCCATATCTGCATATGCTAGGCTCGTCAAGTTTAACCCGAGTATTCTGCGTGTGCAAAAGTGGCTTGCACCCATTGTAGATGGACGTAGAGCTTATCACACCCGATCATCACGTGGTGTCTGGGCACGACGAACTTTGGCAACGGTGCATACTCAGGGAGAACACTTTTATCTTGAAATTTAGTGAGAGATCATCTTATAGTGCTACCGTCAATCAAAGCAAGATAAGATGCATAAAAGGTAAACATCACATGCAATCAATATAAGTGAAATGATATGGCCATCATCATCTTGTGCTTGTCATCTCCATCTCTGAAGCACCGTCATGATCGCCATTGTCACCGACGCGACACCTTGATCTACAATGTAGCATCGTTGTCGTCTCGCCAATCTTATGCTTCTACGACTATCGCAACCGCTTAGTGATAAAGTAAAGCATTACAGGGGATTGCATTGCATACAATAAAGCGACAACCATATGGCTCCTGCCAGTTGTCGATAACTCGGTTACAAAACATGATCATCTCATAAAATAAAATTTAGAATCATGTCTTGACCATATCACATCACAACATGCCCTGCAAAAACAAGTTAGATGTCCTCCACTTTGTTGTTGCAAGTTTTACGTGGCTGCTACGGGCTTAGCAAGAACCATTCTTACCTATGCATAAAAACCACAACGATAGTTTGTCAAGTTGGTGCTTTTTTAACCTTCGCAAGGACCGGGCGTATCCACACTCGGTTCAACTGAAGTTGGAGAAACTGACACCTGCTAGCCACCTATGTGCAAAGAACGTCGGTAGAACCAGTCTCGCGTAAGCGTACGCGTAATGTCGGTCCGGGCTGCTTCATCCAACAGTACCGCCGAACCAAAGTATGACATGCTGGTAAGCAGTATGACTTATATCGCCCACAACTCACTTGTGTTCTACTCGTGCATATGACATCTACGCATAAAACCTGGCTCGGATGCCACTGTTGGGGAACGTAGTAATTTCAAAAAAATTCTACGCACACGCAAGATCATGGTGATGCATAGCAACGAGAGGGGAGAGTGTTGCCCACGTACCCTCGTAGACCGAAAGCGGAAGCTTAGCACAACGCGGTTGATGTAGTCGTACGTCTTCACGACCCGACCGATCTAGTACCGAACGCACGGCACCTCCGAGTTCAGCACACGTTCAGCCCGATGACGTCCCTTGAACTCCGATCCAGCCGAGTGTTGAGGGAGAGTCTCGTCAGCACGACAGCGTGGTGACGATGATGATGTTTTACCAACGCAGGGCTTCGCCTAAGCACCGCTACAGTATTATCGAGGTGGACTATGGTGGAGGGGGGCACCGCACATGACTAAAAGATCAACTTGATCAATTGTTGTGTATATGGGGTGCCCCTGCCCCCGTATATAAAGGACCAAGGGGGGTGCGGCCGGCCTAGAGAGGGGCATGCCAGGAGGAGTCCTACTCCTACCGGGAGTAGGACTCCCCCCTTTTCCTTGTTGGACTAGGAGAGAGAGGGGAAAGAGGTGGAGGAGAAGAAGGAAGGGGGGCTCCGCCCCCTCTCCTTGTCCTATCTGAACTAGGGGGAGGGGGCGCGACCCTTGCCCTGGCTGCCCTCTTCTCTTCCACCAAGGCCCACTAAGGCCCATTAAGTCCCCGAGGGGGTTCCAGTAACCCCTTCGGTACTCCGGTGAAATCACAATTTCACCTGGACCACTTCCGATATCCAAACATAGGCTTCCAATATATCAATCTTCATGTCTCGACCATTTCGAGACTCCTCGTCATGTCCGTGATAACATTCGGGACTGCAAACAACCTTCGGTACATCAAAACATATAAACTCATAATATAACTGTCATTGTAACGTTAAGCGTGCGGACCCTACGGGTTCGAGAACTATGTAGACATGACCGAGACACGTCTTCGGTCAATAACCAATAGCGGAACCTGGATGCTCATATTGGATCCCGCATATTCTACGGAGATCTTTATCAGTCAGACCGCATAACAACATACGTTGTTCCCTTTGTCATCGGTATGTTACTTGCCCGAGATTCGATCGTCGGTATCTCAATACCTAGTTCAATCTCATTACCGGCAAGTCTCTTTACTCGTTCCGTAATACACCATCTCGCAACTAACTCATTAGTTGCAATGCTTGCAAGGCTGGTGACGTGCATTACCGGCCCAGAGATCGGAGTGACAAATCCTAATCTCGAAATACGCCAACCCAACAAGTACCTTCGGAGACACCTGTAGAGCACCTTTATAATCACCCAGTTACGTTGTGACGTTTGGTAGCACACAAAGTGTTCCTCCGGTAAACAGGAGTTGCATAATCTCATAGTCATAGGAACATGTATAAGTCATGAAGAAAGCAATAGCAACATACTAAACGATCGGGTGCTAAGCTAACGGAATGGGTCATGTCAATCACATCATTCTCCTAATGATATGATCCCGTTAATCAAATGACAACCCATGTCAATGGCTAGGAAACTTAACCATCTTTGATCAACGAGCTAGTGAAGTAGAGGCATACTAGTGACACTCTGTTGGTCTATGTATTCACACATGTATCATGTTTCCGGCTAATACAATTCTGGCATGAATAATAAACATTTATCATGAAATAAGGAAATAAATAATAACTTTATTATTGCCTCTAGGGCATATTTCCTTCACAGCCCACCAGGGGCAAGGTTGTCTTGGATAGCCAGCGCACGTGTGCCCGTGCGCCACCTCCTGCTTTGCGCTGGCGAGCTCTCCCTCCCCCCTCGCGCCATGGAGATGCCCAGAGACCTCTCTTCCCTCCCCTCACTCACTGCCCTCTCTCCCCTCCTCTATTTCTCTTGCACACAACCACCCAAGCGCAACTGTCACTGCCGCTCGTCATTGTCGTAGCCATAGCCACCGCCTCGCTTCACCAGCATGTCCACGAGCTTCGCCTCTAGTGCCTACGCCTTCTCCACCGAGCAAAGCGATGCCGGAAGCCCCGAATCACCAGCCCCAGCGTATCCTCCCTCCTCGATCATTGGAGATCCACCTCGACGCCTAGCTTAGCTCCGGCCTTCCCTGAGCCCGCTGAGACGCTTGCTGCAACTGCCGTGAGCTCCTCACCCTAACCCCCCTCTCCTCTATCTCATTGGCACACCGTAGCCGCCGTCTCGCCTATGACCGAACGTGCCGCCGCCTGTGCTCGTCGCCAAGGTTGTCAGAATCGCGATTTTGAATCGGATCAGAGCCTCGATGGTAGGATCGCGAATTGTAGAATCTTCATTATCAGGATCATAGAAACGTAGATTCTAAGAACTAAAGTCGTAGAATCATAGGGGTTAGTTTGGATCGTAGAGTCGTATAACAGAATCGCGATTCTGACAACCTTGCTCGTCGCCGATGATGCTCCAGTGACCATTTGGTCCCGGGCGTGCATCCAACATGCTCACCGCCGCGCGTAGAGCCTCGCTGCGCTCGTTTGCACACCGCAGCACCGATCCCGCGAATGCCCGATTCCAGACCACCGCATTCGTGCTCGCCGCCGTTGACTCTGGCCACCTCAGCTCTGGCCAAGCTCACCGTTGGATGCACTGCAGCATCAGTTCTCCAGAGAGCCCAGCCGCGTATCAAACGGGCACCATAGGGCGTTTCTACGCGTTCGAACGCCGCGGACCTTGTCGGCTACTAACCGCCAGTGGGTTTGACCTCCCCTACGTTACCGACACGTGGGCCCAGGACCTTAACTAATCTAGGTTAGAATTAGATTAATGCTAATTACCTCTGTTAGTTAGGTTAGTCACTAACACGCTGGTCCCACTGGCCAGGTTTGACCTGGACCGTGCCTGTTGACTTGCTGACGTCACACCGATGTCATGCTGACCCAATAAGTCATTTTCTGGATTTAGTTTAAATTAGAATAACCAGGAAATTCCAGAAAATGTGTAAAACTTATAAAATTCATAGAAATTCAACCATAACTCCAAATGAGATAATTTATATATGAAAACTTACCAGAAAAATCCAATGAATCTGTTTATGCCACTTCCATGCATGTTAGAACAATTTATGGATACTGTCTAGGACAAATCAAATAAATGACATTTGAATAATCACATAAGGAGTTGAATTTGAATCTTTGGTTCAAACCAACTTCATTTAATCTGGTTGCTAGTTGCATTAGGTGAATCAACAACATATTTCCATGTCATGATCATGCATCATATTGTTGCATTGCATTGATTGTGTTCCTTCTCTGTTGCCGGTGATTGTCCTCTCTCAGTAAATGTGGTTCCGACGATGAGTTTGATGACACCGATGAAGAGTTTTACTATCTTTAGAAGTTCCAGGCAAGCAAAACCCCCTTGTTCATTCCGATACAATCCCACTCTCTCGCTCCTACTCTCTTTTACTGCATTAGGACAACAACAATTCAACTGTTACATGCTGTGGTAGTTGAACCCCTTTCCTCTGCATGACCTATCATTGCCATAGTAAATAGATGAAACCCACTAGCATGAGTAGGAGTTGTTTGAGCCCTGATGTGCCTACTCATTCATGCTTAATTGTCATGTCTGCTACTGCTTAGAGTTGAGTCAGGTCCAATTCATCGGGGATGAATTGGAATGGTGATGAACATGTCCTACTGTGTGTGAGCTAAGTGTGTGAACACAATTTGGTAAAGGTATCGATGAGAGGCGATGTAGGAGTACATGGTGAGTTGTTTCACTGGAACCATCCTTAGGAACTGACATCTGTGTATGTGATTTAAGATCGGCTAGTACCACGCGTTGGGCCCGAAACCAATGGACCCTCTCGACTTATTAACCACCCCAGTCCTCTGTCCAGGAGTTGCAAGTAGTTTCTGGTGTTTGTAGTTGTAAGTGCATCTAGTGCCCCTTAGTGATTTTGGTGTATTGAAGACTTATAGGTTAAGGGACTAACACGTTTCTGAGTGTACACAAGTCTATAAGTCTATGAGGAGTTTGATATTTATAGAGAAAGTCGACCCCTAAAAATGAATGTCTTCAACTGAAGACTCTGGCTTTCTGAAGACTTTGAAAGTGAAGAAATTGGTGTGACCTTGAAGAATTGATATTCAGGCGAGGAATATGAAGTGTGAAGACTTTTGTTTTCGTAGTTTCGTTTTCTCTTTCTTGAGTCATAGGAAACACCGTATTGTTAAAGGGGGTCGAGGTAAAACTAAGGAAAAGTTTCCAAGTGCTGCTCATCTCAAAATCCTACACCTACCCAATCCTTTCGAGTGAAGCCATTGGAAATCTTATACAGTTCAGTCAATTTCTTTAGTGACAGAGAAAAAGATCTTCTGTTCTCTGAGGAATTTGTTCTGACTGAAGAGTTAGGAATTCGCCAGTGTGGATTGCCTACAAGTGAGGAACCTGATAGCCCTGAGGAATTTGATAGCCAAATTTCCGACCGTTGTTGTGCTATGTGCCAGCTATCCAAAAATATCTACCCACCTAACGGTCATATCATTGAAGGGCATTTATGTCTTATCATGTTGGGCTGCTCCCTACGCTATAAATAGCCGCCCCCTACAACCACTAGCTGGTTGGCTGCTCCGCGAGAAACTGACACTTGTCATTGAGAGCATCCCATCCTCCGAGGACTTTGAGCGAAAGTCATCAAGTGAGGAAAACCCAAACCCAAACACCTACAAACCCAAAGTGACTGAGCATCACTGAAGAGATTGTTCCTGTGTGGAACCGACACTTGTTACCTTTGAAGACTATGCATCTTCTAGACGGTTAGGCGTCATGGTCTAGAGCATCCAAGAGGAAATTGTGGATCACTGAATGACCGAGTTTGTGAAGGTTTGCAAGTCACCTGAAGACTTACCACGAGTGATTGGGTGAGGTCCGTGTGACCTTAGCTCAAGGAGAGTAAAGTGAGGACTGTGTGTCCTCAGGTTTAAATACCTAGCCGCTCCAACCAGACGTACGACTGTCACAATAGTTGGAACTGGTCTACCAAATCATTGTCTTCACCGAGCTAACGGGTTCTATTTCCTCAACCCTTCCATTTCCTCATTCTGTGTTGTTGTACCTGATCGTTACTGTTTGAAGACTTTGACTGAAGACTTTCAATTTCCTCAGTTCAATTTCTTCAGTCAGTTTGTCTTCAGCCTGCTTATCCTGTGTTTACGCTTCCTATACTCATTGATTGTTTTCATTTCATCATGATGGCTGTGCTATAGCTTTGTTATGCTTACTTCTGAGTACTTATTCCGCTGCTAGTTGTTTGTTACTCAGGAATTTCCCCACCCTGAAATTCATCACTGATGAATTTGTAAAAATTGCCTATTCACCCCCATCTAGTCGATATAATACACATTCAATTGGTATCAGAGCAAGGTACTCCTTTGTTCTATGTGATTTTGGTTTAACCGCCTGGAGTTTTAGTTATGTCGACTGTAGGCATGATCAAGGTCTCTGTTGGGTGTCCTACCTTCAATGGGACAGACTACACCTGCTGGAAGAATAAGATGTGAATGCATCTTGAGGCAATTGACAACGATCTCTGGTACGTTGTGGAAAATGGTGTTCCCTCTGTCACTCCAACCATCAACGCTGCTGATGTGAAGAGTTTCAAGCAACTCAATTCTCAAGCGAAGAACATCATATGTGGCCATCTGAGCAAAGGGCAGTATGGCAGAGTATGTGCTTTGGAGACAGCAAAGCTTATCTGGGATAGGCTGTCCAAGGTCAACGAGGGAGTCTCAACATAGCGTGACTCTCGAGTTGACATTCTTCGCAATCTCTTCAACCGCTTCAAAAGACTCGACAATGAAAATGTTCAGCAAACTTTCGATCGCCTCACCGACATCTCAAATGAGCTTCAAGCGCTTGGTGCCACTGACATCACCGGCCATGAGGTGGTGAAGAAATTGCTGAGATCGCTTGATTCCTCATTTGACACCCTTACACTGATGATACAAGAATGTGGAGACTACAAGTCACTTGATCCCACTGATATCCTCGAGAGGCTAAACACTCATGAGTTCCAACTTGCTGAGAAGAGAGATCTCTATGGACCGAGCTATGGCAGATCACGCGCTCTGAAGGACAAGGCAGTATCTGAATCTGAAGGTGAGGATTCTGGTGGCAGCCTTGGTGATGTGGAAGAGCTGAGCCAGGAGGTAACAATGCTCGTGAGGAAATTCCAGAAGTTCTGAAGGTGTGGTCGCTTTGGCAAATCCTCAAGAAGTGATGACATAAGATCGGATTTCTCATCCTGTGACTACAAGAAGAGAACTTGCCACAAATGTAAGAAACCTGTCACTACATTCAAGATTGCCGTCTGTGGGAAAAGGAATCAAAGAAGAAGAAATACAAGGATTACAGTTCCGATGACTCAAAGAAGAAGAAGAAATCTTCAAAGTCTTCATCATCAAAATCCTCAAAGTCTTCATCTCACAAGAAGAGCAGCTCAAAGAAGGCTTGGGCATTCATTGGCAAGGAAATGGACTCTAAAGCTGAATCTGAGGAAAATGAGGAAGAGGAGGCATCTGAGGAGTCAGAAACTGGTGTGGCGAGCCTAGCCCTCGCTACTGGGTTCGTCAGCAAGTCTATCTTCAACTCTGAGGAGAATGACTTCCCCAACACGGCTGACGACGGCGATGATGACTACGCTCCCACCTATTGCTTCATGGCAAAGGGTGCCAAGGTACTCAAACATCCCTCCTATGAGTCAAGTGAGGATGAATGTGATTAAAACCTCAAGCCTAGCTACTCTAAACTTGCTAAGATTGCTGTGAAACAACAAAAGGCTTTTGAAAAGGTTCAAAATATGCTAGACAAAAGTGATGATATGTTGGATGAAGAAATGGATTGCACTAAAACTATGACTGCAAAATCTTCAGAGACTTCAGTCTAAGTTTGACAACCTTCAAAGTCATCATAACACTCTCTAATCTGATCATGAGAAGCTTTCTTATGAATTTCTTAAAAGAAAGCAAGATCTTGAGAAGCTAAGGGTGAGTTATGAAGATCTTCAGAAGGAGCGTGATTCATTGCTTGCTCAACAGATCAGTGCCGCTCAGGAAGAATTCATTCCACCATGTTTGAAATGCATTGAACGTGAATCTGCTAATTCTTCACCTGAAAGTTCAAATGCTTCTATTGCTGCAAATTCTTCAACTGTATCTACTATCAGAAATTCGTCACCTAAGGATGCTACTAGTATCACTGACAATGCAGGGCCGAAGGAATTGTATGTGACAGGCATGAACAAAAGCCTCAAAGGGCATCAGGCACTTTGTGATGTGCTTAAAAAGCAGATCCTCAACAGGAACCCTAGGAAAGAGGGTATTGCCTTTGAGAGGAAACTCAATGCTGATGGGACCTACTGGAAACCTGAGCAGTATCCCAAAACCTCATGGGTTGCTACAAAAGGACCTCCCGTAGATCCATCTACTTTATCTGGCTTTGCATGTGAATCTTCATATTCTTCTGATGAGTCATTTGACTCCAACTATAAACTGTTCAAAATCAGACTGGTGAAGTACTTGCTAGATACGTTGGCACTAACTGCAGGAATGGTCCCCCTATGAAGAAAATTTTGGTTCCCAAAAGGTGCCTTGAAAATCTTCAGGTGAATGTCATCATGACACCACCTGTGAAGAAAAGGAAGCCCAGATCAAATTCTTCATATGTACCAAATTATTCATATGGATCAAAGTCCTCATATGAACATCATCGTGCTAACACTTCTGTTTCGCAGGAAAGAACTAAGGGCTATGAATATGTGCATTATTCTTCAAATCATTATGTTCAAAAGTCCTCGAAAAATTTCTCTGCTTATTCATATGCTTACTCTAACCCCTCTTATGTGAAAGGAAGTGGATTGGTGCCTATGCCACCTTTCTCTTATGGAGCTCGCAGAATGATGAACTCTTTGCCACCCCTCTAGATGTGGGTGGTGAAGAAAAAGAACTAATCTCTTATGCAGGGTCAGGTCTCCAGTCGAACTTAAATGTTTGAAGAATTTGCTCGAGACCTGAATATGCTTGAAAGGACGCAAGTCAATCATGAAGAAATGAATTTTCATTTCTCACGTCCTCCTACTTCTATGTCTGTTCTATTGATCTGATGAAATTGATGTCATATTCTTCACTGATGAAGTATATGAGTTCGTAAGACGCACTAATTCATCTGCAGGATGATCAACCAAAAGCTACTGAGTGGGTCCTCGACAGTAGATGTACAAATCACATGACTGGTGATAGGAACTTATTGATGTACACTGCTTTATCTCCATCGCATCTGAAGCATATTACCTACGCTGACAAAGGCAAAAGAAAGGTATTGGGTCTAGGTAAGTTTGCGATCTCAGAGGATCGACACATGGACAAAGTCATGCTTGTTGAGTCCTTAGGGTTCAACTTCATGTCTTTCCCAATGCTTTGTGATCTTGATATGGTTGTTGTGTTTGGCAAGTATCATTGTGTTGTGATCATGGAAGCTGACAATTGCAAATTCTTCAAGGCTTTAGGAGAGGAGATTTGTATATTGTTGATTTCTCTACAGGACCACAACCTGCTACATGTCTACTTGAAAAAGCTTCAGAAGGCTGGCTATGGCATCGATGACTTGGTCATGCTGGCATGAGGAACTTGCACACTCTCGCGAAGAAGAAGCATGTCATTGGCATCGACGATGTAAAATTCCTCAAGGATCACCTGTGTGGAGCCTGTGAAGCTGGAAAGATGACCAAGGCCAAGCATCCCTCAAAGACCATCTTGACTACCACTCGTCCATTTGAATTGCTTCACATGGATCTCTTTGGCCCTACTCATCATGCCACATTCACCAATGTTGCATCATTATATGGCTTTGTTATTGTTGATGACTATTCTCGTTACACATGGGTGCATATCGTCACTTACAAATATGAAGTGCGGGAAGTCTTCAAACGATTTTCCTCGAGGGCTTCAACCAACTTTGGTGTGAAGATCAAGCACATCAAAAGTGACAATGGGACCGAGTTCAAGAATACTGGTCTTGATAACTATCTTGATGAACTTGGTATTACTCACGAGTTATCTGCTCCTTATACTCTGATACATCTCCAACGTATCTATAATTTTTTATTGTTCCATGCTATTATATTATCCATCTAGGATGTTTTATATGCATTTATATGCTATTTTATATTATTTGTGGACTAACCTATTAACCTAGAGCCCAGTGCCAGTTTTTGTTTTTCCTTTGTTTTTGAGTTTTGTAGAAAAGGAATACCAAACAGAGTCCAATGGACGTGCCAACTTTTGACGATTTTTTATGGACCAAAAGAACACCCCTGAGTAAAAGAGTTGGGCCAGAAGAGTCCCGGGCCGTCCACGAGGGTGGGGGGCGCGTCCACCCCCCGGGCACGCCGCCCTACCTCGTGGATGACTCGGGCACCTCCCTGACTTGTTCCCGACGCCAAAAATTCCTATAAATACCGAAACCTCCAGAACATAACCTAGATCGGGAGTTCCGCCGTCGCAAGCCTCTATAGCCACTGAAAACCAATCTAGACCCGTTCTGGCACCCTGCCGGAGGGGGGAATCCCTATCCGGTGGCCATCTTCATCATCCCGGCGCTCTCCATGAGGAGGAGGGAGAAGTTCACCCTCGGGGCTGAGGGTATGTACCAGTAGCTATGTGTTTGATCTCTCTGTCTCTCTTGTGTTCTTGACTTGGCATGATCTTGATGTATTGCGAGCTTTGCTATTATAGTTGGATCTCATGATGTTTCTCCCCCTCTACTCTCTTGTAATTGATTGAGTTTTCCCTTTGAAGTTATGTTATCAGATTGAGTCTTTAAGGATTTGAGAACACTTGATGCATGTCTTGCATGTGCTTATCTGTGGTGACAATGGGATATTCACGTGATCTACTTGATGTATGTTTTGGTGATCAACTTGCGGGTTCCATAACATTGTGAACTTATGCATAGGGGTTGGCACACGTTGTCGTCTTGACTCTCCGGTAGAAACTTTGGGGCACTCTTTGAAGTACTTTGTGTTGGTTTGAATAGATGAAGCTGAGATTGTGTGATGCATATCGTATAATCATACCCATGGATACTTGAGGTGACATTGGAGTATCTAGGTGACATTAGGGTTTTGGTTGATTTGTGTCTTAAGGTGTTATTCTAGTACGAACTCTAGGATACATCGAATGGAAAGAATAGCTTCGTGTTATTTTACTACGGACTCTTGAATAGATTGATCAGAAAGAATAACTTTGAGGTGGTTTCGTACCCTACCATAATCTCTTTGTTTGTTCTCCACTATTAGTGACTTTGGAGTGACTCTTTGTTGCATGTTGAGGGATAGTTATATGATCCAGTTATGTTATTATTGTTGAGAGAATTTGCACTAGTGAAAGTATGAACCCTAGGCCTTGTTTCCTAGCATTGCAATACCGTTTACGCTCACTTTTATCATTAGTTACCTTTCTGTTTTGATATTTTCAGATTACAAAAACATATATCTACCATCCATATTGCACTTATATGACCATCTCTTCGTTGAACTAGTGCACCTATACAATTTACCATTGTATTGGGTGTGTTGGGGACACAAGAGACTCTTTGTTATTTGGTTGCAGGGTTGTTTGAGAGAGACCATCTTCAACCTACGCCTCCCATGGATTAATATACCTTAGAATGTTTGCCACTAAATCTTTGAATGATGAGCATGATTGCAATGTTGTTAGTATGAACTCTTTGAATATCCATAGTACTAATGATGATTGCCCTAGTCATGATGAAAATGTCTCTTATAAGCATGTCAAATTTTGTTGACTGCATAGAGTTTGCAAGTACACACCAAATAGGGAAGATAGATTTTGCAAGAGGCATAAATATTTAGAAACTAAATGGTTGCAAGAGAGGCTAGATGCTTGTGCTAAAAATTTAAATTTTCTTTGCCATCCTTGTGAACTTTGCAATGAACGTGATCATTTAAATCCCTAATGCAAAATGTTTCATGATCGTATCGTGTCCAAAAATTGTGATGACTTGATTTCCCTTGCACATCATAATGAACTTAGTTTTCTTTTGGGTTATGAAGAAATGAAACGTATAACTAAGGATATGCCAGAATTTGTGCTTGATAAAGTTGTTGGTTTTGATCTAGAAGAAATTTTTATGTATTTTGCGGTGAATTGCATTGAAAATCCTTATATTGCCAATTACATAAAGAAAAGAAAACAAATAGAAGATGAAGAGAATACTAATGAAAGGGAAGAGATTTCCCAATATCCTCCTATTCTTTCTTATGATGAATTAGGTGACGAGGAGGAGCTTTCTATTCAACCAATCTCATTAATAAGGAGCTCAAAAGAGAGGGTTAAACCCACACATGATGTGAAGAAGAAAAAGAAAAGACGGAGAGGCAAAGGTAGAAAGGTATCCATCCCAAATGATGTTGCTTCTATTACTCATTGTGATGATGATAATTGCTATACTATTATTGGTGCTATCCATACTATTAATGATGAGAGTGATTATGCTTATGATATGAAAAGGCCCAATCTTGGGGATGATATGTTTGATGAGAATGGCATGTTTGAGAATTTATTTGCCGCAATTAATGTTTGTCCCATGCTTGGGGATGATATGTTTTATGAAGATGATATTTTGAACCTCCCAAGTTTTGATATGCAAGTTTATTATGATGCTAGCATGCCTCCTATTTATGATGATTATATTGATGAAAGTGGGTTTAGAAGAGGGTCAACTTTAGGAAGTAATGATCCCACTATTTTGGAGGGTGTTGAATCTTATTGTGACAATTATGAAAGTGGATTTGGAGAGGTCATGACTTTATTTAGTAATGATTCCACTATCTTGGAAGAGGTTTCAATTGATTATGATGAGAACAAAGTTGCTACTTATGATGATTATTGTGATGACACTTATGCTATAAAAAGTAGTGTTGATTATATTTATAAAACTTGTCATGATTATGATTACCCTTTTTCTGAACATTACTCCTTTAATGTGGAAACAATTTATAGTATTCGAGTTTCTTATGATACTCCCACTATTCATGAGAAGAAATTTGCTTATGTGGAGAGTAATAAAAATTCTATGCTTGTAGATCCTGGAAAGAATGCTTTGTGTGATAGTTATATTGTTGAATTCATTCATGATGCTGCTGAAAATTATTATGAGGGAGGAATATATGCTTGTAGGAATTGCAATAATATCAAGTTTCTTCTCTATGTGCTTAAAGTTTTGAAGTTATGCTTGTTTTGCCTTCCTATGCTAGTTGATTATTGTTCCCATAAGTTGTTTTCTCACAAAATACCTATGCATAGGAAGTGGGTTAGACTTAAATGTGCTAGTCATATTCTTCATTATGCTCTCTTTATGTCACAATTCTTATCTTTTACGTGAGCATCATTGAAATCATCATGCCTAGCTAGGGGCATTAAACGTTAGCGCTTGTTGGGAGGCAACCCAATTTTATTTTTGTTCTTTTCCTTTTGCTTATGTTTAGTAATAAATAATTCATCTAGCCGCTGTTTAGATGTGGTTTTATGTTTTAATTAGTGTTTGTGCCAAGTAGAACCTTTGGGAAGACTTGGGTGAAGTCTTTGCGATCTTGCTGTAAAAAACAGAAACTTTAGCGCTCACGAGATTAGCTTCCATTTCTTACTGGAGATTTCTTTTAGGTTTATTACTTTTGAAGAACATTAATAGACAAATTACTCAGGTCCACCAATTTATTTCAGAATTTTTCGAGTTACAGAAGTATTCGAATGATAAAGATTACTACAGACTATTCTATTTTTGACAGATTCTGTTTTCTATGTGTTGTTTGCTTATTTTGATGAATCTATGAGTAGTATAGGAGGGTGTGAACCATAGAGAACTTGGAATTCAGTAGATATTACACCAATATGAATTTATAATGAGTTCACAACAGTACCTAAGTGGTGATTTATTTTCTTATACTAACAGAACTTACGAGTTTTCTGTTAAGTTTTGTGTTGTGAAGTTTTCAAGTTTTGGGTAAAGATTCGATGGACTGTGGAATAAGGAGTGGCAAGAGCCTAAGCTTGGTGATGCCCAAGGCACCCCAAGGTAATGTTCAAGTACAATCAAGAGCCTAAGCTTGGGGATGCCCCGGAAGGCATCCCCTCTTTCGTCTTCGTTCATCGGTAACTTTACTTGGAGCTATATTTTTATTCACCACATGATATGTGTTTTGCTTGGAGAGTAATTTTATTTTATTTTGTTTTGCTTGCTATTTGAATAAAATACTAAGATCTGAAATTCTTAAATGTTAGAGAGTCTTCACATAGTTACATAATTATTCAACTACTCATTGATCTTCACTTATATTTTTCAGAGTAGTTTGTCGTTTGCTCTAGTGCTTCACTTATATCTTTTGAGAGCACGGTGGTAGTTTTATTTTATAGAAATAATTGATCTCTCATGCTTCACTTATATTATTTTGAGAGTCTTTTATAACAGCATGGTAATTTTCTTTGGTTATAAAATTAGTCTTAATATGATGGGCATTCAAGATGGGTATAATAAAAACTTTCATATAGAGTGCATTGAATACTATGAGAAGTTTGATACTTGATGATTGTTTTGAGATATGAAGATGGTAATATTAGAGTCGTGCTAGTTGAATAATTGTGGAATTGAGAAATACTTATGTTGAGGTTTGCAAGTCCCGTAGCATGCACGTATGGCAAACGTTGTGTGACAAATTTGAAGCATGAGGTGTTCTTTGATTGCTTTCCTTATGAGTGGCGGTCAGGGACGAGCGATGGTCTTTTCCTACCAATCTATCCCCCTAGGAGCATGCGCGTAGTGCTTGGTTTTGATGACTTGTAGATTTTTGCAATAAGTATGCGAGTTCTTTATGACTAATGTTGAGTCCATGGATTATATGCACTCTCGCCCTTCCATCATTGCTCGCCTCTTCGGTACCGTGCATTGCCCTTTCTCACCTTGAGAGTTGGTGCAAACTTCGCCGGTGCATCCGAACCCCGTGATATGATACGCTTTATCACACATAAGCCTCCTTATATCTTCCTCAAAACAGCCACCATACCTACCTATTATGGAATTTCCATAGTCATTCCGAGATATATTGCCATGCAAATTTCCACAGTTCCGTTTATTATGACACGCTTCATCATTGTCATATTGCCTTGCATGATCATGTAGTTGACATCGTATTTGTGTCAAAGCCACCATGCATAGTTTTTCATACATGTCACTCTTGATTCATTGCCCATCCCAGTACACCGCCGGAGGTATTCATATAGAGTCATACTTTGTTCTATTATCGAGTTGTAATCTTTGAGATGTAAATAAATAGAGGTGTGATGATCATCATTAATAGAGCATTGTCCCAAAAAAAGAAAAAAGTCCAAATAAAAAAAAGAGAAAAATATAAAGGCCAAATAAAAAAGAGAAATAAAAGGGACAATGCTACTATCCTTTTTCCACACTTGTGCTTCAAAGTAGCACCATGTTCTTCATGATAGAGAGTCTCTTATATTGTCACTTTCATATACTAGTGGGAATTTTTCATTATAGAACTTGGATTGTATATTCCAACAATGGGCTTCCTCAAATGCCCTAGGTCTTCGTGAGCAAGCAAGTTGGATGCACACCCACTTAGTTTCTTTTTGTTGAGCTTTCATACATTTATAGCTCTAGTGCATCCATTGCATGGCAATCCCTACTCCTCGTATTGACATCAATTGATGGGCATCTCCATAGTCCGTTGATTAGCCGCGTCAATGTGAGGCTTTCTCCTTTTTTATCTTCTCCACACAACCCCCATCATCATATTCTATTCCACCCATAGTGCTATGTCCATGGCTCACGCTCATGTATTGCGTGAAAGTTGAAAAAGTTTGAAAATACTAAAGTATGAAACAATTGCTTGGTTTGTCATCGGGGTTGTGCATGATGAGAGCATTTTGTGTGGTGAAAATGAAGCATGGCAAAACTATATGATTTTGTAGGGATGAGCTTCCTTTGGCTATGTTATTATGAGAAGACATAATTGCTTGGTTAGTATGCTTGAAGTATTATTATTTTTATGTCAATATTAAACTTTTATCTTAAATCTTTCGAATCTGAACATTCATGCCACATTAGAGAAAATTACATTGAAAAATATGTTAGGTAGCATTCCACATCAAAAATTCTGTTTTTATCATTTACCTACTCGAGGATGAGCAGGAATTAAGCTTGGGGATGCTTGATACGTCTCCAACGTATCTATAATTTTTTATTGTTCCATGCTATTATATTATCCATCTAGGATGTTTTATATGCATATATATGCTATTTTATATGATTTTTGGGACTAACCTATTAACCTAGAGCCCAGTGCCATTTTTTCCTTGTTTTTGAGTATTGCAGAAAAGGAATACCAAACGGAGTCCAATGGACGTGCCAATTTTTGATGAATTTTTTATGGACCAAAAGAAGACCTCGGAGTAAAAGAGTTGGGCTAGAAGAGTCCTGGGCCATCCACGAGGGTGGGGGCCTGCCCACCCCCCCTAGGCGCGCCTCCCTACCACGTGGACGACTCGGGCACCTCCCTGACTTGTTCCTGATGCCAAAAATTCCTATAAATACTAAAACCTCTAGAACATAACCTAGATCGGGAGTTCCGCCTCCACAAGCCTCTGTAGCCACCGAAAACCAATCTAGACCCATTCCGGCACCCTGCCGGATGGGGGAATCCCTATCTGGTGGCCATCTACATCATCCCGGTGCTCTCCATGAGGAGGAGGGAGTAGTTCACCCTCGGGGCTAAGGGTATGTACCATTAGCTATGTGTTTGATCTCTCTCTCTCTCTCTCTCTCTCTCTCTCTCTCTCTCTCTCTCTCTCTCGTGTTCTTGATTTGGCACGATCTTGATGTATCGCGAGCTTTGCTATTATAGTGGGATCTTATGATGTTTCTCCCCCTCTACTCTCTTGTAATGGATTGAGTCTTTAAGGATTTTAGAACACTTGATGTATGTCTTGCATGTGCTTATCTGTGGTGACAATGGGATATTCACGTGATCTACTTGATGTATGTTTTGGTGATCAACTTGCGGGTTCCATAACATTGCAAACTTATGCATAGTGGTTGGCACACGTTTTCGTCTTGACTCTCCGGTAGAAACTTTGGGGCACTCTTTGAAGTACTTTGTGTTGGTTTGAATAGATGAATCTAAGATTGTGTGATGCATATCGTATAATCATACCCATGGATACTTGAGGTGACATTGGAGTATCTAGGTGACATTAGGGTTTTGGTTGATTTGTGTCTTAAGGTGTTATTCTAGTACGAACTTTAGGATAGATCGAACGGAAAGAATAGCTTCGTGTTATTTTACTATGGACTCTTGAATAGATTGATCAAAAAGAATAACTTTGAGGTGGTTTCGTACCCTACCATAATCTCTTTGTTTGTTCTCCGCTATTAGTGACTTTGGAGTGACTCTTTGTTGCATGTTGAGGGATAGTTATATGATCCAGTTATGTTATTATTGTTGAGAGAATTTGCACTAGTGAAAGTATGAACCCTAGGACTTGTTTCCTAGCATTGCAATACCGTTTACGCTCACTTTTATCATTAGTTACTTTGCTGTTTTTATATTTTAAGATTACAAAAGCCTATATCTACCATCCATATTGCACTTGTATCACCATCTCTTCGCTGAACTAGTGCACCTATACAATTTACCATTGTATTGGGTGTGTTGGGGACACAAGAGACTCTTTGTTATTTGGTTGCAGGGTTGTTTGAGAGAGACCATCTTTAACCTAACCCTCCCACGAATTGATAAACCTTAGGTGATCCACTTGAGGGAAATTTGCTACTATCCTACACACCTCTGCACTTAGAGGCCCAACAAAGTCTACAAGAAGAAGGTTGCATAGTAGACATCATACTCCTCTGCAAAATGGTGTCGTGGAGCGCAAGAATAGGACTCTTGTTGAGATGGCTTGCACTATGCTTGACGAATACAAGACGCCTCATCATTTCTGGCCTGAGGCAATTGATACTACATGCCACATCATCATCAGGGTATATCTTCACAAATTCTTCAAAAAGACCTCATACGAACTCCTCACTGACAAGAAACCCAATGTGAGTTATTTAAAAGTCTTCAGTGCTAAATGTTGGATTAGAGATCCTCATCACAATTCTAAATTTTCACCGAAAGCACATGAAGGTTTTATGCTTTGTTACGGAAAGTTCTCGCACACCTACAGAGTCTTAAACACCGTTCATCACAAGGTTGTTGAAACTGTAGATGTGCAGTTCGATGAAACTAATGGCTCGCAAAGAGAGCACCTACCTCCTATGCTAGATGAAAAGTCACCTGAGGAATCCATCAAGTTCAAGGGTACTGAGGATGTCATTCCTACTAAAGAATCTGCTGAAGAAGTCATTCCAGAACGTGAAGAACATCATGTTGGTGCACCTGAGGAAAATGGCTCTAAAGAAAATACTGAGCCGACTCAACATCGTCAACCTGCTCATCCTCGCGTTGCAAATGAATTGTAGATCGAGAAAATCATCAGCGACATCAACGCACCAGGTCCTCTCACACGCTCAAAGGCTTCGCATTTGTCTAACTTTTGTGGGCACTTTGCTTTTGTCTCTATCATAGAGCCAACCAAAGTAGATGAGGCATTTCTGGAGCCTGAGTGGATTCAAGCGATGCAAGATGAATTACATCAGTTCGAGCTCAACAATGTGTGGGAACTTGTCAAGCAACCAGACCCTCGCAAGCACAATATCATCGTCACCAAATGGATATACCTCAACAAGCAAGATGAAAATGGCCTTGTGGTGAGGAATAAGGCACGGCTTGTAGCTCAAGGCTACACACAGGTTGAAGAATTGATTTCGATGAAACTTGTCGGTGTACTAAAGTAGGGGTACCTTAGTACCCCGAACTTGTGCACGGGCAGTCGTAGCACCCCGCGGCAAGGCTTGCCAGGCGACCGCCAAAACTCTCCATGGTCCCTTTTTGGGCCATCCAAGAACAAAGTATTTGAGCCAAGGCCCCGGCAGGAGGAGCTTGCCGGGAAGGCCACCCGAAGAGAGCAAGGCCCCGGCAAGAGGAGCTTGCCGGGACGGCCGCTCGAAGCACAAGGCCCCGGCAAGAGGAGCTTGCCAGGAAGGCCGACCAAGGCACGACAAGAGACTTGCTGCGACGCGCCACGCGTCCCGACAAGGACCGGTGAGCAACAAGCTCCCGGGCGCGACAAGGCATCGACCGCGGCAAGGCGCTTGCCGCGGCAAGTCACCACCCCGCGCCTGCGTTCCAGCTCATCCACCCACGCGTCGCTCTGGGGCCATTCTAGGCGTACGTGGCGAGAGGTTGCGCAGCCAGGGGCATGCGGTGGCGAAGCAACGCTGACAGGGTAGCCATCGTGGCAAACGGTGGCGCCCCTGACGGCCCCTTTTCTGCACTGTTTGGGCGACCTAGACGGGCATTTAATGCCCTTGTCCCCTGCCGTCAGAGTTAGGTATGATAGCACTGTGCAAACAGCTGTACCCAACACAGCATTTTCCAGTTTTACCCCCGCCTACGTTGCCACCTGTGGGTAACCCCTTGCGCATATAAAAGGAGGCCCCATGCGCAACGTGGAGGGGAGAGGGGAGGAGGAAGCAGACCACCCACGCTCGGTCTGATTAGTTGCCTGAGTGTACTGTAGCACTCAACGCTCCCAAGAACACAATACAAACCACAAAGCAGCAGTAGGGTTTTACGCATCCGTGCGGCCCGAAGCTGGGTAAATCCCCTTGTGTGCATCGCCTCGATCCGCTCTTCGCGCGACCTCCGCCCCCCGCCGAACCAGAAAGGGGCTCGGTCCCCATAGGTGTTCGTGGAGGCAGATTTCCCCCGACATCTTTGGCGCGCCAGGTAGGGGGCGTCGAAGTTGTGCGAACCTGATCCGGCGTCTGCACAGGCTAGATCTCCATCATCTTCATCGACATACCACCGAAGAAGAAGGCTTCGGAGGTGGCTGGTCCATCCGCGTCGAACCCACCACCCTTGGAGCAAACGGGTGGTGGGGACGGCACCGGCGGCGGAACGGGCATCGCCGAACCAGCTCATGGTGCCACGGCGTCCGAACATGCACCGCGCCCCTCTCAGGAGGCACGGGACCAGCAGTGTATTGGCACTCACGGTACCATACGCTCGCTGGACCCAGATCGAGCTGGCGGATCCCAGGGTGCTCAAGGCCAGCATACACACCAACGTGCTGGCGCGAGCGTGGCGCGACTGCCTGGTCCGGGTGTTGCTCCTTCTAACATAGTTAGAAGTTCGAGCACATCCCGCTCCACGCGCCGCTCCCCACCGCTGCGCGCCACTCCAGCAGAAGCTCTAGCACGAGCTCAACTGCTCCTGGACTACCCTCCAACGGCGGGCAAGCTCGATGACTGGAGGGCCACGATACAGAGTCTCATCGGCTTCGCTAACGGCGACACCCCGCGGCAGCACAGTGCGTCGCAGCCGCGGCCGATCGGCCAGGCGAGAACCGATGGCGCCAATACCGGTGGGGGTGCGACCACCGTACATTCCCCGCCCCAAAGGCCAAGATCACCGACTCGCCGGAGCCATCACGACAACGACTCCACCGCGTCGTCAAATCCACGAACTCGTCGCGATCAATGCCAAGTTCTTCACGAACGAGAGCAAGAGGACGCTCGTACGCGCATCGAGCGTCGGAGAGAAGCGCGGCGTCAATCAGACCAGCGCGCTGGGCCCTCTGTCGACATGCATGCGCCGAGGGGACCAGGCGACCTGCCATACGTGGTAGGCTGCCCTGCGTTCACCCGTGAGCTGCGGCAAGTCCAGTGGCCCAGCACGAAGAATTTCAAGCCAGACGTGCCAGAGAAGTACGATGGCAAGTTGCATCCGTCGGAGTTCCTCAGCATCTACACCATTGCGGTGCAGGCTGCTGGAGGGCGAGACGACAAGATCCTTGCCAACTACTTCCCGCTGGTACTAAAATCCAACGTCAGATCCTGGCTCATGCACTTGCCGGATAACTCCATAACCTCCTGGACAGACTTGTGCCATCAGTTTGTTGGCGCCTTTATAGTCGGCCACAAGCCCCATGGCCAAGCGAGCGACCTTCATCTGCTCGTCCAGAAGGGAGGGGAATCCTTGTGCAAGTTCATCCAGAGATTCTGCCGCGTACACTATAGCATCCCAGACGTCCACCCTGCCGCGGTTATCAGCGCATTCCATCGGAACGTGCGTAACCGCGGGATGCGGGAGGAGATGGCGATGTGCAAGATCAAAGACGTCAGCGAGCTATATGCCCTGGCCGACAAGTGTGCACATGCTGAGGATAGAAGGAAACTAACCGGAGAGAACACTGGAGCAGGAGAATCTGACAGTGAGGATACCACCCCGGCAAGGAAGAACCGGCGGCGGAGCAACAGGAACAAGAAGAGCCAAGAAGTACTGGTTGTTGAGCAGTCCGGCGATGAAGGCGCCGCCAAGAAGGCCCAGGCTGGCAGGTCCGGCAAGGGGGTTGCCGGATGCGCCAACTGCCAGGCTGTGGCGGTCGGCGACAAGCGGGACGGCACCAACAAACAGTACTGCAAGATCCACCGCACCAAGGGCCATGATCTCCAGATCTGCAAGCAGGTCGAGCGGCTCGTCGAGCTACAAAAGGCCGAGTACGAGCGGCGCGACAAGGAGAGAGCCCGGGGAGGTGGCGAAGGATCAGGCACGAAGCGCCCCGGCCAGGGAGGACGCCGCGACAAGGAAAAGCAGCGGCAAGCGGACAGACCTCCCCGCGGCCGCGACAAGAACGAAGACGACGACGAAGACGAAGACATGGATGATGTCGAGACCAGTGAGCAGGAGTTTCAGAAAGCCACAGAGGTCTTGTGCGTAGACGGCAGTGCTTCTCTGCATACTTCTCACCGCCAGCTCAAGCAGTGGGCGCGGGAAGTCAATGCAGCGGAACCACCCGTCGAGTCGTGCAAGCCTCTGAAATGGTCCAACACGCCTATCATCTTCTATATTAAGGACCACCCTGACCGCACAACTGCGATCGGGTGCTTGCCGATGTTGGTCTCACCAACAGTCCGCAGCCTCAAGGTCACTAAGATGCTAGTCGATGGCGGGGCCGGCTTGAACCTGATCTCCTCCGCCGTACTCCAGAAACTCCAAGTCCCCGACAGCGAGCTCGAAGAGACCGGCACGTTCCAAGGAATCAACCCGGGAAGGAGCAAGCCGAAGGGGAAGATAACGTTGCCAGTGACATTTGGTAGCGAGGTGAACTTCAGGACAGAGAGGATCACTTTTGACGTTGCTGATTTTCCATTTCCCTACAATGGAATTCTCGGCCGTCCGGCGCTCGCCAAGTTCATGGTGGCCTCCCACTACGCGTACAACATGCTCAAGATGCCAGGCCCGATAAGCGTCATCTCTGTCCCCGGCGACAAGAAGGATGCCCTTATCTATGCCGACAAGATCTACCGGGAAGCAGCAGCCGCGATGGATCACAAGCCACTTGCCGCTGAAGCTCCCGGAGGGAATAAGAAGGCCAAGCCCGGCATGTGCTCTGGTGCCCACTCCGGCAAGCGCACCTCTTCGGAGTGCTGCGCTACCGTCGAGGACGCGCCATCGAGCTCAACCGGCAAGAGTAAGAAGTCAATGGCAGCCTCGCCAACGACCAAGAAGGTGCCCGCCAAGGGGGACGGCAAGAGCGCTGAGGAGCCGTCTGCTCCGGCAAACCCCAGGGTTTGTTCCATAGAAGCAGGCGCTCCCGACAAGTTTTGCCCCGGCAAGCTTGCCGGGGAACGTCAAGCTCCGGCTGAGCCCCAAATCCTCGCCGTAGAAGCGGACGTTCCCGCAGCAGCAGATGTGCCTTCAGTCCTTGTTGTCGAGCCACAGGCTCCAGCATGGGCGCAATAGACTGTCCATTTCCTCCAGAACGGAGAACTTCCCGAAGAACAAGAAGAAGCGGAAAGAGTAGCCCGGCGCTCGAGTATGTACCAGTTCGTCGATAACACGCTGTACAGAAGAGGGCGCAACGGTGTGAAATTGAAGTGTATTTCCCGGGAAGACAGACAAAAGCTGCTGGCAGAGATACATGGAGGCATATGTGGTCACCACATCGGCGCCAGAGCACTTGCCGGCAAAGCGTTCCGGCAAGGTTTCTTCTGGCCGACAGCCCTCCAGGATGCAACTGCACAACTAACCAAGTGTGAAGCCTGCCAGTTCCATTCCAAGCAGATACACCAGCCAACTCAAGCTCTCCAGACGATCCCTTTATCCTGGCCATTTTCGGTCTGGGGGCTCGACATCCTCGGCCCTTTCCCCCGAGCTGTCGGGGGCTTTGAGTACTTGTACGTCGCAATCGACAAGTTCACAAAGTGGCCGGAAGTGGAACCAGTGAGGAAGGTGACAGCACAGTCAGCGGTCAAGTTCTTCAGGTCGATTGTTTGCCGCTTCGGGATCCCCAACAGGATCATCACCGACAACGGTACGCAATTCACGAGCCGCGCCTTCATGCAATACGTCCAAGATCTCGGCGCCAAGGTCTGCTTCGCTTCTGTTGCTCATCCCAGGAGCAACGGTCAAGCGGAGAGGGCCAATGCCGAAGTGCTACGCGGGCTCAAGACCAGAACTTTCGACAGGCTGCACAAGTGCAGAAGAAACTGGATCGAGGAGCTGCCGGTGGCTCTTTGGTCGATCAGAACGACGCCAAATCGAGCCACTGGCCAGACACCATTTGCTCTAGTCTATGGAGCAGAAGCAGTTACCCCCACGGAACTCGTATACGGGTCACCTCGAGTGCTCTCTTATGATGAGCTTGAGCAAGAGCGGCTGCGTGAAGATGACGCGCTGCTCCTTGAGGAAGATCGTCTTCAGGCTGCTGTGCGAGCCTCTTGCTACCAGCAAGCTTTCCGTCGCTACCATAGCCGCAAAGTTAAAGCCAGAAGCTTCGAGGAAGGCGACCTTGTTCTTCGGCGCGCTCCGTCCGCCAAGAATCATAACAAGTTGACGCCGAAGTGGGAAGGCCCTTACCGGGTGAGACGAGTCACGAGGCCCGGCCCTGTCCGCCTTGAGACTGAAGATGGCACTCCGGTGAGCAAATCCTGGAATATTGAGCATCTTCGTAAGTTTTACCCGTAAGGCGCGGTTGTCGGACCCCGTCCGGCAACCACCCTTTTGTACAAGTCTTGCCGCTGTTGCATGTAATCCTTTGTACAAAGCCAGGCGCAGACCCTGAGCAGCAGTAAATGAAGCGCTGGCGCCCTAAGTTTTAGCATGCATGCTGAGTCGAGTCTCGTCCTTGGTTAGGGTTGATAGTGCCTAACAGCTGCTAACCCCTAGCTTAGAGGTCGGGTCTGCGTCCTTTTTTCCTGTTCCTTCGTTTCCTTTGGTTCGCAGGGTTTTGCATATCCTGGCCAGACCGCTTAAGGACGAAGAAGAGAAGAAGGGCGGACCAGCATCTAGTTCCCGGCAAACCATTGTTGCCGGGGGCTGCAAGTACAAAGATTCGCCCGCGGCAGGCCAAAGTTGCCGGGGGCTGCAATCCCAAATAAGTTTTTCATCCCTGGTCATGCATTCTCTTATGGACTGAGGAATGCGAAAACCTTGTTCCTTCCTAAAAAGCTACCGTGCTCCCTTAACTCTGGGCCCCGGAGCGCGTTCCTTGGCCAGTTTTGGTGGTAGCCGCGGCGGCAAAGGAACGGGATGAGGAGCCCGAACCCGCCTCATCCCTACCCCCTCCAAAGGCGTGGGGAAGGTCGAGTGGCGTGGGAAGACGGCAGGGCCTGTTGCCGGGCAAAGAAGTGTCTATCTTAATGATATACAGGATTTGCTCCTTGGCGTGGGTTTTACCCGCGAGACAAATGGCCCGGCAAACATCCCCTTTTCATTAAAAACATTCCGCTCAGGTACAGTTCAGAGAGAATGAAAAACATGAGAGATGGGATTACAAGCTTTAAAAGCAACTAAGGCCCGAAGGCTTACAAGTTAAAAAGAGATAAGGTGCCCGTAATCTTTTTCTTGTCTCTCTCCTCAGGAAGTAGGACAAGGAGGCGAAAAGGGCAAAAGGGGCGCCTAGAAGAGCTACGGGTGGCAGAAGACACCAAAAGAACGCCCCGGGGACCGTCTGAAGGCTAGGTGGTGGTGGCGGCTCCGGAAGCGGGGCTCGACGGGGCGGCAGGATGTCAGCACGCTGTCGAGGGCACCTCGCCCTCGTACTCCGACTTGACGGCCTCCCCGCCTGCCCTCTTCCTCTTCCGCAGCCTTGCCACGCCAGCCGCCAAGGAGACGACCCCGGGAAGCTCAAGGAGCCGGCGACACGGATGATGGGGCCGCCGGTGCCACGCGGAGCCGCGACCGACGCCTAGTCGGACCCGTCATCCCGACGACCGCTACCCTCGTCGTCGCTGTCGCTCCCCTCCTTGTCACTCTCGCTCGAGGAGGAGCTTTCGCTGTCGGAGGAGCTATCCACACAGCACCGGGCCCGGATCCCGAAGCACCCGAAGATCATAGCCGCAAAGTTAACGCCAGAAGTCTCGATGAAGGCGACCTTGTTCTTCGGCGCGTTCATTCCGCCAAGAATTCCAACAAGTTGACGCCGAAGTGGGAAGGCCCTTATCGGGTGAAACGAGTCACTAGGCCTGGCGCTGTCCGCCTTGAGACCGAAGATGGCATTCCGGTGAGTAACTACTGGAACATCGAACATCTTCTTAAGTTTTACCCGTAAGGTGCGGTTGTCGGACCCTGTTCCGGCAACCACCTTTTGTACAAGTCTTGCCGCTGTTGCATGTAATCCTTTGTACAAAGCCAGGCGCAGACCCTGTGCGTAAATAAAGCGCATGTGCTCCGCACGTCTTGTCAATTTCATGCTTTTTTATTTTTTGCATGAGTTATCTGACACTTCGTGCAGCGCCAAACCCCGGTAAGCAACAACGAGCCATAAGGCTCCATATCATTATTTTCTCTTCTCTCTTTTTCTCACGGAAAGGAAGGTTCCTCTCGCCCACAAGTTTGATGGGGGGGAAGGAGAAGATAATGGTGTGGACCAGGTGTCATTCAAGAAAGTTTCGCCTTGCCGGGAAGCAAACGACAAAAAAGCTAAGTTGCCAAAGTTTGAGCAATCAGATGTTTTTAATTTTTTTTTGAAGTTATCTTCCTTGAACGACCATGCTTTGTATGGAAAACCTGTGCGCGAAGGAACCGGCTCGTGGCTAGTTGCGCCCTTACTTTGTTTCGAGTTCGCTCAACAGTTTAAGTGTGCTGCGACTAGAGTCGCGCCCTTACTTTGTTTCGAGTTCGCTCAACAACTTAAGCGAGTTGCGGCTAGTTACGACAAGGTTTCTTGTCGGCAACGGCACTGCCAGCAGGCTGCTGACGTCCCGCACTTAGCGCTCGCGGCAAAGATGCCTACGCCGGCAAGTTCCCTAAAAGTGTAGGGCAAAAACATACAAAGGAAGGAATCAAGTAAAGGAAATAACGTTGCAATCACTACCCAAAATAGAGTTATATTACAAGATAGCTTGTCGCGGCTCTAATAGACTGTTTTCGTAACATGATCAGCAGCGACAAGAAAAGAAGAAAATGGGCGGCCTAGTCCACGCGATCGCCCTGAACCCTCTTGATCCCGCTCACCTTGTCCACAATGGGTGCGACAAGGTCCTTGAGCGCCTCCAGATCAGCTTCCGCCGGCAGGGATCTGAGGACGTTGGTGAGGTTGACGCCCGGGTTGCGGAAGGCTACCTTCACCAACACCTTCTGAAGAGCTCCCGTGCAGATCTTGCGTGACTCGTCGGCCAGCTGCTTTGGGATCCTCTCCCAGAGTCGCTGGAGGGCCGTCGCCACGCCTTTGAAGAACAGAGTGAGCTTGGCATTGGATGGGAGGGTCTCATCGGAGGGATACCCGACATCCCCCATCCCCAGCTGCGCCAGCTCCTTGTCGATGTCTGCGGCAGCATTCACAAGACCCTCCGTCCACTGCTCCATAGTTTCTCTAAAATCATTCTAGGTGATGGCAATGCTCTCCAGCAGCGCCTTGTCGGCCTTGATCTCCTTCTTCGGGACTGCCTCCTACTCCCTGGCACCGTCCAGCGTCTTGGTCAAAGCAGCCAGCTTCACCTCAAGATCGGCGTTAGAATCCTTGGCGGCGCTAAGCTCCTTGATCTTCTCGGCGAGATGACCCTGCAGCTCGCCAAAGGTGTAGGCATCCTTCTCGCGCTCATGCTTGAGCGCGGCAAGCTCTTCACCGCTCGCCTTGAGATCAGTCTCCAGCTGCGCCACCTTCGTCTCCAGCTCCTTCTTGGCGGCCTCGGCAGCGTCCTTTGCTTCCTTGAGAGCTCCGCTGAGTGTTTGCTCGCGTGCAGCAAGCTCCTCCTCGTGGCTGTCCAGGCTGGCCTTCAGCTGCACCAATTCGCCCTCCCACGCAGATAGCTCCTCGGCGGCAAGCCGCTGTTGCTCTGCAACTTCTGCCTTCTCGAGGATGAAGGCCTTCTGTGCCTCGTCGAGCTGCACACACTCCGCCGCCAGCGACCAGAGAGCTGCCTGGTTGAGACCTCGGAGCTCCTCCGCGCGCTTCTCCATGTCCACCCCCGCCTTCGCGACAAGCGCTTCGCGGGACTCCAGTTTGGCTTGTCGAGCGCGGTAGAGCGACACCAGCCTCCGGAGCAGCCGCTCCTCCTCAGACTCGCCGCTGCTGCTGCTTGGCGCATCAACCAACGTTAGCCCAGCGAAGGCGAGCACCTCTCCATCCAAGATTTCTCCTTCAACCGGCGCCCTGGAGCTTGACTCCCAGGGAAGCTTGATGAAGACACCATCGTTGGCCTTCAAGTATACACCTGGCTGGGACTCTTCGGAGCCTGACGCTGCGGCAGCAGCGGGAGGATCGGCAGTCGGTGTAGCGCCTGTCGCTCCTGCGGCCTCAGGGTCGTCAGTGCGATCGCCAGACCCCTCGTCAGCTGCTGCGGCGGCAGCCTTGGCGGCCTCTTCGCCGACGGGATCATCAGCGCCGGCCGCTTCTTCGGTAGCGGCGGCATCATCAACAGCAACCTCGGTCTCCATCGGCTCCGCAGTAGATGGATCTGATGGCCGAAAAAGGAAGAAAAGTCAAGCAAATATCCAAAAAAGAAGATCAAACAAAGAAGAACCCAAGGGAAGTTTAGAAGCAAGGAGTACTTGTACCAGGCTCGGCAGTTGGGATCTCCGCTGCCGGGGGGTCGCTGGTACTATCCCTTGCCGGAGAATTCTCCCTTGTCGGGGAGCTCTCCCTTGTCGGAGACTTCTCCCTTGCCGGGGAGCTCTTCCTTGTCGGAGGATTCTCCCTTGCCGGAGAACTCTCCCTTGGCGGCGTAGTCGAAGCAGATGGCATGTCAGGGGCGGCGTCCGGACGCTCCTGGTGGGGCTGCTCTGCTCCTATACAAGCCAACAGTCAGATATCATCAAGCAAAGAGTATCCATGCGCGCCCAACATCGGGAAGCAAACCATATACTTACGCTGGGGGCTGCGCTGGGGGCTGCTCTGAAGAACAGCTGCCGGGTCCGGCAAGTTTGTCTCGGGCGCACCCCCTGCTGGCACAGTGGGATCGTCCTCGATGACAATCACCGGGACCTTGGCTCTCTTTGCCGCTCTCTGGGCCAGAGTCCTAAAAAGGAATAAGTTCAGAGTAAAGCAAATGAGATACAAGACAAGACAGCAAGTATTGAAGACGTACAAGCACAACAAGAATCTTACTCTTCTTCCTCGTCGGAGCTGAGCGCGGAGAAGTCAAAGCCTGGCCCACATCCGGCACGAGGAGGCGGAGGAGTAGGATCTCTTGGCCGCTTGGCGGGAGCTGGAGCGGCGGACCGGGAGGACCCCGCTCTAGTTGCCGCTATGGCGTGAGGTGCTTCCGCGGCAACAGAACTTGCCGCAGTGGAGCGTGTCGTGCGGCGTGGCGGGGGTTGACTCATCCGCCGCTCCGCTACGTCCCCGGCCTTGCGAAGACGTCTTCGTGATGGGGCCGGGGGCTCTGCTTGTGGAGCCGGGGGTTCTGCTTGCGGCAAGCTGCCCGAAGACGAAGAGGAAGAGGAGCCAATCTCCAACGAGCCGCTCGTATCCTCGACGGGCCCGCTCAGCCCGGCGTCATGCCCAGCAGGCTCTTCCTCGCCGGCAAGATCCTCTCGCTCGGCAAGGCTTGCCGCCTCTGCTCCCTCTGCCTCCTCCACTGTGAACCCAAACTCGCCCGCAGCTGCGGCTGCCGCCGCCTCTTCCAGCCTAGTGGCGATGCACTTGAGCTCCTCATCGGTGGTGTCCCGGGTGAGGCCCCTCTGCTCATCGGCGTCAACCGGCACTTCTACCAAGCCATCGAAGAACGCCCGCACGATATCATCTGCAGGCTCTATCCAGGCTGGGTCAATTCCATGCGAGTCGCACAGCGGCATCATTGCACGGATACGGTCGAGCGAGGAGTTGTTACACAACGGAACGACGCCCCTCGGCAACCTGAACACTTCGGGATGCTGTGGGTCGTACTTGAACAGCTCCTGGAGCATCGAGTTGAGCTCCAGGACAGTGAAGTTGAAGTTGAGGCCCGGCCGCAGCCTCATGATATCCGCCGCGTTTTGGAACTCCCAGGCGGGTCTCCTCCTCTCCTGCAGGGGGGCGATGCGGCGGCGAAGGAAATCTGCGCCAATCACTCCTACAGTAAGACCGGCAAACCTGAGGCGTAGGATCTGGGCGACGGCAATCTTCAGTCTGTCGTCTTCCTGGGCCAAGCTACTCCAATCACTGCCGCGCACTACTGGGGTTTGGCGCAGGGCGGTAAACGGCTGCGGGTTCTCCTCGACAATCAGGCACCAGTCCGCCCTCCACTCCTCCCACTTGCTGCGGAACTCTCCATCCAGATAAGCATCCTTCTTGCCGGCTTTTGAGATCCAGGCGATTCCGCCGGATAAGGGCTCTCCTTTCTCAACTCGAGGCGAAAAGAAGTGGCGGAAAAGGGCTACCTTTGGATGGATTCTGACAAAGTTTTCGCAGAGATGTGCGAAAACTGCCATGGTCAGGACAACATTGGGGGTGAAGTCAAGGAGGCGGAGCCCATAGGTATTCATGACGTCAGAGAAAATTTAAGAAAAGGGCGGGCAGAGCCCGCAGTAGAAGAACAAGGCGAAGAAAGGGTACCCAGTGGGAGCCTTTTTCCAAGCGGCGGCTGGGAGTACCCTCATGCGCGGGTGCGCCCGCGTCGCCGTCGACCAGAAGAGGTAGTAGTACTCCTTCAGCTCTTCTGCGTCAAGCCTCGGAGGGAAGATTGCCCGCTCCTTTCGCAGCGCCGCGAGCCGCTGCGCCTCGGCCGACTTCACCTTCTCGGCTTTCGGAGCCATGGCGGGAATGGTGAGGGAGGACGACGGCGTTGGTGGTGCTGGTGGCGATGGGGGCGGAGCGCTGCTCTCCCTCGGCTTTGGGAAGAAGGGGAGTGGCGGAGATTCTCGAGGAAGGAATAGCAACGGGCAGATGGGCAAACTGCCCCTGTTTCCCCTGCTTATAAGGAGGAAGAGAGCGGACGTTCCGCTTTTCCGAATAAAGAAACCACCCACGACCTCTCCCACGATGCCGCAATCGACGCGTGCCGTTCAGGGAGGGCGCTGTGGATACGGAGTAAGATACGGCGTGATCCAGGCCGCGCGTGCCCGTGCCCTGTTTTGGGCCTGGCCCAACAGCGCTCGGCACCGTGTATGGCCCAGGCCCAGGGGCTCCTGTCGGTGTACTAGAGTAGGGGTACCCTAGTATCCCGAACTTGTGCACGGGCAGTCGCAGCGTCCCGCGGCAAGGCTTGCCGGGTGACCGCCAATATCCTCTGTGGTTCCTTTGGAGCCATTCAAGAACAAAGTATTTAAGCCAAGGAGACAAGTCCCTGGCAAGAGGAGCTTGCTGGGAAGGCCACTCAAGGCACAAGACTCCGGCAAGTGGAGCTTGCCGAGAAGGCCAACCAAGGCATCTCAAGGAACTTGCCGTGACGCGCCACGCGTCCCGGCAGGGTCCGGTGAGCGATAAGCTTCCGGACGCGACAAGACAACGTCCGCGGCAAGGCGCTTGCCGCGGCAAGCAACCACTCTGTACCCACGCTCCAGCGCATCCACCAACGTGTCGCTCTGGGACCTTTCCAGGCGTACGTGGCGGGAGGCTGTGCAGCCAGGGGTACACTGTGGCAAGCGGCGCTGACAAGATCGCCATCGTGGCGAGCGGTGGCGTCCCTGACGGTCCCTTTTCTGCACTGTTTGGGTGACGTAGATAGGCATTTAATGCCTTTGTCCCCTACCGTGAGGGTTAGGTATGATACATTGTGCAGGTAGCTGTACCAACCGTAGCACCTTTTCCATTTTTGCCCTCGCCTACGTTGCCACCTGTCGGTGACCCCTTGAGCATATAAAAGGAGGCCCATGCGCAACGTAGAGGGGGGAAGACGAACAGTAGAACACTCACGCTCGGTCTCGTTAGCTGCTGGTGCGTACTGTAGCATCAGCGCTCCCGAGCAAGAACTCAATACAAACCACAAAGCAGCAGTAGGAGTATTATCTCTCCGGAGGGCACCGAAGCTGGGTAATTTGCTCGTGTGCTCCGCCTTGATCTGCTCTTCGTGCGACCTCCGCCCCCCGCCGAACCGAAAAGGGGCTCTGTCCCCATAGGTGCTCGCGGATCAGCTTCCCCGACATCTTTGGCGCGCCAGGTAGGGGCAAAGATGTCGGGGAAGTCTGATCCGCGAGCACCTATGGCGACGGAGCCCCTTTCGGTTCAGCGGGGGGCGGAGGTCGCACAAAGAGCAGATCGAGGCGGAGCACACGAGCGGTTTACCCAGCTTCGGAGTTCTCCGGAGAGATAATACTCCTACTGCTGCTTTGTGGTTTGTATTGAGTTCTTGCTCGGGAGCGCTGGGTGCTACAGTACGCACCGGCAGCTAACGAGACCGAGCGTGAGTGTTCTACTGTTCGTCTTCCTTCCCTCTATGTTGCGCATGGGCCTCCTTTTATATGCTCAAGGGGTCACCGACAGGTGGCAACATAGGCAAGGGCAAAAATGGAAAAGGTGCTGCGTTTGGTACAGCTACCTGCACGGTGTATCATACCTAACCCTGACGGCAGGGGACAAAGGCATTAAATGCCTATCTACGTCGCCCAAACAGTGCAAAAAAGGGACCGTCAGGGACGCCACCGCTCGCCACGATGGCGACCTTGTCAGCGCCGCTTGCCACAGTGTACCCCTGGCTGCACAGCCTCCCGCCACGTATGCCTGGAAGGGTACCAGAGCGACACGTTGGTGGATGCGCTGGAGCGTGGATACAGAGTGGTTGCTCGCCGCGGCAAGCGCCTCGCCGCGGCCGTTGTCTTGTCGCGTCCGGAAGCTTGTCGCTCACCGGTCCCTGCCGGGACGCGTGGCGCGTCGCGGCAACTTCCTTGAGATGCCCTGGTTGGCCTTCCCGGCAAGC
Source organism: Aegilops umbellulata (assembly GCA_032464435.1). NCBI lineage: Eukaryota > Viridiplantae > Streptophyta > Magnoliopsida > Poales > Poaceae > Aegilops > Aegilops umbellulata. The sequence goes on along the minus strand of CP136056.1, from coordinate 280,373,224 downwards.
TCCTCTTGCCGGGGTCTTGTGCCTTGAGTGGCCTTCCCGGCAAGCTCCTCTTGCCGGGGACTTGTGCCTTGAGTGGCCTTCCCGGCAAGCTCCTCTTGCCGGGGCCTTGTCTTCTTGGCTTGAATACTTTGTTCTTGAATGGCTCAAAAGGAACCATAGAGGGCATTGGCGGTCACCCGACAAGCCTTGCCGCGGGACGCTGCGACTGCCCGTGCACAAGTTCGGGATACTAGGGTACCCCTACTCTAGTACACCGACAGGAGCCCCCGGGCCTGGGCCATACACAGTGCCGAGCGCTGTTGGGCCAGGCCCAAAACAGGGCATGGGCACGCGCGGCCTGGATCACGCTGTATCTTACTCCGTATCCACCGCGCCCTCCCCGAACGGCATGCGTCGATTGCGGCGTCATGGGAGAGATCGTGGGTGGTTCTTTATTCGGAAAGACGGAACGTCCGCCCCTCCCCCTATAAGCAGAGGAATCAGGGGCAGGGGCGCGGTTTTCGAGGCGTCCACTCCCCATGATCATGGGTTGAGGAGAGGTCGCCTCATCCGTCGCCCCGGTTCTGCACGCCTGCCACGCGGCTTCCATGCGCTTGGGGTGGCGAACGGTGGAGGTGGGGAACCGGGCCATTGTGGGTCGAGGCAGCGGGCCGGTCCCAGTTCCCTCCTCCTTCTGTGTCTTGATTAGATGAGCGGGGCGGCCGAGCTCCCACCCTGTTCTTTTATAAGGAGCGGGGGGGGGGGGGGAAACGGAGGTCCGCATTCTTTCATCTCCTCTTTCCTTCAGCTTCTGCTCCCCTCTCTCTCATTCGCCATGGAGAAAGGGAACCCTGGTCCTTCGACGGTGGCGGCGAGGGTCGCCGCTAGACAACGTGTCCTTCCTTCTCCCGCACCCGTGGTGGCAGAGCCAGCCGTAAGGGGAAGAGGGAGGGGGCAAGGCCGCGGGCGAGGTTGAGGGTGAGGCCGAGGCGCTCGGGGAAGAGGTTGACGGGGCGGCTCGCCGGCCTCGCCTGCGCTAGCGGTTCCTCTTCCCATGGCGGACCATATTGGGGACGACCTTGCGAGTTCTTCGTCAGGCTGCGTCGGCCGCCTCGTCGTCGCCTTCGTCTCGCGACTCCATTTGCGAGCGAGATGGAGTTGGATCCGCCCGAGACACTGAGGCTGCACATGAGGGGCTGTGGAATCAGCGGTACGCGAGTCCGCGTTGACTTCCCAGCCCCTAATGTGATGTATCTTGGGCGAGGGTGGAAGACGTTCGCCCGTATCCACCGCCTGACGGAGGGGCTCACCCTCCATTTTAAGCTGATGGAGGGCGGTCTCCTCTCCGTCAAGGTCTTCGGGTGCTTCGGGACTCGGGCAAGGTGCTGCGTGGAGAGCTCCTCCGATAGCGAAGACTCCTCCTCGGGCGGGAGTGACAAGGAGGACAGCGGCAGCGACGACGAGGGTAGCGGGACCTTATAGGTCGCATGAAGGCAGTCAAGTTCTTCAGGTCGATTGTTTGCCGCTTCAAGATCCCTAACAGGATCATCACCGACAACGGTACGCAATTCACGAGCCGCACCTTCATGCAATACGTCCAAGATCTTGGTGCCAAGGTCTGCTTCGCTTCTGTTGCTCACCCCAGGAGCAACGGTCAAGCGGAGAGGGCAAATGCTGAAGTGCCGCGTGGGCTCAAGACCAGCACTTTCGACAGGCTGCACAGGTGCGGAAGAAACTGGATTGAGGAGCTGCCGGTGGTTCTTTGGTCGATCAAGACAACGCCAAATCGAGCCACTGGCCAGACACCTTTCGCTCTAGTCTATGGAGCAGAGGCAGTTATCCCCACGGAACTCATATACGGGTCGCCTCGAGTGCTCGCTTATGATGAGCTTGAGCAAGAGCAGCTGTGACAAGATGACGCGCTGCTCCTTGAGGAAGACCGTCTTCAGGCTGCTGTACGAGCTGCTCGCTACCAGCAAGCTTTGCGCTGCTACCATAGCCGCAAAGTTAACGCCAGAAGTCTCGAGGAAGGCGACCTTGTTCTTTGGCGCGTTCATTCCGCCAAGAATTCCAACAAGTTGACGCCGAAGTGGGAAGGCCCTTATCGGGTGAAACGAGTCACTAGGCCTGGCGCTGTCCGCCTTGAGACCGAAGATGGCATTCCGGTGAGCAACTCCTGGAACATCAAACATCTTCGTAAGTTTTACCCGTAAGGCGCGGTTGTCGGACCCTATTCCGGCAACCACCTTTTGTACAAGTCTTGCCGCTGTTGCATGTAATCCTTTGTACAAAGCCAGGCGCAGACCCTGTGCGTAAATAAAGCTCATGTGCTCCGCACGTGTTGTCAATTTCATGCTTTTTTATTTTTTGCATGAGTTATCTGACACTTTGTGTAGCACCAAACCCCGGTAAGCAACGACGAGCCATAAGGCTCCATATCATTATTTTCTCTTCTCTCTTTTTCTCAAGGAAAGGAAGGTTCCTCGCGCCAAAGATGTAGGGGAAGCTGATCCGTGAGCACCTATGGGGACGGAGCCCCTTTTCGGTTCGGCGGGGGGGGGGGGTGGAGGTCACACGAAGAGCAGATCGAGGCAGAGCACACGAGCAGTTTACCCAGCTTCGGAGCTCTCCGGAGAGATAATACTCCTACTGCTGCTTTGTGGATTTTATTGAGTTCTTGCTCGGGAGCGCTGAGTGCTACAGTACACACCAGCAGCTAACGAGACCGAGCGTGAGTGTTCTACTGTTCGTCCTCCTCTCTCTATGTTGCGCATGGGCCTCCTTTTATATGCTCAAGGGGTCACCGACAGGTGGCAACGTAGGCGAGGGCAAAGATGGAAAAGGTGCCGCGGTTGGTACAGCTACCTGCACAGTGTATCATACCTAACCCTGACTGCAGGGGACAAAGGCATTAAATGCCTATCTACGTCACCCAAACAGTGCAGAAAAGGGACCGTCAGGGACGCCACCGCTCGCCATGATGGCGATCTTGTCAGCGCCGCTTGCCACAGTGTACCCCTGACTGCACAGCCTCCCGCCACGTACGCCTGGAAGGGTCCCAGAGCGACACGTTGGTGGATGCGCTAGAGCGTGGGTACAGAGTGGTTGCTCGCCGCAGTAAGCGCCTTGCCGCGGCCGTTGTCTTGTCGCGTCCGGAAGCTTGTCGCTCACCGGACCCTGCCGGGACGCGTGGCGCGTCGCGGCAAGTTCCTTGAGATGCCCTGGTTGGCCTTCCCGGCAAGCTCCTCTTGCCGGGGCCTTGTCTCCTTGGCTTAAATACTTTGTTCTTGAATGGCTCAAAAGGAACCATAGAGGGCATTGGCGGTCACCCGACAAGCCTTGTCGCGGGACGCTGCGACTGCCCGTGCACAAGTTCGGGATACTAGGGTACCCCTACTCTAGTACACCGACATAGGTGATTCCTCGATCGATCTTCGACGGTGGCGTCTGACTCTTGGGCTCCAGTATCTGGTTGCAACAACCAGAAGAATGGAAAGGGGCAAAAGAGGGAGAAAGCAACCATGAGTACTCATCCAAAGTACTCGCAAGCAAGGATCTACACTACATATGTATGGGTATCAGTGTAAAGGGGCAATATCGATGGACTGAACTATAGAATGCCAGAATAAGAGGGGGATATCTAGTCCTGTCGAAGACTATGCTTCTGGCAGCCTCCATCTTGCAGCATGTAGAAGAGAGGAGATGGTTTGTTCACCAAGTATCGTCGCATAGCATAATCCTACCCGATGATCCTCCCCTCGTCGCCCTGTGTGAGAGCGATCACCGGGTTATATCTGGCACCTGGAAGGGTGTGTTTTATTAAGTATCTGGTTCTAGTTGTCATAAGGTCAAGGTACAACTCCGGGTCATCCTGTTACCGAGGATCACGACTATTCAAATAGATAAACTTCCCTGCAGGGGTGCACCACATTACCCAACATGCTCGATCCCTCTGGCCGGACACACTTTCCTGGGTCATGCCCGGCCTTGGAAGATCAACACGTCACAGTCCTACCTAGGCACAACAGAGAGGTCACCACAGGTCTAAATCCTATGCGCGCAGGGGTCTGGGCCCATTGCACACCTGCATGTTGCGTGGGCGGCCGGAAGCAGACCTAGCCTCCCTAATACAAGAGCAGGTGCTCTAGTCCAATCCGGCGCACGCCGCTCAGTCGCTGATGTCAAGAAGGCTTCGGCTGATACCACGACATCGAGTGCCCATAACTGTTCCCGCGTAGTTGGTTAGTGCGTATAGGCCAGTGGCCAGACTCAGATCAAATACCAAGATCCCGTTCATCGTGTTATTAGATGTAACCACGAACGCCGACCAGGGCCAGGCCCACCTGGAGCCCAGTGGGGGGTGCTTCCTTTTCCATTTAAAACTTGAACCAAATGACTTTTGTAAAAAGTGAAGCCTTGACAAATAAATACTATGCAATAAGCTGCACTGCCACCAAAAGTCTAGTCCACAAATAATTTGGTTTGATATTTTATTAATTAGTAAAGGCATTTAAATAATTATGTTTTCTACTATTTTATTTACATTAGAGCATTTAAACACTTTATAAAAATGTGGTTTCTTCACCATAATTACCTATGCATTATTTGTCACCGTTTGTACTTCTTAGTGTTGAAATTTGAAATTTTCCTAGTTTGACTTTATTTTAAATTTGAATTTCAAATCAGTTCTGAACTACGCAAGAGTAACAACAGTAATCGAGGTGACATGGCATCATTAGGCGAGGGTGACTGTAGCTTAATTATCCGGGCGTCACAATGGTACATGTACAACTAGCTGTCAATATAAGTACACTGCTAAAGGACAACAGGTACTTACAAGAACTATGCAGAGCAAAAAAAATTCGTTGGCATTGGATATATTCTACACTAATGTAACCATTCATACAGATCAGATAATTTGGAGCGAACAATTGATAAGCAAGCTGTCACATAATGAACCAGGTATGTATGCAAGTATAGTGATACGGGACAACACGTACTAACAAGAGCAAAGTAGCGGGCAACATATTTGCGATATCCTGTCGTCCTTTTCAAACCGGAATTCTTCTTCGAGCAGATTTCCTGCAAAAAAGATGTGTAAGGCACATGCGAAAAAGTAGACGTTCAAATTGTCATGTGATAACATAGACAATACCTCATCCTGGGAACGAGACCAATGCATAACAAGGTTTTTCCATTCAATGTCTTCTAAATTTAGCACAGGAGACTTCACCGGAAATTCATTTATAGACTTGCCATCAAAGTGTGATTTCCTCAGGTAACATCGATACTTCTGCAATGCTTCCTTGAAAAGCGCAAGGAAGCTTTGCTCATCATGACTATCCAGATGGACCTTCACCTACTTACAACAATGTAATGTAAATAATTGATGTGCTCAATCAGCAGAAAACAGGAAAATTATCACCATGAATTATAGCACTTACACGTAAGTGGGACAGGAAGATGTGAAAATGGTGTTTGTCTTCACTATAATCTTCCCACGATGGGAATATATGCACGTAGTCCTTAACAACATTCAAAGCACTGTCTTTTAAATTGGGAATAACTGGAATGGGGTTCTAATCTGCAGGAATTGGCCATCTCTACAGTTGGGATAGGTCTTCGGCCGGTGGACTTGCTATACTTTTTGCTGGAGTGGGATTTTTCTGTGGTACGGCTGGTGCTATGGCAACTGAAATTGGCATACTTTTTGCTGGAGTGCAGGTCCTGTGTGGTGGGGCTAGTGGTGGGGCCAGTGAAGTATGGGTATAGTCTGCTGGAGTCGGTCCAACATTTTGTGTCATTGGTTGTAGAGCCAATATAAGTGGGGTGATGTCTGATTTCTCAGGCACCACCATGTTTTTCAAGGACTTTGCTGGTGCTCCTTCAAGTTCGGCAATCACCCTCTTCCTTTCTGATGTCTGATGCACAAGAACAACATTTGAGTGGAAAAATATGGTATGATGACAGATGGAATATGTATTGATAATGGATGGGCATGGCATCTTGACATATATGATGAGTAAACTAAGCAAATGGCGGTGCTACAAAGTAGAAGAGATGCAAGACAACTTATGCAAGATACCCGCAATCAATAAAACCTTGCCAAATTAGAATAGGCACCTTGATGGGTGAATAGGACAGGATGTCTGCCTTTGAGTCCTCGAGGTCAGAATAGTCATTAGGATCATATTCTAAACAAGAATCTACAGGTGGGGAGTGTATGAGTTTCATTTCATCCAGAATGGCACTCAATGCCTTTCTACCTATTTTGTAAGTCGTTGCAGTGTTCCACAATATTCTTCTGATGCGCGGATTCTGATATTCACTGTGATTACGTATAATATCTGAGAAGCATGAAAACATAAATAGTAGTGAGATTATCTTTGTAATGCAGAGGATATTCTAATATAGGGGCGCGCCTGTAAATCCTTGTGTGCTATCACTGGATTATGATGAGAGAGCCCATGTGTGCTGTAATATGGTGCGTGCATTAATATAATCTGGCACAAGTACACAAAAAGATAGGCTCCAGAAGTAAGGATAGTTGGTAGATGATAGGTTCATAATATACTGTATATTGAGTTTATTGCCAAACCATGATAGCAAGAGCACACAACAACTAGGCAGATCATAGTTTACATAAAAGGGGTACACCATAACCAGGATATATAAATCGGGAAAGTGGAACTGGCTGGAAATTACGGTGTTGTATTGCCGCTACTAATTGAAAGCCTATCGATCACGTACAGGCCAGCTCTATCAGCTATTGACTGCAGATGTCCCTGCTCCCCTTCCTGACAAGGAACATACTGTACGTACTAAATACATAATAACAAAAGAGTAACATGTTAAAGAACAGAAGAGGAAGCATATTCTTGAGGTTTCGCTTCATTGCATATAGTGTTGGTTGCCCACTCATGATGAATCACAACACCCAAAGAAATGCAATTCCATGCTGTCTCTCTATATGTGGCCACATGCATTTGGAAAATCAAGTGGGAGCATTACCTGACCAATTAAATGTGTGTGTGTTAAATAATATCAGTATCATATCACAATTTGTATTTTAAGAAGTAAGCTTTGGACTTATGATTGGTGTGTTGTTTAGCTTCAAGAGTGGACTGCAGCTAGTGCGACACAAAGGAGCTACGCAGATCATAGTGTAGATATAACAGGAAAACCGTAAGCATCACAAGTAAAATTAGCAAAGTGGAACTTGCTGGAATATATGTGCTAGCATTGCCGGTACAACTAGAAAGGCTTCGGATACCAGCTCTCTTCGACTGAAGGTGCGGTATTGTTAATATCCGTATAACTCTCAAAGGCGACACAGCTCCCCGCATTTCCTTGCTAATCTTATAGGATTCAAGTGGCAGGCCACTACAATTCCTCTTCCTATGTTTACAAAATCCTACGAATCAAAGAGGCCCAAAGAATTCAAAGTGTCCATCACAACCGACCGTATAGACCTCTACACTGCAAATGTCCCTGCTCATCTTCACTACAAGGAACATACTGTACTACTATCATACTCCCTCCGTTCCAAAATATAAGTCTTTGTAGAGATTTCCACTATGGATCACATACAGATGTATACATATACATTTTAGAGTGTGGATTCACTCATTTTGCTCCATATGTAGTCCATGGTGGAATCTATACAAAGACTTGTATTTAGGAACGGAGAGAGTATTTATTAAACAAGAACGGAAGAGGAACATGCTAAAGAAGAGCAAGCAGATTTTGGATAATAAAATGTTTGTTGCGCGGTGCCCACACATGATGAACCAGAGCGCATTAAGAATGCAAATCCCTACTGTCTCTCTATATGTGGTGCATGTGCTTTTTGGAAGTAAAGTAGGAACATTAGCTGACCAATTAAATGTTATCTGTTTTAGTAATATCAGCATGATATCAGATTCGTATTTGAGCAACAAGTTTGGAATTATGAGTGGCACATTGTTTAGCTTGATGGATTCAGGAGCAGTGCTAAGCAGGTACAATGATGGTACTGAATATAAAGGCATGTCTCCATGCAAGTCGCTGACTTTTGTCATTTGGGTCAGTCGACCATTTGTAGCGATCCGACCTCAAACGGTCAAATCTCTATGCATAAGTGTCATCCCTGGATCGGTAATGCTGACACACAGTACTCGAAGGATTTATAGCAGAGTGCAATCACACACTTATTACATCGAATGTCTCAAAGGAGAACTTATTATAATAATATGGCTTAAGGCCATCTAAATAAGATAACAGCGGAAGGCTTGGAAGAAAAAGGGAGTCCATCAACTCCAACGGCATAGCTGAGTGCACGACAACGACCTAGTGAAAGGATCAAGAAGAGGTGTCTAGAGGGGGGTGATTAGACACTAGGTGCCAAAAGTTGCAGTTTTTAATATTCTTAAGTTTAAGTGGAGTTTGAGCACAAGTTTAACAAACACAATACATATCAAGCAAGCATGCAATGCGTATATGAGCAGCGGAAAGTAAAGCATGCAACTTGCAAGAATGTAAAGGGAAGGGTTTGGAGTATTCAAACGCAATTGGAGACACGGATGTTTTTGTCGTGGTTCCGATAGGTGGTGCTATCGTACATCCACGTTGATGGAGACTTCAACCCACGGAGGGTAACGGTTGCGCGAGTCCATGGAGGGCTCCACCCACGAAGGGTCCATGAAGAAGCAACCTTGTCTATTCCATCATGGCCATCGCCCACAAAGGACTTGCCTCACTAGCAGTAGATCTTCACGAAGTAGGTGATCTCCTTGCCCTTACAAACTCCTTGGTTCAACTCCACAATCTTGCCGGAGGCTCCCAAGTGACACCTAGCCAATCTAGGAGACACCACTCTCCAAGAAGTAACAAATGGTGTGTTGATGATGAACTCCTTGCTCTTGTGCTTCAAATGATAGTCTCCCCAACACTCAACTCTCTCTCACAGGATTTGGATTTGGTGGAAAGAAGATTTGAGTGGAAAGCAACTTGGGAAAGGCTAGAGATCAAGATTCATATGGTAGGAATGGAATATCTTGACCTCAACACAAGTGTAGGTGGTTCTCTCTCAGAATATGTGTATTGGAAGTGTAGATGTGTTCTGATGGCTTTCTCCATGAATGAAGAGTGGGTGGAGGGGTATATATAGCCTTCACACAAAACCTAACCGTTACACACAATTTGCCAAACTCGGTGGGACCGAATGGTTAAACTCGGTCAGACCGATTCAGCAAACCTAGTGACCGTTAGGATTTTCGATTAGACTGAGATGCAACTCGGTAGGAGCGATATGGTTAGGGTTCGGGCATAACGTAATCTCGGTGTGACCGATTACACAAACTCGGTGTGACCGATTTTGGTAATAAGCTAACCAGAGAGTTGGTCATGCAAACTCGGTGAGACCGATTACACAAACTCGGTGGGACCGATTTTGGTAATAAGCTAACCAGAGGGTTTGCATTGTAATGTCGGTAGTACCGATTGCTCAAACTCGATGAGACCGATTTTGGTAATGGAGATACACAGTGAGATTACAATCCCATCTCTGTGAGACCGAGAACCCTATCGGTGAAACCGATTTGCTAGGGTTTGTGGGAGTGGCTATGACATTTGAAACTCGGTGGCTCCGGATAGAAAGAATCGGTGGGGCCAAGTTTGATTTTTGGTTTAGGTCATATGTGGATGTGGGAAGGTAGTTGAGGGTTTTGGAGCATATCACTAAGCACTTTCAGCAAGCAAGCCATTAAGCAACACCTCATCCCCTCTTGATAGTATTGGCTTTTCCTATAGACTCAATGTGATCTTGGATCACTAAAATAGAAAATGTAGAGTCTTGATCTTGAAGCTTGAGCCAATCCTTTGTCCTTAGCATCTTGAAGGGGCTCCACATCCTCTAGTCCATGCCACTCCATTGTTGAACTTATCTGAAACATACTAGGTAAAAGTGTTAGTCCAACAAGAGATATGTTGACATTAATTACCAAAACCACCCAGGGAGCATTTGTGCTTTCAATCTCCCCCTTTCTGGTAATTGATGACAACATAAATCAAAGCTTCAGATAAAGATATAGAGAATAGCAAGTAAATCTTTGGAAGGACATGTAACATGCATAGGCTCCCCCTACATGTATGCAAACATGTGAATATGGAATATAGGAGCATGTGAATGCATAAGCATAACAGAGTAAGCAATGTGTTACATGTATCTTGGCTATATGCATTAGAGCAAATGATGTGAATATGAGAAATGTACCTTCATGTTCCTGAGTCCTTCTTGCAAATAGTATGTACATCAGCAAGAATTTCTCATTCACATGACTGAGATGCATATAGTTACCTTGTGGTCTTGAGTTGGCTTAGGATGGGATGAACCTGCGCAAACAAGGTTAAATACCACAGATACACCTACTGACCAGAGAAAACAAGAGAAACCACAAGAGAACCAAGACTGGGATGACATGTAGAGTGAGTACTAAGTACCAGATTGGATATAGACATGTCCCCAAAGATAAAGGTATGCAATAAAATCAGAGATTTCCTTCCCTTAGATGTCTTGCTCCCCCTGAATCTGCATGGGATATTGGGAGAGGATGGGGAACAGAAAATCAGAGCAACAGAAAAGAAACAACAGAGCTTGAGCTAAAGCAAGCAAACAAACATGTCTTTCCCTTCTTAAACACATGTGACATCTCTCCTCTTGAACACCAAGCATTTGGGGTCTTTGATGATATTACTTTCTCCTTGTTGATAAACTCTCTCCCCTGAGTATTCTCTCTTTCTCCCCCTATAGGAAAGATTAAGCTTTGATGTGATCTCTCTCTCCCCCTTTGACATCAATTTCCAAGAAGGGCTCTTTTGGACATGTGATACAAATGGGTTGGTCCTTGAGTCACAGAGCAAAGCAGCATGTCTAATATGATGCTGGTAGAGGACAAGAATCATTGAGTGGAGCTGGAGCAAACAGAAATCAGGAATAAGTGGCAAGTTGGTTGTCCTGTGGTGGAATCGGTGACTCTGAGTTGTGTGCTTCGGTTGCACCGAAAGGTTTCGGTTGAGCCGAAGAAAGCAAACCGGTGGGACCGAGTTCATTAGAGTGAAACCACTTGTCACCTCAGCTCACTAGACAAGTAGAATCTCACAAGGATTTGCAAGGAATTAACTGAAAGATTTGCAATGAATTGGATGCAAAAAATGCAGAACAAAAAGCAAAGAAAATAAACTAAAAGATCTAGATGAAGTTTTTTTTCAAAGGGGAAACAAGTATGCAAGTGAAAAATGTAATGACATAGAAAAGAACACAAGATAACTTCATCTAGAATTGGGCGGCGACAAAGTCACCTATGTTAGAGTATATTGACTTAGGAGTCAAGTGAGATCACTTGATCATAGGTCATACTCACCATTTAAGCTCAAAATGGGGTTACCATTCTTTGTTTAAGCCTTTTGATGTATTCACATCTTGTCGAGTTGCTTTGACTCATGACTTGGAGTAAAGCTTCTCTAAGATGGAATAACATACCTTGGGTGGTGGTGTTGTTCTTGCTCATGTAGTTGAACTTGTGTGGGTTGCTCAAGGTTGATGTAGTTCATCAAGAGTTGGGAGCACCACTTGGAGTTTGAGTTCATCTACCTACATGGGTTAGTCTTGCAAGGAAGAGCACTTGTGTATCCAAAATGACAATTATAAGATTTAATCATAGAATTTGTCAAAGGATATGTTTGAATGGTTTCGTGCTTCCTTGTCTTCAACGACCATTTTGTAGAGACTTGGTGATATAGAAATTGCTCAAGATGTGAGTGTGTTGCAATCTCATAGGATTAGATTCAACCAAGTACCTACACGGGTTAGATAACATGCAAGGTACAAATATATCCAAGACATATTGTCGGTGTCAAAACCGGCGGATCTCGGGTAGGGGGTCCCGAACTATGCGTCTAGGCCGGATGGTAACAGGAGACAAGGGACACGAAGTTTACCCAGGTTTGGGCCCTCTCGATGGAGGTAAAACCCTACTCCTGCTTGATTAATATTGATGATATGGGTAGTACAAGAGTAGATCTACCACGAGATCAAGGAGGCTAAACCCTAGAAGCTAGCCTATGGTATGATTGTTGTATGATGAAGTTGTCCTACGGACTAGAACCCTCCGGTTTATATAGACACCGGATAGGGTTAGGGTTACACAAAGTCGGTTACAATGGTAGGAGATCTTGAATATCCGCATCGCCAAGCTTGCCTTCTACGCCAAGGAAAGTCCCTTCCGGACACGGGACGAAGTCTTCAATCTTGTATCTTCATAGTCCAGGAGTCCGACTGAAGGTATAGTTCGGTTATCCGAACACCCCCTAATCCAGGACTCCCTCAGTAGCCCCTGAACCAGGCTTCAATGACGACGAGTCCGGCGCGCAAATTGTCTTCGGCATTGCAAGGCGGGTTCCCCCTCCAAGTTCTTCAAGAAGATTTTAAACACCAAGAATAGTGTCCGGCTCTGCAAAATAAGTTTCCACATATTGCCATAGAGAGAATAATATTAACACAAATCTAATCTGCTGACGTATTCCGTAGCATGACATCACACTATGGCCAAGTCCTTTTCTCGAATTGTTTTTACTCTTCCACCTCAGCATGTTTTGCGAGGCGGTTTCCTTGGCACGTCTTGTCAAAGCAGAGATAGTGTCCCCCATTTACAGGATTCTCATCAATACGGACGTGGTGTCACGCCCTCGATGCGGCTATATCTCCCACGTGTCGAAGCACGACTTAGAGGCATAACCGCATTGAAAGCAATGTCGCAAGTGAGGTAATCTTCACACAACCCATGTAATACATAAGGGAAAGAGATACATAGTTGGCTTACAATCGCCACTTCACACAATACATGAGTAAAGCATTAGATCATACAGATACAATCAAGGTCCGACTACGGAACCAAAATAAAAGAAGACTACCCCAAATGCTACACAGATCCCCGATCGTCCCAACTGGGATCCACTACTGATCAACTAAAATGAAACAACACAATGAACAAGAACTTCATCGAGCTCCTCCTTGAACTCGGGTGCATCACCTGCATGGTTTCATCGGCACCTGCAAACTAGTTTTGGAAGTATCTGTGAGTCACGGGGACTCAACAATCTCACACCCGCGAGATCAAGACTATTTAAGCTTAAAGGTAGGACAGGGTAAAGGTATGAGGTGGAGCTGCAGCAAGCGACTAGCATATATGGTGGCTAACATACGCAAATGAGAGCGAGAAGAGAAGGCAAAGCACGGTCGATGAACTATGATCAAGAAGTGATCCTAGAACAACCTACGTCAAGCATAACTCCAACACCGTGTTCACTTCCCGGACTCCGCCGAGAAGAGACCATCACGGTTACACACGCGGTTGATGTATTTTAATTAAGATCAACTTCGGGTTTTCTACAATCGGACATTAACAAATTCCCATCTGCCACATAACTGCGGGCACGGCTTTCGAAAGTTCAAACCCTGCAGGGGTGTCCCAACTTAGCCCATGATAAGCTCTCGCGATCAATGAAGGATATTCCTTCTCCCCGGGAAGACCCGATCAGTCTCAGAATCCCGGCTACAAGACATTTCGACAGTAATAAAACAAGACCAGCAAAGCCGCCCGGATGTGCCGACAAATCCTGATAGGAGCTGCACATATCTCGGTCTCAGGACACACCGAATTGTCCAAACTTCCGGCTGATGGTTTGGACTAGCACTCGAAGGAGAACTGGCCCGGGGGGGGGGGGCTAAAATAAAGATGACCCTCGGGCTCTGGAAACCCAAGGGAAATAAAAGGGCATAGGTGAGGCAAATGGTAAAACCAATGTTGGGCCTTGCTGGAGGAGTCTTATTCAAAGTGAACTATCAAGGGGGTCCCATAAATCACCCGACCGCGTTAGGGACGCAAAATCCGGGAACATAACACCGATATGACGGAAACTAGGGCGGCAAGAGTGGAACAAAACACCAGGCATAAGGCCGAGCCTTCCACCCTTTACCAAGTATATAGGTGCATTAATAATATATAAGGTATTGTGATATCCCAACAAGTAAACATGTTCCAATCAAGGAACAACATCTCCATGTTCCAACAAGGAACAAACTTCATCTTCACCTGCAACTAACAACGCTATAAGAGGGGCTGAGCAAAGCGGTAACATAGCCAAACAACGGTTTGCTAGTACAAGGTGGGTTAGAGGCTTGGTTTGACAATATGGGAGGCATGATAAGCAAGTGGTAGGTATCGCAGCATAGGCATAGCAAAAGAGCGAGCAATCTAGCAAACAAAGATAGAAGTGATTTCGAGGGTATGGTCATCTTGCCTACAAGGTTCTCAGAGTTGTCGAAAGCTTGGCCCTCGTAAGCGTTCTCAACAGGTTCCTCGTTCACGTACTCGTATCCCGGCTCTACCCAAAACAAGAACACAAGCAAAGGAACAACTATCAACCACGATGCAATGCACAAACAACATGATGCAAAACATGGCATGATATGCGAGATGTGGTATGTAATGCATATGCGTGCTCCGGAAGGAAAAGGATGAATCAGGCATAATCTTGGCAAACCAAGTATGCCACTGGAAAGGTGAGGTGATTTCGGTTGAAATCGATATAAAGATCATCGGAATCGGATGCACGGTTTGCAAAAGACAAGCAAAACAAGAATGACAAGATTCTGCCATTAACAACATGATGCCACTTAGCATGCAACAAGAAATTAAGCTACTGCACCCGAATGTACCAGCAAAGCATATGACAGTGAACTACTCAAGATGCTTGACAAAAGATGAACACTGAGCTATGGCTAAATCACACCATAACAGGTTCAAACAAGCATGGCAAAAGTGCAAAACATATCAGCTTCACGGACTTAGTGAAAATACTAACATGCCAGAAATTAACATCAGGAAGCCATGTTTAGAGCAAGCAAACAACATGCTACAGGAGCATAACATAGCAAAATATGGCATGGAATGGATCTACTCAAAGCACTTAACAAAAGTCCCTTACTGACCATGAGCCAAAAGGGATCAGAACGTATAATAACACCCATGTCAATTAAGCAAGTTTCGTTAAAGATTGCAGACTTAGTGAAAAACTGGAGCATGGCAAAACAGATAACAGGTAGGCATGTTTACGAGCTCGGTGCACTCAGTACAAAGCATTGCATGATAAAATAAGCATACAACTATCAAGAAGACATGGCATAAAGGCTAGACATGGCAAGAACAACATCATAGCATGCAAGGATCAACTACAACAAGCTTGGCAAAATCGAATAACATGTAAACAATCTGCTAGTAACATTTTATCACAAAAGTAGAGCTCGATTGACTCAAGCTATGGCAATCCATAATTACAAACAAAAGCATGGAGGGATAGAGCACATCCATATGCTCAAAACACCCTTATTGATCATGCTCAAAAGAGGCATGGATCTTTCTGAAACAACATGAACAAATGGCATAAAAATAACAGCAGGGCATGACTTAGTACACTAAGTCTCTGAAATCAGCAACATTAAGATGCCTAGTTTGCATGCTTGTGCTAGTCACCACAAAGATCACAAAAACAAATGGCATACACCCCTGTAAAGATGGCATGGCATATTACAAAACACATGTAGAACTCAACTTCATTGGGTGCACACATCAATCATGGCCAAAATGACAAAAGTGCATGTACTGAAACAGATCTGAAACTAACATCACATAGCCCTCTTACAACAGCATTTCGGGCATCAAGATGAGCTCAAAAGAAAATGATGCAATGAGATGAAATGATGTACTCCTCGAGGCGAACAATTTGACATATTACACGCACGAAACGGAGCAGTATGCAGCAAGTTATGGCATGATGAACAGAGCAAGAAAATGATAGAATTTTCGGGACTTAGGAATATCGAGGGGGAAAGTCAACCTCGTTGCATGGATTTTGAGGTTCGACGGAGTGGCGCCGGGGAAGCCGCCGGAGAAGAGGGAGATGGCGGGGCGGCGAGATCCGGCCAGATCCTCGCCGGATCTGGCCGGGGACGAGGAGGAGGCTGTGCCGGGGCGGATCGAGAGGAGCGGCGTGCCGGGGCGGCGGTGCGGGGTCGCCGGCGGGCGGATCCGGCGACCGGAGGCGAGGCGCGCCGGCGGACGGCGGCGGGACGGAGGCGCGCGGGGCGAGGGAGCACGCCGGCGCCCGGGGCGGCGGTGCGGGCGCGCGGGCGTCCCGCGGGCGGGCGGCGGCGACGGACCAGGCTGGGCGGGCCTCGCCTGGGCCCGGCGGGCCGGCGGCGCGGGGAGAGAGAGGAGGGCGACGTGGCGGCGGCTGAGTGGCTGGCGGCGGCGACGGGCTGAGGTGGCGACCTCCGATTCGTTGGAGCGACGTGGCGGCGGGGGTTGGACATGTCCGGCCGTCGGCGGACGCGTCCGGCGGCGCGGGGAGAGGCTAGGCTAGGGTTTCATCCGCGAAAATGGAGGGGAAGGCACCTATTTATAGGTAGGAGGAGCTAGGAAGCTCCAAATGGAGTGCGGTTTTCGGCCACGTAATCGTGATCGAACGGCCGAGAGGATGGAGGGGGTTTGGATGGGTTTTGAGCCACTTTAGAGGGGGGTTGGGCTGCAACACCCATGAGGCCTTTTTCAATAAGGAACTTGTTCAAGCATTTATACCATGCTCTAGGAGCTTGTTTAAGACCATAAAGAGCTTTGTGAAGTTTGTAAACATGATTAGGTTTCTTAGGATTGACGAAGCCGGGAGGTTGCTTAACATAAACTTTCTCCTCAATTTTGCCATCTAGAAAGCACTTTTAATGTCCATTTGGTACAAAGTGATATCATGGTGATTAGCATAGGCAAGTAAGATGCGAATGGACTCAAGTCTAGCAACGGGAGCATATGTCTCACCATAGTCCATACCTTCAACTTGTGTGTAGCCTTGGGCGACGAGACGTGCTTTGTTGCGAACCACTTGTCCATCTTCATCTTGCTTGCTGCGAAACACCCATTTGGTACCAATGATGTTGTGGTTGTTGTCGGGCTTCTCGACCAATGTCCACACTTGATTTCTCTCAAAGTTGTGTAGCTCTTCATGCATAGCGTTTATCCAATCCGGATCCTCCAATGCTTCTTCAACCTTCATAGGTTCAATGCTAGAGATGAATGAGTAATGTTCACAAAGGTTAGCTAAACGAGTTTTAGAGCGAGTGATTCTCCCGGTTTGGATATCTTTGTAGATTTGCTCGACGGGATGATCTTTGGCAATTCTTGCTCGAACTCGTGAAATCTTTTGCTTGGGTTGAGGTGGAACATCCTCTTCATCTTGTTCTTCTTCTTGGCCTTATTCATTGTTGACGTTGCCGTTCTCTTGTCGTGGTGGAGAAGGAGGTTGTTGATGTTCATCTTGGTGTACTTCCTCGTTTTCTTCATCTTGGCGTGTCCCACTTGTGGATGCTTCCGTATCGACTCTTGGTTCACCTTGTCGTGAGGTAGAAGCTTCCACTTGGATGGACGAGGTGCTCTCCTTCACTTCCATTGGACGAATCTTGCCAATGGACAAGTCTTGAATTGCTTCCGAAGGGTCTTTGTCTTCTACATCAATTGGCAATTGCTCTACTTGCGAGCCGTTAGATTCATCAAACTTCACATCTACCGTCTCTTCAACCTTTCGGGTGAAATTGTTGTAGACACGGTAAGTGTGAGAGTTTGAGCCATAACCAAGTAGGAAACCTTCATGAGATTTGGGAGCAAATTTAGAACGAGGATGCTTTTCAAGAATGTAGCACTTTGAGCCGAATACTCGAAAGTATCCAACTTGGGGTTTGTTACCGGTGAGGAGCTCATATGCCGTCTTGCCGAGTAGCTTGTGAAGATACAAGCGATTTGTTGCATGACAAGCTGTCTCAACCGCTTCCGCCCAAAAGTGCTTTGGCGTTTTGTACTCATCAAGCATCGTTCTTGCCATCTCGATAAGAGTCCGGTTCTTCCTTTCAACAACTCCATTTTGTTGAGGTGTGTACGTAGCCGAGAACTCGTGTGAAATCCCTTCTTCGTCAAGAAAGGTGTCCACATTTGTGTTCTTGAACACCGTTCTGTTGTCACTCCGAACCTTCTTGATCTTCATGTCAAACTGATTTTGGGCCTTTCTAGCGAAGTTTTTGAGGATCTTTCGGACCTGCGATTTGTCATCAAGAAAGAACACCCACGTAAATCTTGAAAAATCATCAACTATGACTAGACCAATTGAGTTACCACCGAGACTCTTGTAGGCATTTGGACCAAAGAGATCCATGTGAAGTAGCTCGAGTGGTCTTCTTGTGGTCATGATGTTCTTTGCGCGGTGACTTCCTCCAACTTGTTTTCCTGCTTGACAAGCACTACAAAGTCTATCCTTGTCAAATATGACATCTTTTATTCCAAGGATATGATCACCTTTAATAAGCTTATCAAGATTTCACATTTCAACATGTAGCGACCAGACCTCAAACAGTCTGATCTCTGTGCTCAGGTGTCATCCCTGGATCAGCAATGCTGACACCACATAGTACTTGAAGGATTTATAACAGAGTAGCAATCACACACTTATTATATCGAATGTCTCAAAAGAGAACTTATTACAATAAATATTGCTTAAGGCCATCTAATAACGATAACAGCGGAAGACTTGGAAGATAAGCGAGTCCATCAACTCCAACGGCATCACTGAGTATAGAACCACGACCTAAAGGCACCTTACTCGTCGTCTGAAAAGTCTGCAACATGAAACGTTGCAGCCCAAAAATGGGTCAGCACATGGAATATGCTAGCAATGTAACACATAGAGAGTAATGAAGGATTAAGCCTATACTACATGCATATATGGCTGGTGGAAAGCTCTATGGTTAAAGTTTTGTGTAAAGCCAGTTTTTCCCTACTGCAAAGGAATAAATTTTATTTAACTATCATGGTGGTTGTTAAACATTGAGAATGGTTGACAGCATCCTCAATCCCAATTAAGCATCATCATTAAAACCCAACAACATTAATTAAAGTAACATGATGAGTTTCACATGATAATCCAAGTACTAGATACTCAAAACGTCCATAACCGGGGACACGAATAATCATGATTAGTTTGTACACTCTGCAGAGGTTTGCACACTTTTCCCCACAAGACTCGATCGCCTCCGTTTGATTTCTCGACTACATGGTGTTTGAGAAACGGATGACCAAAACATAGTCTTTCAGAAGCGCTAGCACCTTACGATGGATAGACCGTTACACCTACTTTCCCCTACATCTGCTAGTCTACCCTGTAAGAGTTCGCACGACTTAATCAACTATTCTAGAGCCCATAATAGCTTGTGGCTGCACACGGAAGTTTCTAGTATGAAAAATCTCATGATCCCTTTGGGCCTAGGTGGCGGTCCATAAAGAAAATAACAGGCAATCCTGGAATACCCAGGTACCTCAATCCACCCAGATGTGTGTTTAAGTTGCCACCTTAGATAAACCATTAATTAACAAACTCACATCTGTCATGGATATCACTCACCCAATCCACGTCTACTAGCATAGCATGTCATAATAAGCAAACGTAGAAGTAACTCCCAAAGGTTTGATAATAAAACAGGTAATAGGTACTACCTCAACTACTTCCCATCCCACAGTTTAATTAGATCCTAATCATGCAATGTTTGAGGATTCATCTAATGCAATAAAAACTGGGTAGTAAAGAGGTATGATCAAAGTGTTACTTGCCTTGCTGATGATCCGCGGAACCTAGAGATTCGAAGTAATTGGCGGCGCACTCCGGGTATTCTATCGCAGACAAACAAACAAGCATACAATAAGTACTCATCTAATGCATAGGTAAAACTCGAATAAGAGATCTAACCAGAAAGTTCAACTTAAGAACTCCGGTTTGCAAAAAGAATCAAATCAAACGAAGAAACAAAAGTCAAACGACGAAAGAAATCAACTTCGTTTACTAATCTGGATCTAAGTCAAATTTTACAGAAGCAAAAACTTATTTAAGTTGGTTAAACGGATAGAGGGTTTCGAGACAAAACTCCAGGCGATTGAATCGCCTAATTCCGATAAACGAGCGAAAAGTTATACTAAAACGAAAATTGGATCAGAAATCGTGATCAGAAATAATCACGGAAAAATCCGAGAGAAAGAAAAATGACAAACAGATTAACGAACGAACGTTCGTTAACTGGATCTAAACGACGAATACGTTCTTTAAAACGAACGAACGAGCGAACGCTCGCTAAATAAATAAACCAGAAAAAAAACCGATCTATTAAAAAAACGAAACTAAAAAAACAAACCGTGGTTTTTTAAAAAAAGGGCAGCGATAACGAGGTTGACCTCGGGCGGCGGCGACGACGGCTCCGGCGGGTAGCGGCGGCGGGCGGCGGCGCGCTAGGGTTAGGGTTTCGAGCGCGGGTTGGCTGGCGGCGGCGCTGATGGGCTGGGGCGGCTCGGGTGGGCGCTATTTAAAGGCTGCTCCCGGGCGGAGTCCCGCTCGGGTACGGCCCGAAGTCGGTTCACGTTTTTTTAAATAATTACGCGCAGAAAAACAAATAAAAGAAATACTAAACGGACTCCAAAAATCCCGAAATAAATTTTCCCCGACTTCTAAGATCAAGCCGGACAAAGTGAACATTTATTTGGGGCCTAAATGCAAATTTGAAAAACGCATATTTTTCCTAAATTCAAATAAAATATCGAAAACTCCGAAATAAAATCTTGTTTGATTTTATTATTAAATCCTCAATATTTCTTTATTTTAGGAAAGTCATTTTATTCCCTCTCTCCTATTTTTGTAATAGAATTAATTGAGAATAAATAATTAAAATCAGTTGATCCTATTCTCAAAATATGAGAAAACTCAAATATGAAAATAACGAAATCCCCAACTCTCTCCGTGGGTCCTTGAGTTGCGTAGAATTTCTAGGATCAAAACTAAGAGCAAATAAAATATGATATGCATTGATGATCTAATGTACAACATTCCAAATTGAAAATTTGGGATGTTACAAACCTACCCCCCTTAAGATGAATCTCGCCCTCGAGATTCGGGTTGGCTAGAAAATAGGTGAGGGTGGTCCTTGAGCAAATCTTCCTCTCGTTCCCAGGCGGCTTCATCCTCCGTGTGGTGGCTCCACTGAACCTTACAAAACTTGATAACCTTGCTCCGGGTGACTCGGCTGGCAAACTCGAGAATCTTAACTGGTTTCTCATCATAGGTCAAATTGTTATCCAACTGAATTGCTTCCAATGGCACTGTGTCTCTCAAAGGTATGTCAGCCATCTCCGCGTGGCACTTCTTCAACTGAGAAACGTGGAACACATCATGAACTCCTGACAATCCTTCGGGCAATTCCAACTTTTAGGACACTTCTCCCATACGCTCCAAAACTCGGTATGGTCCTACAAATCGTGGCGCTAACTTTCCCTTAACACCAAAGAGCTTTATTCCCCGAAGTGGGGATACTCGAAGATAAACTCGGTCTCCGACTTTGTAAACTGTCTCCTTGCGTTTAGAATCTGCGTAGCTCTTCTACCTGGACCGGGCTACCTTGAGCCTATCGTGAATCAACTTCACCTTCTATTCAGACTCCTTAATCAAATCAGGTCCAAACAATTGGTGGTCTCCAACTTCATCCCACGACAACGGTGTCCTGCACCTCCTTCCGTACAAGGCTTCAAAAGGGGCCATCTTTAAACTGGATTGATAGTTGTTGTTGTAAGAGAATTCTGCATATGGCAAATTTTCGTCCCAACTAGATCCATAACCTAGTGCACAAGCTCTCAGCATATCCTCCAAAATCTGATTGACTCTCTCGGTCTGTCCATCTGTCTGCGGATGAAAAGCTGTGCTGAACTCTAGTCTGGTACCCAAAGTTTCACGCAACTGTTTCTAGAACTTTGAGGTAAACTGGGTTCCTCTATCTGATACTATACTCCTCGGAACTCCATGTAAGCATACAATCCTTGTCATGTATATCTTTGCCAACTTAGCACTAGTGTAAGTGGTCTTTACCGGGATGAAATGAGCTACATTCGTCAACCGATCAACTACAACCCAAATCGAGTCTTAGCCGGAACGAGTCCTGGGTAATCCCGTGATAAAGTCCATGCCTAGCTTATCCCACTTCCATTCGGGTATCGACAATGGATGTAACAATCCTGCTGGCTTCTGATGCTCTGCCTTTACTCTGTGACATACATCACAAACTGCTACATACTCCGCAATATCTTTCTTCATTCTGGTCCACCAGAAAGTATCCTTCAAATCCAAATACATCTTGGTATTTCCTGGGTGAATCGAATAGGGTGAATCATGTGCCTCTTGCAGAATTAACTTCCTGATCTCCCGGTCATTGGGCACATAAACACGGTCTTCAAACCATAGGGTGTCGTGCTCATCCTCACGAAATCCTTTAGCCTTTCCTTCGCTCATTTTCTCCTTTATAGAGGCAATCTCCTTGTCAGTCTTCTGAGCTTCTCTGATTCTATCCATCAAAGTTGACTGAATCTCCAAAGCTGCTACATAGCCTCTCGGAACTATCTCCAAACATAGCTCACGAAGGTTCTCGGCTAACTCCTTTGGAAACTCTCCCGTCATTAGTGTATTGACATGGCTCTTACAGCTCAATGCGTCAGCTACTACATTAGCCTTTCTGGGATGGTAATGCAATCTCATATCATAATCCTTGATGAGCTCCAACCATCTCCTTTGTCTGAGGTTTAACTCTTTCTGCGTGAAAATGTATTTCAAACTCTTGTGATCCGTGTACACCTCACAATGGTTTCCAATGAGAAAATGTCTCCAAGTTTTCAAAGCATGCACTACGGCTGCTAACTCCAAATCATGCGTGGCATAATTCAATTCGTGAGGTTTTAGTTGTCGTGAAGCGTACGAAACAACTCTTCCCTCCTGCATAAGCACTGCTCCAAGTTCTCGACGTGAAGCGTCGCAATACACCTCATAATCCTTGGTCTGATCTGGTAGAATCAACAGTGGTGAGGTAACCAAACGTTTCTTAAACTCCTGGAAACAAGCCTCACACTCCTTAGTCCATATGAACTTGGTATCCTTCTTCAACAACACCGTCGTAGGTTTTGCAATCTTGGAGAAATTCTCAATAAATCTCCGGTAGTATCCTGCGAGTCCAAGGAAACTCCGGATCTCTCCAACTGTTGTTGGTGCTTCCCAATTGGTCACAGTGATAACCTTTGTGGGATCAACTGCTATTCCTTCTCCGGATATAACGTGTCCGAGGAATCCTACTTCCTTCAACCAAAACTCACATTTGCTGAACTTGGCAAATAACTGATGTTCTCTGAGTTTCTCAAGTACCAATCGCAAATGCTCGTTATGTTCCTCTTCATTCTTCGAGTAAACCATAATATCATCAATGAACACCACGACAAACTTATCCAAAAACTCCATAAACACTTTGTTCATCATGTTCATAAAATAGGCAGGTGCATTAGTCAAACCAAATGACATAACGGTATACTCATACAGCCCATATCTTGTGGTGAAAACTGTCTTAGGTATGTCCTGCTCTCGAATCTTCAATTGATGGTACCCTGATCGCAAATCGATCTTGGAAAACACTTTAGCTCCTTGCAATCGATCAAACAGATCATTGATCATTGGTAGTGGGTACTTGTTCTTGATCATTACTTCATTCAACCCACGATAATCAACAACCATCCTTAACGATCCATCCTTCTTCTCCACTAGAAGTACCGGTGATCCCCAAGGTGACGAACTTGGGCGAATATAACCTTTATCCAGTAACTCCTTAATATGCTTCTTAATCTCCACCAAATCCTTGTATGGTCTCTTCGATATTGGCCCTGTGCCTGGCAAAAGCTCAATCAAAAACTCAATATCTCTATCCGGTGGCATGCCTGGCAACTCTTCTGGAAATACGTCAGGGAAATCCTTTACCACTGGTACTTCCTCCTGCACAACTCCTGATAAGGAATTTACTTGTGTCCTATTTGGCGCATGCCGGGATACGTACTTGATCCTTCTTCCTTCTGGCGTCGTAAGCAAAATTGTTTTACTGGCGCAATCAATGTTTCCCCCATACATCGACAGCCAATCCATACCGAGAATTACATCCAAACCTTGGGATTCCAGAATAATTAAATCCATTGGGAAAACATGCCTTCCTATACTCAATGGCACTTGGAAACATCCTTGACTGGCCATATACTCCGCTCCTGGTGAGCTTACTAGCATAGGTGTTCTAAGAACCTTAGTGGGCAGGTTATATTTATCCACAAATCCCCTTGATATGTATGAATGCGATGCTCCAGTATCAAAAAGAACGAGTGCAGTAAATGACTTAACCAAAATCTTACCGATTACTGCATCAGGCTGGGCTTCAACCTCCTCCACGTTAACGTGGTTCACCTGTCCCCTGTTGAAAGGGTTTGGCTTCTTTCCAGAGCTTCCATTGCCATTCTGGCCTTCACGACATTCATTGGCATAATGTCCGGTCTTTTGACACTTAAAACAGGTGACTTGGCTCAGGTCTCTCTTGGCTAGGGTTGATGGGGTGGTACGGTTCTGGCCGTTTCTTCTCCATTCCCATTACCATTCTTGGGGCCATTATGGTTGTGCGAGCTACCTCCTCCATGGGTATGCTGAAAATGAACTCCCGGTTTAGGGGTAAGACGGGGCTTCTGCTGAGCTCCAGAATTGTACTTCCCCTGTCTGTACTTCCTCTTGCGGTTTTCAATCTGCTGCTGCTTCCCCTCAATCATAAGAGCACGATCTACCAACTACTGGTAGTTGTTGAAGCTTGCTACCATCAACTGCATACTCCGCTCGTCATTCAGTCCTTCCAGAAACTTCTCCTGCTTAGTTGCATCTGTAGCAACGTCATTTGAGGCATAACGTGCTAGCTTACTAAAGTCATCCACATACTGGCCAACTGTCCGTCCTCCTTGGGGCAAGTTATTAAACTCACGCTTCTTCATGGCCATAGCTCCTGCTGAAACATGGGCAGTACGGAAAGCTTGCTGAAACTGATCCCATGTGAGAGTGTCTACAGGGTAAGTGGTTGTAAAATTTTCCCACCATGTTGCTGCGGGTCCTTCAAGCTAATGTGCGGCAAATTTCACCTTTTCCCCATCTGTACATCCTGCAGTGGTCAACTCTCTCCCTGTCTTATGGAGCCAATCATCTGCCACTATCGGCTCGGTGCTACTGGAAAACACCGGTGGATTCAGCCTAAGAAAACGGGTTAAGTGATCAACAGGTGGTGGCGGTGGTGGGTGGTTGTTGTTGTTGTTGTTGTTGTTGTTGTTGTTGTTGTTGTTGTTGTTGTTGTTGTTGTTGTTGTTGTTGTTGTTGTTGTTGTTCTGGTTCTGGACTAGCAACTTCATCAAAGCATTTTATTCGTGGCACTAACTTTCCCTTAACACCAAAGCGCTTTATTCCCCGAAGTGGGGATACTCGAAGATAAACTCAGTCTCCGACTTTGTAAACTGTCTACTTGCGTTTAGAATCTGCGTAGCTCTTCTGCTTGGACTGGGCTACCTTGAGCCTATCGCGAATCAACTTCACCTTCTGTTCAGACTCCTTAATCAAATCAGGTCCAAACAATTGGCGGTCTCCAACTTCATCCCACGACAACGGTGTCCTGCACCTCCTTCCGTACAAGGCTTCGAAAGGGGCCATCTTTAAACTAGATTGATAGCTGTTGTTGTAAGAGAATTCTGCATATGGCAAATTTTCGTACCAACTAGATCCATAATCTAGCGCACAAGCTCTCGGCATATCCTCCAAAATCTGATTGACTCTCTCGGTCTGTCCATCTGTCTGTGGATGAAAAGCTGTGCTGAACTCTAGTCTGGTACCCAAAGTTTCGTGCAACTGATTCCAGAACTTTGAGGTAAACTGGGTTCCTCTATCTGATACTATACTCCTCGGAACTCCATGTAAGCATACAATCCTAGTCATGTATATCTTTGCGAACTTAGCACTGGTGTAAGTGGTCTTTACCGGGATGAAATGAGCTACTTTCGTCAACCGATCAACTACAACCCAAATCGAGTCATAGCAGGAACGAGTCCTGGGTAATCCCGTGATAAAATCCATGCCTAGCTTATCCCACTTCCATTTGGGTATCGGCAATGGCTGTAACAATCATGCTGGCTTCTGATGCTCTGCCTTTACTCTCTGACATACATCACAAATTGCTACATACTCCACAATATCTTTCTTCATTCCGGTCCACCAGAAAGTATCCTTCAAATCCAAATACATCTTGGTATTTCCTGGGTGAATCGAATAGGGTGAATCGTGTGCCTCTTGCAGAATTAACTTCCTGATCTCCGGGTCATTGGGCACATAAACGCGGTCTTCAAACCATAGGATGTCGTGCTCATCCTCACGAAATCCTTTAGCCTTTCCTTCTCTCCTATTTTTGTAATAGAATTAATTGAGAATAAAATAATTAAAATCAATTGATCCTATTCTCAAAATTTGAGAAAACTCAAATATGAAAATAACGAAATCCCCAACTCTCTCCGTGGGTCCTTGAGTTGCGTAGAATTTCTAAGATCAAAACCAAGAGCAAATAAAATATGATATGCATTGATGATCTAATGTATAACATTCCAAATTGAAAATTTGGGATGTTACATAACATGACCTAGTCTTCTATGCCACAACCAGCCTTTAGAAGATTTAGCAATTAAGCAAGTTTTAGGTTGAGCCTTTTTAGTGAAATCAACAATGTAAAGATCTCCTCTACGTATACCAGTAAAGACCATTTTATAATTGTCTCTACAAAACACTTGGCAATCTACTTCAGTGAATAAGACATTGAAACCGAAATCCGCAAGTCTAGAAACTGAAAGTAAATTGTATCCAAGGGATTCAACGAGCATGACATTTTGTATCGAGCTATCGTGTGAGATGGCCACCTTACCAAGGCCAACCACCTTACCCTTTGAATTATCACCAAAAGTGACATATTTTCTAGGGTCGTTGTTTTCAGCAAGCTCATGGAACATATCTTCATCCCCGGTCATATGATCAGTACATCCACTATCAAGGACCCATTCCTTTCCTCCAGCCATGTAGCCACGAAGATTTGCCATAAAACCAAAATGTCTCATTGCATCATCGAGATCACAGTCACTATCATCATCCTTATCATAGTATCCATGTTCAACATCCTCTTGTGATTGATCAATTCCTAGAGAGGGTAATTCATTAGATAAATGATCATCAAAATGGTTACCTTTATGAATTCTAATAGCTTCGGATATGATATCGCTAATGATTCCAACGTTTCCTTTAGCACGCATGAGATTGGTAAGCTCAAATAGACAATCACCAAAGCTAGGATCAATAGAGTTCATCTTACTCAAGGCAATAGACTTATGGAGAATTTCGTCTAAGTTTTTCAAGGAATAACTTGGAAATCGTTTCTCAAGAAATTTACATATAGTATAGGCACAATCAAGAGTAGGCAAACTAGCAATCAAATTCTTGGGCAATACTCTTATGATAAGATTCATGGTTCTAAGATTGCGAATCATGTCAAGATCTTCATCCAGGGTAGGGTGCAAAGGATCAACATGAGGTGCACAAGGGCTAGCAATGTACTTGTTCAAATGATATTCATTGAAAATCTCAAGCATTTCATTTTTCCACTCATGAAAATACTCTCCATCAAGAATAGGCACTCTATGTCTAAGACTTCCCAAAGTAGACACATCCATCTTCCTCCAATGGTGTTTAAACCAAGGCAATGGAGACCGAAGCTCTGATACCAATTGAAAGGATCGAGAAGAGGTGTCTAGAGGGGGTGATTAGACACTAGGTGCCAAAAGTTGGAGTTTTTAATATTCTTAAGTTTAAGTGGAGTTTGAGCACAAGTTTAACAAACACAATACATATCAAGCAAGCATGCAATGAGTATATGAGCAGCGGAAAGTAAAGCATGCAACTTGCAAGAATGTAAAGGGAAGGGTTTGGAGTATTCAAACGCAATTGGAGACACGGATGTTTTTGTCGTGCTTCCAATAGGTGGTGCTATCGTACATCCACGTTGATGGAGACTTCAACCCACGGAGGGTAACGGTTGCATGAGTCCACGGAGGGCTCCACCCACGAAGGGTCCACGAAGAAGCAACCTTGTCTATTCCATCATGGCCGTCGCCCATGAAGGACTTGCCTCACTAGCGGTAGATCTTCACGAAGTAGGCGATCTCCTTGCCCTTACAAACTCCTTGGTTCAACTCCACAATCTTGTCGGAGGCTCCCAAGTGACACCTAGCCAACCTAGGAGACACCACTCTCCAAGAAGTAACAAATGGTGTGTTGATGATGAACTCCTTGCTCTTGTGCTTGAAATGATAGTCTCCCCAACAGTCAACTCTCTCTCATAGGATTTGGATTTGGTGGAAAGAAGATTTGAGTGGAAAGCAACTTGGGAAAGGCGAGAGATCAAGATTCATATGGTAGGAATGGAATATCTTGACCTCAACACAAGTGTAGGTGGTTCTCTCTCAGAATATGTGTATTGGAAGTGTAGATGTGTTCTGATGGCTTTCTCCATGAATGAAGAGTGGGTGGAGGGGTATATATAGCCTTCACACAAAATCTAACCGTTACACACAATTTTCCAAACTCGGTGGGACCGAATGGTTAAACTCGGTCGGACCGATTCAGCAAACCTAGTGATCGTTAGGATTTTCGATTAGACTGAGATGCAACTTGGTAGGACCGATATGGTTAGGGTTCGGGCATAACATAATCTCGGTGTGACCGATTACACAAACTCGGTGGGACCGATTTTGGTAATAAGCTAACCAGAGGGTTTGCATTGTAATCTCGGTAGTACCGATTGCTCAAACTCGATGAGACCGATTTTGGTAATGGACATACACAGTGAGATTACAATCCCATCTCGGTGAGACCAAGATCCCTATCGGTGAAACCGATTTGCTAGGGTTTGTGGCAGTGGCTATGACATTTGAAACTCGGTGGCTCCGGATAGAATGAATCGGTAGGGCCGAGTTTGATTTTTGGTTCAGGTCATATGTGGATGTGGGAAGGTAGTTGAGGGTTTTGGAGCATATTACTAAGCACTTTGAGCAAGCAAGCCATTAAGCGACACCTCGTCCCCTCTTAATAGTATTGGCTTTTCCTATAGACTCAATGTGATCTTGGATCACTAAAATAGAAAATGTAGAGTCTTGATCTTGAAGCTTGAGCCAATCCTTTGTCCTTAGCATCTTGAAGGGGTTCCACATCCTCTAGTCCATTCCACTCCATTGTTGAACTTATCTGAAACATACTAGGTAAAAGTGTTAGTCCAACAAGAGATATGTTGACATTAAATACCAAAACCACCCAGGGAGCACTTGTGCTTTCACCTAGCGCACCTTACTCTTCGTCTGAAATGTCTGCAACATAATACGTTGCAGCCCGAAACGGGTCAGCACATGGAATATGCTGGCAAAATAACACAGTAGAGCAGTGAATAGGTAAAAGTGAACACTACATGCATATATGGCTGGTGGAGGCTCTATGGTTATCATGTTTTTGCGAAAAGCCAATTTTTTCCTACAACAAAGGAATATATTTTGTTTAACTATCATGGTAGTTGAAACTTTGAGTAGGTTCCTCCAACTCAAACCCAATTAAACTATGTTAATAACCCAACAAATTAATTTAGAGTGATGAGATCAACATGACAATTCAAGAACCAGATACTCAAGATGTCCATAACCGGGGACACGGCTAACCATGATTAGTTTGTACACTCTGCAGAGGTTTGCGCACTTTTCCCCACAAGACTCAATCTCCTTTGCTGGATTTCTCGCACTACATGGTGTTTGAGAAACGGATGACAGAGACACAGTCTTTCAGAAGCATTAACTCTTTACTCTGGGTAGACAGTTACACCTACTTTCCCCTACATCTGCTAGCCTACCACTGAAAGAGGTCACACAACATACTCAACTATGCCAGAGTCCATAATGGCTTGTGGCTGCACATGGAAGTTTCTAGCATGAATAATCTTATAATCCCTTTGAGCCTGGGTGGCGAACCGTAGGATGATCACACAGGTACTCCGGGATATCCTAGGACAACACTGGATTCTCCAGGTGCCCGCAACCGATCCACCTAGATGTGTATTAAAGTAGCCACCTTAAGTTAACCATTAATTAACATCTCTCACATTTGTCATGGATCACTCAAACCAAACCACGTCTACGAGCATAGCATAACGTAGAAGTAACTCCCAAGGTTTAATAATAAGGACAATAGTTTCTACCTCATCAGCCACTTCCCAATACCCACATGTTAACAAACCTACTTATGCAATGTTTAAGGGTTGAAACTAATGCATAAAAACTAGGTAACAAAGGGGTATGGTTAAAGTGTTACTTGCCTTGCTGATGATCTGCAAACCCTAGAGACTCGTAGTAGCACGCTTCGCACTACGGAAATTCTATCGCAAACAAACAATAGCATACATAAGCACTCAAGCATAGATGCAAGGGTAAAACTCAAATAAAAAGACCCAAACTGAAAATTCAACTAAAGAGTTTCGATTTGCAAAAAGAATTGATTGAATCGGAGCTACGGAACTGAAACTACGATCAAGAAAACTTCAAATTAAAATCTGCTTGAAACCAAATTTTAAATTGCCAAAAACCATGTTCAAGTTGATTAATTGGAAAGAGGGGTTCAAGTCGAAGATTTTGGCGTTGGTTTCACTGGATTTGGACGAACGGGTGAAAAGGTGCGAGGGTTTCAAGATCAAGGGCTAATCTGCGATAAAAATAATCGTGGATAGGTCCCTGGCCGAAAATAAAATAAAAAGAAAAAAATCTATCGGACGAACCTCCGCTAACAGAGAAAAACGAACGAATGAGTGAACGTTCGTAGAATAGATCTAACCGAAGAAAACCGAAATAATGAAAAAAACTGAACTAATCTAGCGTTTACCAAAATAAACCGATGAGAACCGGAAAAAACCCGGCGGCGGCGGATCCGAACGGCGGCGGCTTCCGGCGAGGCGGCGTTGGCGGCATGGGGCGACAGCACGGGGCGGCGGGGCTGCAGCGGCGCGACGCGGAGCCAGCAGCAGGCGGCGGTGAACGCGGCGGCCGCGGCTGCTGCTGCTGCTTGCTGCTGCGGGCGGCGGGGCGGGACGAGGAAAGGCAGTGGGGCTTCGGCTCCTTTTTAAGGGGCCGGGGCTTCTTGGGGAGGGGGCGACGCGGGCAGCGATGCTGAGGAGTCCGAGCCCAGGCGGCGGCGGTCGGGATTCCCCCGAGCGGGGAAGGCGGCTGCGAGCGGTCCGGCTGGGCCTTCGGCCCAGTGCGGTCCGAAAGTTTTTTTTAAAACAATTCCGCCGAAAAGGAAAAATCCTAAATAAATATTAAAAAAGTTCTAAAAATGCCAAAAACAATTTTTGCTGTCTAGAGAAAATATTTAGAACAAAGTGAACATTTTTCTGGACTAATAATGCAATTTTGAAAAATGCATATTTTTCTAATTCAAATAAAATAGCAAATAAAATCCAAATAAAATATTTATTTGATTTTAAAATCTTTCCTCCAATATTTATTTTATTTTTGAGAAGTCATTATATCTCCTCTCTTTTATTTTTATATTGGAATATTTCAGAGAGAGAAATATTAAATCAAAATGATCCTCTTTTATAATTTGAGATAAATTCAAATATGAAAATAATGAAATCCCCAACTCTCTCTTTGGGTCCTTGAGTTGCTTAGGATTTTATAGGATCACAACGAACTGCAAATTACAATATGATATGCATATGATGACCTATGTATAACATTCCGAATTGAAAATTTGGGATGTTACAAACCTACCCCCCTTAAGATGAACCTCGCCCTCGAGATTCAGATTGGCTAGAAAATTGGTGTGGGTGGTCTTTCCGTAGGTCTTCCTCTCGCTTCCAGGTGGCTTCATCCTCAGTATGGTGGCTCCACTGAACTTTGCAAAACTTGATAACCTTGTTGCATGTAACTCGGCTGGCAAACTCGAGAATCTTGACAGGTTTCTCCTCGTAGGTCAAATCACTATCCAACTGAATTGCTTCCAGGGGCACTGTATCTCTCAGAGGAATATCGGCCATCTCAGCATGACACTTCTTCAACTGGGAAACATGAAACACATCATGACCTCCTGACAGTCCTTCGGGTAACTCCAACTTGTAGGCCACTTCTCCCATACGTTCCCAAACTCGATATGGTCCTACAAATCTCGGGGCTAACTTTCCTTTAGCTCCAAATCGTTTAACTCCTCGCAGAGGTGACACACAAAGATACGCTCTGTCTCTGATTTCATAGACTACCTCCTTGCATTTTGAATCTGCATAACTCTTCTGCCTGGATTGAGCTACCTTTAGTCTGTCGCGAATCAACTTAACCTTCTCTTCAAACTCTTTGATCAGATCTGGTCCAAACAACTGACGGTCTCCAACTTCATCCCACATTAAGAGTATCCTGCACCTCCTTCCATACAAGGCTTCGAAAGGTGCCATCTTCAAACTGGCTTGATAACTGTTGTTGTATGAGAGCTCCGCGTAAGGCAAATTATCATCCCAGCTGGATCCATAATCTAGCGCACAAGCTCTCAACATGTCCTCCAGAATCTGATTTACTCTCTCAGTCTGTCCATCTGTCTGCGGATGAAAGGCTGTACTGAATTCTAGCCTGGTACCAAAGTTTGGTGCAGCTCATGCCAAAACTTCAAGGTAAACTGTGTTCCTCTATCTGATACGATGGTCCTTGGAACTCCATGCAGACATACGATCCTGGTCATATATATATATCTTGTCCAACTTCGCACTCGTATAGGTGGTTTTTATTGGGATAAAGTGAGCCACTTTGGTAAAAGGATCCACTACTACCCAGATATAATCATATCCCGATCGGGTCCTGGGTAATCCGGTGATGAAATCCATGCCAAGCTTATCCCACTTCCATTCGGGTATCGGCATAGGCTGCAGTAATCCTGCTGGCTTATGATGTTCTATCTTCACTCTCTGACATACATCACATACGGCTACATACTCGGCAATAACCTTCTTCATACTAGTCCACCAGAAACGCTCCTTTAAATCCAAATACATCTTGGTGTTTCCTGGGTGTATCGAGTATGGCGACCCATGGGCCTCCTGAAGTATTAACTTCCTGATCTCTGAATCATTGGGTACATAAACACGGTCCTGAAACCATAAGGTTTCGTACTCATCCTCACGAAATCCTTTGGCTTTTCCTTCACTCATCTTCTCCTTTGTCTCAGCAATCTCCTTGTCATCCTTTTGAGCTTCTCGAATCCTTCCCGGTAATTTTGACTGAACCTCCATTGCTGCAACAAAACCTCTAGGAACTATCTCCAAACGAAGCTCCCTGAGATCTTCGGCTAACTCCTTTGGTAATCCTCCGCTTATCAGGGTATTGACATAACTCTTACAGCTCAAAGCGTTTTCTATGACATTGGCCTTTCCTAGGTGATAATGCAACTTCATATCGTAATCCTATATAAGCTCCAACCATCTCCTTTGCCTGAGATTCACCTCCTTTTGTGTGCAAATGTACTTCAAACTCTTGTGATCCATGTACACATCACAACGGTTTCCAATAAGAAAGTATCTCCAGGTCTTGAGTGCATGAACTACAGCTGCTAACTCCAAATCATGTGTGGCATAGTTCAACTCATGCAGTCAAAGCTATCGTGAGGCATATGAACAACTCTTCCGTCTTGCATAAGTACACCTCCAAGTCCTAGGCGAGAAGCATCGCAATACACTTGGAAATCCTTGCGTATATCTGGCAGAATCACCACTGGGGCTGTAACCAAACGTTTCTTCAGCTCCCGAAAACTTGCCTCACATTCATCTGTCCATTTGAACTTAGTGTCCTTCTTCAACAACTCCGTCATAGGGTTCGCAATCTTGGAGAAATTTTTAATGAATCTCCGATAATATCTCACGAGTCCCAGAAAACTGCGGATCTCTCCAACTGAGGTGGGTGCTAGCCAATCAGTGACTGACTGGACCTTGGTGGGGTCTACTGCTATACCTTCTCCTGATATAACATGTCCAAGAAATCCAACTTCCTTCAACTAAAACTCACATTTGCTGAATTTGGCATAAAGTTGATGTTCCCTGAGCTTCTCAAGAACTAAAGCAAATGCTCCTTGTGCTCCTCTTCATTCTTCGAGTATACCAAAATATCATCAATGAACACCATGACAAACTTGTCCAAGAACTCCATGAACACCTTATTCATCATACTCATGAAATAGGAAGAAGCATTCGTCAATCCAAATGACATAACCGTATACTCATATAGCCCTTACCTTGTGGTGAAGGTTGTCTTAGGTATATCCTGCTCTCGGATCTTCAGCTGGTGATATCCTGATTGCAGATCGATCTTGGAGAATACTTTAGCTCCTTGTAGCTGGTCAAACAAATCATTGATCGTCGGTAGTGGGTACTTGTTGTTGTTGTTGCCTTGGTTCTGGACTAGTAGCTGCATCAAGGCATTCTGCTGTTGGATCAACTGAGTGAGCTCCGGTGGGAAGAGAAATCCGGGGTCACGTCTCGGAGGCATCTGATGGGTTTAGAGGGGAGAGATTAGAATAGAATGAGGTCTAAATAGAGAGCACTACCTATATGCACATGAGATAACACATTCATATCACACCACTCAATTCAAACAAGGGAATACTATCGGCGTTCTGGGAACGGGGGTCCCTAGACTTGCCTGCCTGTGGCCCATGGCGTGGCTGAGCTTGCAGGCCTGTATGGCCCATCTTCATCAACAAGGCATTCAAGACCCTCGCGAGGGGCCAAGCCTCGCGAGGCAGACGACGCAAGACCTCCTCAGGAGCGGCCTCACCAGGCAGGCTCACGAGGGGCAGAGAGATCAAGGCGAGGCAAACCTCGCGAGGTCCTCGTGACGTGAGCCATGACGATCGAGACCAGGCGGGCGCAAGCACGCGCAGCGTCCTTGTTTCCTCTTTTGTGCCAAGGGGGCAAGCGCAGGCGCGAAGTGCCGAGGCATCAAGCAAATGTTTCCATATCGTTGCAATGAGACCAAGACCAGCAGGGCGACACAAGGAGGTCACCATGGAGCCCAAGACGGCGTCACCACCAGAGCCTTTTGCAGGCGAAGACCGCTTTTGTCAGGATAAGCTGTACTAGCTGTCCCCTTTCAAATTGGCCGTTGTTGGCTCCCTTCCCGCTCAATATTTGGGGAGAGGACCAGAGCCTATATAAGTAGAACTAGCCACCGCAGTAGAGGGCAAGTTAACCTGATCTAGAACCAGCTCTTAGACACAGGCCAAGCACAAGAACACCGCAACCTCAGGAGGTTGTTCTTCCGCTTTGTAATGTTTATCATCATCCCAAGAGGCAATCCACCACCACCACACTGGAGTAGGGCATTACACCACAACGGTGGCCCGAACCAGTATAAATCTTGTGTCTTTGTCTTGTGAGTTCGTCGAGTTCGTCCGTGAGATTTTAGCGAGCTAGGGAGTATAGTGGTAGGGAGGAAACCTTCGCGAGCACCCCAGTGCTCGAACCTCGAGGGTTTTGCCGGAACCCGTGATCATACAAACGACCTAACTACCGTTACAAGATAGTCGGACTACTACTATATACATAAGGGAATACTACTACTGATGTGGTGGTCATCTAGAAATTTTGATCGGTGGAAGACTCCATGATATCCGCTCCAGCTTTGTCTTTGTAATCATCATCACTACTGTTAGGGTCGGAGTTGGTGTCATCGATGATGATGTAGTCCTCGGGATGGTCGTCATCTCCTCCTGGCGTGGGGTCTCCCATGAATACTCCTAGCTTCTTTGTCAGGTTGTCATTCTTTTCTACTAGTATTGCGATTTCCTCCTCATATCCGTCGCGTGTAGCCTTGATTTCTTCTTCAAGCTCCATGTTCCTGGTCATCACCTTCTTCAGATCTATCATGCTTGCGCACATTTGGTTCTCCTGGTGACGAATGTGCTGGTTTAACTCCTGGATGAAAGCTGCAATGGACCTGTCCCTCCTGGTGATCTCCCATTGCTCATCTCGGCGCCCACATATCTGGTAGATGGCGTCCTTAAGATCCTTGTGATAAAATTCGCAGATGCGTCCCATGGCGATGTGGGTTGCCATGCTCTTTGCTAGACTCCAGGTAGGTGCATCAAAGGAAAACTCTATAGGCTCAGTAACTGGCGTGAATGTCCTCTACGAGCTCCTGTGCTACCAACCGGTCGACGACCTCTACGAGGACTGGCTCGACCGCATCGCCAAGCTCGTCCGCGCCGCAGGGGGCTCCCCTGCGCCATCCCTCTCTTCGCCTCACCCTCTGTCGTCTACGGGCGACGTAGCTCACGAAGCGCCTCCACCACCTCTTCACCAAGATGGCGCCTTGGCGCCAAGGCGCGCGGCTCCATGGTGCGACCCGCTGCGTCCCGCACCCGCGCGTGAAGAAAGAAGTTGTCAAGAAGTCCCTCGACCGCAAGAAAACACTCCGCCGCTCCTCGCACCACCGCGCTAGGACCGGCTGCTGCGGCAAGACCGTGCGCCACCTGTAGAGGCAGGGCACGAACCCCATCAAGACCAAGCTCAACCCCCAAGGCAGGCCCCGGTGACCACAGCCGGCTGCCGTGCTTTCACCCTTGAGCTGCGCAGCGTCGCCTGGCCGGTTAAGTTCAAGTCGGATCTGCCTCCTCGCTACGACGGCACCCCGACCCCGCGGAGTTCTTGCAGCTCTACGAGCTAAGCATCGAAGCGGCCAACGGCGATGAGAAAGTCATGGCGAACTGGTTTCCCATGGCTCTCAAGGATGGCACCCGCTCTTGGCTCCTGAACCTGCCTCCAGGCTCGATCTCCTCCTGGGACGAGATGCGCAACCGCTTCGTCGCCTACTTCCAGGGCACTCACGACCACCCGCCGGCCGCGGGTGACTTGCGCCGCGTCCAGCAACAACCAGGAGAGATCCTCCAGAAATACATCCAGTGCTTCAACAACATTCGTCTCAAGATCCCCAAGGTGACGGACGAGGCCATCATCTCTGCATTCTGTGATGGCGTCCGCGATGTCAAGACGAAGGAAGAGCTTGCTATCCACGAGGAGCTGTGCACGTGCCTGGAGTTGTTCAACCTCGCGACCAAGTGCGCAAGAGTTGAGGAGGGGTGCCTCTCCCTCCTTGAGCTCCCAGCCGCGGACCCGGAGGAGAAGAAAGCCAAGGCCAAGGACGTGAAGCGCAAGGGATCAGTCGTGCTCGCAGCGGAACTAGACACCAAGCATGGCAGAGACCAACCAGAGTCATCCAAGAGAAGCCGTCCATTCTGCGCCTTCCACAACCTGAACACCCACAACACCAGTGACTCACTACAAAAAAAAGACACATCCGTGACATTTTGGGCCAAACGAAAAAAATTTATGTCATACATATGACACTTCTATGATGATAATTGTGACAAAACTCGGTATCATCATAGATGTGGTGGGCTCCTATTTCTATGACAAAAAATCATGACAGAAAACAGGCTTTTCGTCCTGGGCGGGCCGGAGACGCAGCTGCATGACATTCTTTGGGCCGTCCATGACGGAAAAAATCATGGTAGAAGCGAGGGGGAGGAAAATTTCGGGGAGCTCCCGGTTACGGTGGGAGGTCGGGGGCCGAGCGATGCGCGTTTCTCTCATACACGTACGCGCGTGTGTGCAAGGCGTTGGCTCTAACTGAACCCAAGTGAGGCGTTAGGCTCTAACTGAACCTGTTGGGGATATTACTACTAGGCGTAAACCGGCCTACCTGGGCCGGGTTAACTTCATCAGTAGTTCAATGGTGTTAAATCCCAAAGAAGCAGATAAGGGCCCAAGGCCTGTAGTCGGTTTAAGACCTGTAGACGTAAACCGGCTTTATTTGTAAACTTGTATTGTAAGTTAGGAATAAGGAGAGACCAACCCGGATACGAGTATGAACCGGTGATTGGGACTCTGTGAACCGACGGGCGTCACCCATGTATATAAGGGGACGACCCGACGGCGGTTCAAGGACAGACAACAACAACTCGAGACTTAGGCGAAGCTTGTTTGCTCCCTAGTCATCGAAACCCCATCAATTCCATCACAACTAGACGTAGGCTTTTACCTTCATCGAAGGGGCCGAACTAGTATAAAAACTCTCTGCGTCCCTGTGTCCGCTTTAACCCCTTCAGGCTAACCCGTCGCGATGGCTCCACGACTAAGTCCTTTCACTAAGACATCTGTCGTGACAAAACCACGACAGTTGGCGCCCACCATGGGGCTATCGCACGATGGTTTCAAGTTCTTGGAGGGCCGCTTTGAAGGACTCAAGGGCTATGCTGTGGGCCGGATGACTAAGAGTCGTCGCGGCAAGCTCTACATCGACGATGCAGGCTGGGGCCCCGAGGCCGGCTCAATTGAGTATGGGTACCGGGTCCCCTTTGGTGGCATACACGTTTTCATCGGGAAGATCGGTGAACCGGGCCGTGAGCCGGACATCTGCACCGACCTCGTCGAGACGGCTCAGCGTGCGCGATCTGCCCAGGTTAAACCAGCCGTGAAGCGTGCCTTCATGGGAGTCATCCATGGAGGAAGTTATGAGGATAGATCAGAATCTGGTGGCGAGACCGTCGTTTACTCCGGCGATGAGTCGTCAACCGGAGAAACTGAATCTCTATATCAGCTACAAGATGGACGGATTGGGGGCTGTTCCGATGGTGACATTATTCCGGACCCCTCCGATCTGCCCAACTGGGTTGGAATATTCATGGCCGGCACGCAAGCAACGCTTCATTCTTGAACCGCTGCGGCAATGTTCACCGGTTCAGTAGCGGCGACGGCTGCTGGGGCAGGAGGCTCTGTGCGCCCGCCGGCTCAAGTTTTATCGGATCTGTTCGATGCGTTGGCTGCGCTCATGGCGGAGGCTAACCCGGCGGATCAGGACGCTCACAACGCGAAGATTGCAAAAGTGAGGGAGCAAATCACTCAGGCTAAAGCGGACCTAGCAGCTGAAGACGCCAGGATGACTTCAGAGCGGGCCACTTTAGATGCACTGGCCTACAGGCTCATGTTGGACCAGAACGCGTCGCAGGAAGTCATGAGGAGGAAGTACCGATCTCGTCTGCCTTCGGTCTTCGAAGCCAGAGACCTCTTCAACACCCCCGGAGAGGGAACCAGTAATCCGCCAGTGGTAAACTGGGCGGAAGCACCTGGGACGGGCGCGCCGGTCCAGCCCCGTTTAATAGATCTGACCCGTCATAATACTGGTGTACCTCAGGCTGTGCCAACACCTCCGGGTCACTACTCCAACCCGATGGACAACCTTGTTGCGGCTGCTGCATGGCTGGAGGCCATTCCAATTGAAGGTGATTTGCCACAGGCGGTAGAGACGCGCCGGGTCAAGGAGCTCCTTAGGACAGCTTTGGTCCAACAGGAAGCATATTCGTACAGCCGCGACCGGATCCACTCAACCCCTCGTCCGAGCCGGAGCTATAGCAGGCATATGGATGAACCGGTCGTGTCAAGTAATGCACGACAAGGAGCGCCCCGTGGTAACAACCCGGCAGGTGGTGTCGATAATGCTCAGGAAGTGGTGGACCGGGCCCGAGCGCGCAGGGAGGCCGAGTTAGCGGCACAGTATCAAGATCATCAGCTTACGCCAGTTCGTCCGACCACCATGGTCGAGACTGGAGTTACCTCTAGTGCTTTGGGGGTGCCTTGCCTTGTTCCCGCTTTACGCAATGTGCGCCTGCCCAAGGATTTCAAGGGCCCGCGCAAGGTACCAAATTATACGGCGGATCAACCTCCAGAGACATGGGTGGAGAGCTATGAGATGGCCATGGAGATGCTTGATGTGGATGATGTGGCGTGTGCAAAGTATTTCACCATGATGCTTGAAGGAACGGCCCGTACGTGGTTAAAAAGCTTACCGACCAATTCTATCAGTTCACGGGCCCAGTTACGAGCCCAGTTTATCAGTAATTTCAAAGACACGTGTAAGCAGCCGATGTCGATAGTAGATCTAGCTTCCTGTGTCCAGGAGGAAGGATAATCAACGACGCATTGGGTGCGCCGGGTCTCGCAAGTTCTGCATTCATCAGACTGCATCAACGCTAACACCGCGGTTATAACCCTGGAAGGCAATTGCCGGTTTGGGCCCCTAAAGCTGAAGTTAGGGCGGATGAAGCGCCACTGCACTGACATAGGGACTCTCATGGGCGCTTTGGTAAAGTATGCTGATTCTGATAGTACCAAGGATCCCGAGTCTGATGATGACAAGACAGGGAAGGGAAAGAAGAACGACAACTCCAAAGGTCAGCAACATCACTCGACAGGTAATGGTGGTGGAGGCAAGCGCAAAGCGGATGGCAACATGGACTTCGTGGCTAATACCAACGCGCAGGACAAGGGCCAGCGACGCGAGGGTAAACCGCAGAATCATAGTGGAGCGCCTAACCCTAACCCGGACCGCCTAAATTATCTATTGAACCAGCCCTGTCCGAAGCATGGGACGAAGGAGGTGCCAGCAAACCACCTTTGGAAGGATTGTTACATTATGCAGGAGTTAAAAAATTCTAATGCTTTCCGGTATGATCACGCCTCTGGCGGTGGCTCAGGATCTGGGTCGGATTACGGTGGAGGAAATTCCGGGTCAGGATTTAATGGTAATCCGGGCGGACATAGTAATCAAAATAATCAGAGTAGCCAAGGTGGTTACAACCAGCAGCAGCAACAGTCGGGTTACCAGAGCAACCCAAAGCAGTTGAATAGTGGGCAGTACCATGTCTTCACCACTAGCTTAGACAAGCGAGACCGGAAGGTTCAGAAGCGGGCAGTCAACTCTGTTGAACCGGCTGTGCCCCGTTACTTACGCTGGTCTGAGCAGCCAATCATATGGAGCAGAGAGGATCACCCACCCCGGGTTGATAACCCGGGTCAGCTAGCATTGGTGGTGGCACCTCAGGTGGGAGGTTATAAGTTCACCAAGGTACTCATGGACGGAGGGAGCAACATTAATATCTTGTACTATGAGACCTTCCGTCGTATGGGACTGACAGATAAAAATCTCAAACCGTCCAATACGGTGTTCCATGGTGTGGTACCTGGCAAATCAGCATATCCTGTTGGTAAGATAGCTCTGGAAGTGGCCTTTGGAGATGATCATGATTCCAGGACGGAGACGCCGATGTTTGAAGTGGTAAAAATCCAAAGTCCGTATCACGCCCTGTTTGGGCGACCAGCCTACGCCAAGGTCATGGCACGGCCTTGTTATGTGTATTTGCAGCTCAAGATGTCGGGTCACAAGGGGACAATAATGGTTCATGGAAGCCGTAGAGTCGCTTTGGAGTGCGAGGAAGGAGATGCGGCCTACGCAGAGTCGGTTTGTGCCACCGAGGAGCTGAAATTTTATAAAGACAATGTTGATCCGGCAGATA
Source organism: Aegilops umbellulata (assembly GCA_032464435.1). NCBI lineage: Eukaryota > Viridiplantae > Streptophyta > Magnoliopsida > Poales > Poaceae > Aegilops > Aegilops umbellulata. The sequence continues at coordinate 280,331,749 of CP136056.1, read as the reverse complement.
TGACTCCATTGAAGAAGCCAACTACGGAGCATGATCCGGCCTTGAAGTTCAAATGGGCAGCTGAGACTAAGCTTATTGACTTCGTGCCTGGCGATTCGTCCAAGCAGTTCAGCATCAGTGCCAATTTCGATCCGAAATAGGAAAGCGCGCTCATCGAGTTCATCCGTGAGAATCGGGACATTTTTGCACGGAAGCCTTCTGACATGCCAGGTGTACCGAGGCAACTCGCTGAGCACACTCTTAATGTGGATCCTAAATACAAACTGGTGAAACAGTTCCTCTGCCGGTTTAACGAAGAAAGACGCAAAGCTATTGGAGAAGAGGTAGCCAGGCTTTTGGCAGCTGGTTTTATTGTGGAAGTTTTTCACCCTGAGTGGCTTGCTAATCCGGTGCTGGTCCTTAAGAAAAACGGCACCTGGCGTATGTGTGTGGATTACACAGACCTTAATAAGGCTTGTCCAGCAGATCCTTTTGCCCTCCCCTGTATTGATCAAATCATTGATGCTACGACGGGTTGCGAGCATTTGAGTTTTTTGGATGCATATTCTGGTTATCATCAGATCAAAATGGCAGTTAAGGACCAGGAGAAGATGGCGTTCATCACTCCCTTTGGAGCCTTCTGCTATGTGTCTATGCCCTTTGGGCTCAAGAGTGCCCAGGCAACCTATCAACGGTGTGTACAAAATTGCCTTCACAGGCAGATTGGATGTAATGTACATGCTTACGTGGATGATATTGTGGTTAAGTCAAGGAAGAAGGAGACTCTGGTTGACGATTTGAAGGAAACCTTTGGTAACCTGAGGACGTACAAGATGATGCTCAATCCGGCCAAATGTGTTTTTGGTGTACCGGCAGGCAAGTTATTGGGTTTTCTGGTGTCCAACAGGGGAATTGAGGCTAATCCGGAGAAGATCATAGCCATCACCTCCCTGGCTAAACCGAAGTGTATCAATGACGTTCAACGTTTGGCTGGTCGGATTGCCGCGTTGAGCCGGTTTATCAGCCGCCTTGGTGAGAAGGCAATTCCTTTGTATCAGATGTTGAAGAAGACGGATCAGTTCGTCTGGAGTTCCGCTGCTGATAAGGCATTTGAGGACTTAAAGCGGCAATTGGCCAACCCGCCTGTGCTTGCCGCTCCCGTTGACAAGGACCCGCTACTGCTATATGTTGCTGCTAACGCTCGCGCAGTCAGTGTGGCTATTGTGGTGGAGCGGAAGGAGGCAGGCAAGGAGCATCCGGTTGAGCGTCCGGTTTACTATATTAGTGAGGTACTTATTGAATCCAAGCAAAGGTATCCACATTGGCAGAAGCTGGTATATGGAGTTTTCATGGCAAGCCAGAAGCTGAAGCAGTATTTCCAAGGGCACCCCATCATAGTTATCAGTTCTGCTCCCTTAGGCAATATCATCCAGAACCGGGAAACGACTGGCCGGATTGCCAAGTGGGCTATAGAGCTTGGGCCGCACGGGTTGAAGTACGTGCCCCGAACGACGGTGAAGTCTCAAGAACTTGTTGATTTCATCAATGATTGGACGGAGTTGCAAGCACCTCAAGAGAAGCCGGATCACACATATTGGACCATCCATTTTGACGGATCCAGGCAATTGGAGGGCTCGGGGGCTGGAGTCGTATTAACTTCCCCACGAGGTGACAAGTTTTGTTACGTTCTCCGCTTAATGTTCCCTTGTACTAACAATGCAGCTGAGTATGAAGCCTTGCTCCATGGTCTCCGGATGGCTAAGGAGATGAATCTAAGTCGGGTTAAGTGCTTCGGTGACTCGGACCTAGTGGCTCAACAGGTGTCCGGCACTTGGGATTCCAAGGACCCACTTATGGGTGCATATCGTCGTGAGGTGGATATTGTTGCAGGTCACTTCAAGGGTTATCAGGTGGACCACGTGGACCGTCGGAAGAATGAAGCGGCGGACGCTTTAAGCCGGTTGGGCTCTCAACGTAGACCGGTCCCGCCTAATGTTTTTCTTGATGTGCTACACAACCTGTCGGTCAAGCTCCCTGGTGAAGCGGATTTGGCTATTCCTGATCCGGAGGCTCAATTGGTGGCAGCTCTACACGTCATTCCGGATTGGACGCTTCCTTATCTTGTGTACATGAACCGGGGCGAGCTACCAGAGGACGAAACCTTGGCCCGACAGATAATTCGGCGATCCAAGTCTATGACTATTGTTAATGGCGAATTGCATCATTGCGGTGTGTCAGGGGCGTTTCAACGCTGCGTGTCTCCTGAGGAAGGCTGTGAAATTTTGCGTGAGATCCACGAAGGAGATTGTGGTCATCACGCCGGTTCAAAATCTTTGGTGGCTAAAGCGTTCCGCCATGGTTTTTATTGGTTAACTGCTCATGCTAATGCGGAGGATCTGGTCAAACGATGTGACGGTTGCCAAAAGTTTTCAAGACGCGCTCATGTGCCGGCTCAAGAATTGAGGATGATTCCGATCACTTGGCCGTTTGCAACTTGGGGGCTGGATATGGTTGGGCCTTTCAAAAGGTCCAAGGATAAGAAGACCCACCTCCTGGTGGCGGTTGACAAGTTTACAAAGTGGGTGGAGGCAGAACCTGTTAGCAAGTGTGATGTGGCCACGGCGGTTCAGTTCATCAAAAAGGTGATTTTCCGGTTTGGCTTTCCACATAGTATCATCACAGATAATGGTACCAATTTTTCCAAGGGGGCCATGAAGGAGTTCTGTGAATGTGAGCACATCCGGTTGACGTTTCATCAGTAGCCCACCCACAGTCCAATGGTCAAGCAGAAAGAGCTAATCAAGAGATCTTGAGAGGCATCAAACCGCGGCTTATGGTTCCTTTGCAGAGGACACCGGGTTGTTGGGTAGAAGAGCTACCATCTGTGTTATGGAGTATCAATACTACGCCCAACAGATCCACAGGATACACACCGTTCTTCATGGTCTACGGAGCAGAGGCGATTCTTCCCAGTGATATCCGTCATGACTCGCCTCGTGTAGCAGCTTATGTTGAAGCGGACAATGAGACGACACGACGACATGCTTTGGACCTGTTGGATGAGAAGCGTGACATAGCAGCTGCCCGCTCGGCGATTTACCAACAAGATCTTCGTCGTTATCACAGTCGCCGAGTCAGAACCAGAACCTTTCAAGAAGGAGATTTGGTGCTTCGGCTCATTCAAGATCAGACTGATATGCATAAGTTATCCCCACCTTGGGAGGGACCTTTCGTGGTCAGCAAGAATCTGCACAACGGGTCATACTATCTGATCGATATTCGAGAGCATAAAGACTCACGTACATCAGAGGAGGAGACCAACAGGCCGTGGAACATAGCTCATCTTCGGCCTTACTATACCTGAGCCATCGGCTCTACTTATGTACATATTATGACAAGTGTATATATTATGATTAATATAATAAACCGGAGCCTCAGCTAAAGCGGGGTATCTGTTCTTTTACATCATGTGTGGTTACATGGAGCTGTTCTGTCTTAAAGCGGCCTCCGGTTTACCCCTTGAAAGTTTTATAAACAACACTTGGGGACTTGGTCATGTCCGAACCAATGCAACACCTTTTGATAGGCGAAAGCCACCAGATCACTTGGGGACATGGTCAAGTCTGAACCAGTCACGCCTCTTGATCGGCCTAAGGCCAAAGAATCACTTGGGGGCTTGGTCGAACCCAAACCATTGCCACACCTCTTGATCGGCGTAATGCCACGGTTTCATTTGGTGACTTGGCTGACTTGAACCATAGCTACACCTATCGGGAGCTTGGTCGTGTCCGACCATGGTAACACCATCTGATCGGCTCAATAAAGCCTCTTTTTGCAAACGTTTTTATCATTGCCTTTTCTTTCAACATTTTTCTTACTGTTGCTTTGCGTTTTTTAAACCGGCAACGTTTTAAACCGGTTCAAACTGTCAATCGACGGAACACGGTCCATTTTTAATCCGGAGATTATTTGCCCGGTTTGACTTTTTCTGTTAACATCCCATTATGGAGTAGCAGGGTGTTTTTCATAACCCGGCATGGTTTACATGGTAAACCGGCATTGTATACACAGGAGATGTTTTCTCCATTGACGGTATAGGTTTATAAACCTCCGTTTCAAGATTGGCTAAGCCAACTTCATGCCCAGCGATGGCAGGTATTTTGTATCACAAAGTTTGATCATATACCTCAATTTCATTGCATATATATATATATATATATATATATATATATATATATATATATATAAATATATATATATATATATATATATATAAAGGTTATAAAGCGGCTGGCGGTACAGCCGCCGCGGCAGTTTAAGATTTTGTGATTGCAGGAAATATAGATTGAAGGTTTCGCCCATTCAAACGAAAGTATCAGTGCCTATGCATGAAGGCATCTCAGAAGCAGGAGTATTGGCTATCCTATTACAAGCCAACATGGTGCCCAAATAAGATCATTGTTTTCTTGGCAGAATATAAAAAAGCAGCCATTTAAACCGGCCTCCGGTTCAAGCTTGGTCACCGCCCCGATCTGATGGTTGTGGGTCCTCCTGCGCTGTTTCAGCTTCTTGTTCCCTACCCAGTGGCTGGAAATCAACAGTGGTCCAGTCGATTCCCATTAGGGCTTGAAAGACAGCTTCATCATGGATCAGTGATGATAGTTCAATATCAGGAGCGTAAGTATGCTTACGGATTGGAGGGATCAGATTCTCCGCTTCAGGAATTGGTGCAGCCACTCGTTTATTCTGGTTGTTATATTGAGCTTGATAATGCGACAAGTCTGCCTCTTCCACCAATTGGCAAGCTAGAGGGCACACCGCCCGATTTATCGCTCTCAGGTCATCCTCATTGAACTCCGAACCATCTTCCTTCAAACTGGGATAACCTTGAACTGCCTCAACAGGATCGAAATCCGGCACCCATGCTTTTGCCCGGATTAAGGCATTGATGGCACCGGTCCGAGCAGCAGATTTCTTCAGCTCTACAATACGGGCGGGAAGCATTGACAACCTCTTAAGAGTATCTTGAATTAAAGAGGGCGCCGGATTGTTATGTGATGCAGTAGAGATGATCCGCTGCACTCCAGTATACAGCTGTTCGATTAATGTATAGGCGGCCTTCAATTTTATCCGAACATCTGACCGCAAGTGACCAATGCGTGTACCTACAACATTACAAAGAGTTCACAAACCGGACCTATCATAGGAAGGCCAAATTATTACAGAAGTCAAAGGAAGCTTACCAAAGATGGCGGCAGTCATGGCATGCACTTGCCGCTTTACGCTGGTTAGCTCATCTACCACCGGTTTAAGGGCAGCTTCAGCAGTTTCAATTTTCTTGGTCAAAGCGGCCTTCTTAGTGGCCCAATCCGCCCGCTCTTTGTTGAAGCCCTCCTTCAGCTGTTCCATGACGCTTAAAGCGCTGGTCAATTCCTCTTACGCCTTTGAGGTTTCAGCTTGTTGGGATTTCAAATTTTCTTAAAGATCGGTGAGTTGGCTTTCTTTGGTTTTCAGCTCAGCCTGCATACAGACAGTCATATGATTTAACAAACGGTACAAGAATTGAAGTACCAACCACATAACAAGTTATGCACTTGGCACTTGGGGGCTAATGCATATTTGATCTTCATCTGTCAATTGATTGCAAAGTCCCAAGTTCAATACAAGTATTCAACTTGGCACTTGGGGGCTAATGGCTATTTGCTCAAATAAGTTCTGATGCTGCCACATTAAACTACTTAAGTGCCCGGTTTAACTACATTAAGTTGAACCGGCCCTTGGGGGCTATATCAGTGAATTTCGAAGCATTCAGATTTATATTAGTAAGTCCCGGTTTGAAAGAGGATTGCAAAACCGGCCCTTGGGGGCTAGGAGAGTTAACAAAATTGAAGTATCCAAGCAGGAAACAGCACATGGAAGTTACCTCAAATTTTACCTTCATCATATTCACCAGGCCGGCTTCATAGTCACGGCTGGTGTACAGCCGGTTCAAGTAGCCGGAATGAAGATCTTGGGTATTCAGAGCAGCGTAAGTCGCCAGATCAACATTCCACTTGCCCTTGCTCATAGTAGCGAATTCTTCTTTGGCAGTATGTCTGGATAAGGCGACCGGATTACTTGGTTCAGTACGGCCAATGCCAGTAATCACAACATCATCATCCTTGGCATCACCGGTTTGACCAAGGGCAGTTGGTTTACTAGCAGGCCGGGTTGGACTGGTGGATTTCTCAATCCGGATGGGGCTTCCGGGCTGGTCAGCAGGCCTTTCTTCGGCAATAACATCATCACCTTGCAGTGGGGGTCGTTGGGTATATCTTCGCGAATGACCGCTTAAGGATCCGGTGTTTTATCCGGTTCAGGAATGGCATCCTCCTCGGCCGCTTTATCCAGGCGGGCCTTCTTGCTTGGCCTAGGCTTGGCCCTACAAGGAGTAATCAAAATCAAATACAACATATGTTCCAACGTGATGTATCAGAAATATTATGATAAGTATGGCTTACCCAAGCACCATCTTGAGCGGTGGCAGCTGAGTAGCTGATGACTCGCCAGAGGATGAGTGGGAAGTAACCTGATAATCGGAGTCAGACGGATTAAGAGGTTGACGAAAACAGCCCGCTTTAGGACAAGCACTGACAAGCAAATTAGAGACCTCTGAACGGCGTTTCCGAACCTGACTGTTCGGTAAACCGCCGGAGGTAACTACTTGGCCGCTGTGCCTGGTTGTGCGGCGAGCTTCGTGCTGTTGGGTCTTCATAAGAAATTTGGGATCCAAGTAAGCAAGAGGATGAGAAAATTTAACTTTCCGGTTTGCCTGACGGATTTTTAGTGAAGGCAAAGGGCTCGAATCAGAAGAGAGAGTAATTACCTCTACAACATCAGCATGACTAGCTTCGGCATCATCCTGACAAATATTATCATCAATAAGGCGTGTGAAAAGTAAGCCAAGTGAATCAAGTTCTACCTCAAGGTCCGGATTACCCACATCGTCATCAGCGGGTGGATCAGAGGATGCAGTGGTTTTCCTCTTATGAGCAGGCCTCTTAATGACTTTGGTTTTTGGCTGGGTTGGTCTTTCCGGTTTGTCTGGTTTCTCCTGCGAAAGCTTCTTGCTCCAAAACGGATCATTGCCATGTTTCAACAGATATTGGTGTCAAATAATAGACAGATATAGCAATGTCAGGATCAATGAAAGGTGAAATTAAAAACTTACAACTAGCGGTTTGTTGGTGGCGCAGAAAGGAAGCAGGCCGGTTCGGGCACAGATGTGTTCCGGTTCGTTCAACATTTTCTTCACAGCTTCTGTGACTTCTTCGTCGGTGAGCTGGATGTTCATGTGTCGCAGTGGGTCGTCAACACTGCCTGTATATTCGCACATCAAACCGGAGCGTTGACTAAGGGGCAGTATGCTCCATGATATCCAACAACGAGCGAGATCAACTCCTGTTAAACCATTGGCCATAAAGGCTCTGAGCTTGGACAGTTGAGGAGCATATTTACTCCTCTCCTTGGCAGTCAACCTTTGTGGAAAGGGGTGCGTATTGCTAAGCCGCTCCGGACGAAAGCCAGGCAAGGGATTTTCATTAGCAGGGGAGGTGTCTTTGCAATAGAACCATGATTGATTCCATTCTTGGGGATGGCTGTGCAGTTTTGCGTGAGCGTAAGTGACCTATTTCCTTTTCTGAATCGCCATACCACCCAATTCCATATTGGAACCATTAGTTAATTCTGTGCGGCTGTTTAGATGAAAACAATCTCTGAATAACTCGACTGTGGGTTCCTCTTGAAAGAACACCTCACAGAGTACTTGGAAATGGCATATGTTGGTGACAGAATTGGGGCCAGTATCTTGCGGGCGGAGTTGGAAATTGGCCAAGACATCCCGGTAGAATTTTGAACCGGGCGGACTAAAACCTCGGGCTAAGTGGTCTGCGAAAACGACAACCTCTCCTTCTTGAGGTGTGGGAGGACATTCTTTGCCAGGGACCCTCCAATGGATGGTGTTTTTGCTGCTTAAAGCGCCAGTCGGGACTAAGTTGTTCAGTTGAGTTTCTGTGACGCGAGAAGGAGCCCAGTTGCACTCATATACTTGTTTGGCCATGGTGAAGTCTACAAAATAAATGATTCCGGTTCAAGATTGTGTTGGGTAAAAGTATACACCGGTATGAACAATGTTAAACCAGAGGTAACTGTATCTAAACCGGAGTTCTATGAAGCGGCATCGTATTGCTAACGAGTTCTGGCGGTTCAACAAGGGGACTAATGGTATATACCTGTTTATTAACTTTTTCTATATTAAGTTAAACCGCCTGATCTAAACATTGAAAGCAATTGAGGTTGCGGATGGCTAAGTATGCAGAAACAGGTTTCACAAGGTCTTATTACAGCAATGGATCTGAAACAAGTTCAGAAAAGAAGACAAAATATTCAAAGACTTAAAGCAGAGCGGAAGTGAATCAATGGGCAGATATATAGATGAGATCTATGGACTCGAGCATGAAACTACAGGCGGATGCTAAAAGCTACTGCTAATCAGAGCAGGGTTTCACAAATCTATCCAGGAGTCTGGGTACGAGCATGAACAAGCGATGAACACGACAAGAACACGAAACCCTAAGAATAGATCTATGCTAAGAAGAATAGAAGGCTTACCAGAATCGAGGAAGATGCGGAAAGCTACCGCAGTGCTCTAGTACGTTCAGGTTGATGCAGCGGCCCAAGACGGTGCATAGGTCAATGGCGGCGGCGGAGCTCCGAGGCTGGCGACGCGAGGAAGACGAAGGGGAGAAAAGAAATGACCCTTCGGTCTTATTTATAAGGCAAGAGACACATGTCAGGCGCGTGAATCAAGGAACCACAAATCTTGGAGACGGAACTGTCGCCTCGGTTATTGCGGATTCATTAAACAAAGAAGATATCATGAATGTTATCTTTATGATGACGTCATGCCGGTTTACAGCAACCAGAGAAGATGACATCACGACAGTTCAACGACTACAAGAAGATGTTGAAGACGAAGATTTTTTGCTAAGGATTGACATGAACCCATTCAAATCAATCTAGGGCCTAATGTTGGGGATATTACTACTGGGCGTAAACCAGCCTACCTGGGCCGGGTTAACTTCATCAGTAGTTCAAAGGTGTTAAAGCCCAAAGAAGGAGATAAGGGCCCAAGGCCTGTAGTCGGTTTAAGACCTGTAGCCGTAAACCGGCTTTATATGTAAACTTGTATTGTAAGTTAGGAATAAGGAGAGACCAACCCGGATACGAGTATGAACCGGTGATTGGGACTCTGTGAACCGACGGGCGTCACCCGTGTATATAAGGGGACGACCCGGCGGCGGTTCAAGGACAGACAACAATAACTCGAGACTTAGGCGAAGCTTGTTTGCTCCCTAGTCATCGAAATCCCATCAATTCCATCACAACTAGACGTAGGCTTTTACCTTCATCGAAGGGGCCGAACTAGTATAAAAACTCTCTGCGTCCCTGTGTCCGCTTTAACCCCTTCAAGCTAACCCGTCGTGATGGCTCCATGACTAAGTCCTTTCACTAAGACATCTGTCGTGACAAAACCACGACAGAACCCGAGCGATTGCACTGCAGGCTACGCGTTACTGAACCCAAGCGATCGATCGATGGCTGTTAACTAAACCCGATCGAGCGATTCCTTTGCTACTGCTGCTAACTGAAGCCGATCGATTAGATGAACAGTGAGCGTTGCGGGGGATGGGGGGTTGGATGAACAGTGAGTGGTGGCGTTGCCTCTGGATGAACAGGACCCCGTGGTGTGGAGGGCTCGATGAACAGTAGACGGTGGAGGGGTGCCTGTGGAGGGGTGGTTGAACAGGACCCCATGGTGTGGATGGCTGGATGAACAGTAGACGGTGGAGGGGTGCCCGTGGAGGGGTGGTTGAACAGTAGCCGGTGGAGTAGCGCGCGGTGGAGGCTGGATGAACAGGAGCTCGTGGAGGCTGGAGGAGGTCGACTGTAGCCCGTGGAGGCTGGAGGAGGTCGACGGTGGAGATGAACAATATCCCGTGGAGTCCCGTTTTGCGGTACGCCACACCCCTCCCGATGAACAGGACCCCCGTTTCGACCGTAGGAGATCCGTTTCCTCCGTTTTGCGGTACGCCACACCCCTCCCGATCAACAGGACCCCCTTCCGAACGTAGGAGGTCCGTTTCCTCCGTTTTGTGGTACGCCAGACCTTATTTCCATCGCCTATTCCATCCAAGCCCTCCCGATGAACACGACCACGCATTCCGTTCTGACCCAGCCGGTTGGCTCCCACGCGTTTCGTTGCCTCTCGATGAACACGACGCATTCCGTTGCCTCCCCATGAACATGACGCATTCCGTTGCCTCCCCATGAACATGACGACGATGCTGTCTCTCCATTCCGACCCAGCCATGTACACGAGCCCTGGCCGTACGTATGCGCGAGTAGGCGTTCGAGACCCCGCCCGTATGTACACATACGTGGCCGTATTTTCTTTCTTGCACCCTGGCCGCTGTACGTACGTGTACATGCTACGTGCGCGCCTCTACTATGACACGTACGTGCCTCTACGATGACACGTGTGCGCCTCTACATCCACCAGTATATATGTACATACACGTTCGTGACCAGAATGACAACGCGACGTACGCTTCGACCAGGTGGGTCCGACTGTCAGGCACTTCCTTGCGTGCGAAGATGTAGATGGTGGGTCGCAGCAGTCAGGGGGCGAATTGTTTTTTTTTTGCCCGGACGCACTTCCTTGCGTGCGAAGATGTAGCTGGTGGGTCCCAGCAGTCAGGGGGGCGAATCGTTTATTTTTTGCCCGGACGCACTTCCTTGCGTGCGAAGATGTAGCTGGTGGGTCCCAGCAGTCAGGGGGTGATGTCTACTACACAACCTTCTTCTTGTAGACATTGTTGGGCCTCCAAGTGCAGAGGTTTGTAGGACAGTAGCAAATTTCCCTCGGGATGACCTAAGGTTTATCAATCCGTAGGACGCGTAGGATGAAGATGGTCTCTCTCAAGCAACCCTGCAACCAAAGAACAAAGAGTCTCTTGTGTCCCCAACACACCCAATACAATAGTAAACTGTATAGGTGCACTAGTTCAGCAAAGAGATGGTGATACAAGTGCAATATGGATGGTAGAAATAGGTTTTTGTAGACTGAAAATATAAAAACAGCAAGGTAACAAGTGGTAAAAGTGAGCGTAAACGGTATTGCAATGATAGGAAACAAGTCCTAGGGTTCATACTTTCAGTAGTGCAAGTTCTCTCAATAATAATAACATAGTTGGATCATATAACTATCCCTCAACATGCAACAAAGAGTCACTCCAAAGACACTAATAGCGGAGAACAAACGAAGAGATTATGGTAGGGTACGAAACCACCTCAAAGTTATTCTTTCCAATCAATCCATTGGGCTATTCCTATAAGTGTCACAAACAGCCCTAGAGTTCATACTAGAATAACACCTTAAGACACAAATCAACCAAAACCCTAATGTCACCTAGATACTCCAATGTCACCTCAAGTATCCGTGGGTATGATTATACGATATGCATCACACAATCTCAGATTCATCTATTCAATCCAACACAAAGTACTTCATAGAGTGCCCAAAGTTTCTACCAGAGAATCACGACGAAAACGTGTGCCAACCCCTATGCATAGGTTCATGGGAGGAACCCGCAAGTTGATCACCATAACATACATCAAGTGAATCACATGATATCCCATTGTCACCACAGATACGCACGGCAAGACATACATCAAGTGTTCTCAAATCTTTAAAGACTCAATCCGATAAGATAACTTCAAAGGGAAAACTCAATCCATTACAAGAGAGTAGAGGGGGAGAAGAAACATAAGATCCAACTATAATAGCAAAGCTCGCAATACATCAAGATTGTCCCAAATCAAGAACCCGAGATAGAGAGATCAAACACATAGCTACTGGTACATACCCTCAGCCCCGAGGGTGAACTACTCCCTCCTCATCATGGAGAGCGCCGGGATGATGAAGATGGCCACCGGTGAGGGTTCTCCCCCCCTCCGGCAGGGTGCCGGAACAGGGTCCCGATTGACTTTTGGTGGCTACAGAGGCTTGCGGCGGCGGAACTCCCGATCTATTCTCCGTTCTGGAAGTTTTAGGGTACATGAGTATATGTGGGTGCAGGGAGTACGTCGGTGGAGCTTCGGGGGCCCCACGAGGCAGGGGAGGGCGTGCTCCCCACCCTCGTGAGCACCTCCCTTTGCTCCTGACGTGGGGTCCAAGTCCATCCGGTAGCTTTCCTTCCAAAAATAACTTCTCCAGTTGATTTCGTTCCGTTTTGACTCCGTTTGATATTCCTTTTCTTTGAAACACTAAGATAGGCTAAAAACAACAAATCTGGGTTGGGCCTCCGGTTAATAGGTTAGTCCCAAAAATAATATAAAAGTGGATAATAAAGCCCAATATTGTTTAAAACAATAGATAATATAGCATGGAGCAATCAAAAATTATAGATACGTTGGAGACTTATCAAGCATCCCCAAGCTTAATTTCTGCTCGTCCTCACGTAGGTAAATGATAAAAAAGATAATTTTTGATGTGGAATGCTAGTTGGCATAATTTCATTGTAATTCTTCTTAATTGTGATATGAATATTCAGATCCGAAAGATTCAAGACAAAAGTTCATATTGACATAAAAACAATAATACTTCAAGCATACTAACAAAGCAATCTTGTCTTCTCAAAATAACATGGCCAAAGAAAGTTATCCCTACAAAATCATATAGTCTGGCTATGCTCTATCTTCACCACAGAAAGTATTTAAATCATGCACAACCCCGATGACAAGCCAAGCAATTGTTTCATACTTTAACATTTCAAAACTTTTTCGATCTTCACGCAATACATGAGCGTGAGCCATGGACATAGCACTATATGTGGAATAGAATGGTGGTTGTGGAGAAGACAAAAAGAGGGGAAGATAGTCTCACATCAACTAGGCGTATCAACGGGCTATGGAGATGCCCATCAATAGATATCAATGTGAGTGAGTAGGGATTGCCATGCAACGGATGCACTAGAGCTATGAGTATATGAAAGCTCAACAAAAGAAACTAAGTGGGTGTGCATCCAACTTGCTTGCTCACGAAGACCTAGGGCAATTTAAGGAAGCCCATCATTGGAATATACAAGCCAAGTTCTATAATGAAAAATTCCCACTAGTATATGCAAGTGACAAAATGAGAGACTCTCTATCATGAAGATCTTGGTGCTACTTTGAAGCACAAGTGTGGTAAAAGGATAGTAACATTGTCCCTTCTCTCTTTTTCTCTCATTTTTTTATTTGGGCCTTTTATCTTTTTTTATGGCCTCCTTTTTTTTTCTCTTTTTTTTTATTTTTCGTCCGTAGTCTCATCCCGACTTGTGGGGGAATCATAGTCTCCATCATCCTTTCCTCACTTGGGACAATGCTCTAAAAATGATGATCATCACACTTTTATTTTTCTTACAACTCAACAATTACAACTCAATACTTAGAACAAAATATGACTCTATATGAATGCCTCTGGTGGTGTACCGGGATATGCAATGAATCAAGAGTGACATGTATGAAAGAATTGTGAACGGTGGCTTTGCCACAAATACGATGTCAACTACATGATCATGCTAGCAATATGACAATGATGGAGCGTGTCATAATAAACGGAATGGTGGAACGTTGCATGGCAATATATCTCAGAATGGCTATGGAAATGCCATGATAGGTAGGTATGGTGGCTGTTTTGAGGAAGATATATGGTGGGTGTATGATACCGGCGAAAAGTGTGCGGTATTAGAGAGGCTAGAAATGGTGGAAGGATGGGAAAAAGTGCATATAATCCATGGACTCAACATTAGTCATAAAGAAATCATATACTTATTGCAAAAATCTAGAAGTTACCAAAGAAAAATATTACGCGCATGCTCCTAGGGGGATAGATTGGTAGGAAAAGACCATCGCTCGTCCCCGACCACCACTCATAAGGAAGACAATCAATAAATAAATAATGCTCCGACTTCATCACATAACGGTTCACCATACGTGCATGCTACGGGAATCACAAACTTTAACACAAGTATTTATCAAATTCACAACTACTCAACTAGCATGACTCTAATATCACCATCTTCATATCTCAAAACAATCATCAAGCATCAAACTTCTCTTAGTATTCAACACACTCATAAGAATTCTTACAAATCTTTTATGCTTAGCATATTAGGATTATTTAAGCAAATTGCCATGCTATTTAAGACTCTCAAAATAATATAAGTGAAGCGTGAGAGTTCATCTATTTCTTCAAAATAAAACTACCATTGTTCTCTAAAAGTTATAAGTGAAGCACTAGAGCAAACAACAAACTACTCCGAAAGATATAAGTGAAGATCAATGAGTAGTCGAATAATTATACAGCTATGTAAAGACTCTCCCATTTAAGAATTTGAGATCTTGGTATTTTATTCAAACATCAAGCAAAGCTAAAGAAAATAAAACGATGCTCCAAGCAAAACACATATCATGTGGTGAATAAAAATATAGCTCCAAGTAAAGTTACCGATGAAAGAAGACGAAAGAGGGGATGCCTTCCGGGGCATCCCCAAGCTTAGATGCTTGTTTATCCTTGAATATTACCCTGGGGTGCCTTGGTAATCCCCAAGCTTAGGGTGTTGCCACTCCTTATTCCATAGTCCATCGAACCTTTACCCAAAACTTGAAAACTTCACAACACAAAACTTAACAGAAAACTCGTAAGCTCCGTTAGTGAAAGAAAAAAAAACACCACTTCAAGGTACTGTAATGAACTCATTATTTATTTATATTGGTGTTACAACTACTTTATTCCAAATTCTCTATGGTTTATAAACTATTTTACTAGCCATAGAGTCATCAAAATAAGCAAACAACACACAAAAAACAGAATCTGTCAAAAACAGAACAGTCTGTAGTAATCTGTAACTAACGCAAACTTCTGGAACTCCAAAAATTCTAAAATAAATTGGTGGACCTGAGATATTTATGTAGTGATCATATTCAAAAAGAATCAACTAAATATCACTCTCCAGTAAAAAGTTCTAACTAATCTCGTGAGCGCTAAAGTTTCTGTTTTTTACAGCATGATCATAAAGGCTTCACCCAAGTCTTCCCAAAGGTTCTACTTGGCACAAACACTAATTAAAACATAAAACCACATATAAACAGAAGCTATATGAATTATTTATTCCTAAACAGAATAAAAAATCAAGAAACTAAAATAAAATTAGGTTGCTTCCCAACAAGCGCTATCGTTTAACGCCCCTAGCTAGGCATGATAATTTCAATGATGCTCACATAAAAGATAAGAATTGAAACATAAAGAGAGCATCATGAAGAATATGACTAGCACTTTTAAGTCTAACCCACTTCCTATTCATTGGGATTTTGTGAGCAAACAACTTATGGGAACAATAATCAACTAGCATAGGAAGGCAAAACAAACATAACTTCAAAACTTTAAGCACATAGAGAGGAAACTTGATATTATTGCGACTCCTACAAGCATATATTCCTCCCTCATAATAATTTTCAGTAGCATAATGAATAAATTCAACAATATAAGCAGCACCTAGAGCATTCTTTTCATGATCTACTTGCATAGAAATTTTACTACTCTCCACATAAGCAAAATTCTTCTCATTCGGAATAGTGGGAGTATCATAAGAGACTTGAATACTATAAATTGTTTCCACATTAAAAGAGTAATGTTCAGAGAAAGGGTACTCATAATCATGACAAGTTCTATAAATATAATCATCACTACTCTTTATATCATAAGTTTTATCACAATAATCATCATAAGTAGGAGGCATGCTCTCATCATAGTAAATTTGCTCACCAAAGCTTGGGGGACAAAAAAATATCATCTTCATCAAACATAGCTTCCCCAAGCTTGTGGCTTTGCATATCATTAGCATCATGGATATTCAAGGAATTCATACTAACAACATTGCAATCATGCTCATCATACAAAGATTTAGTGCCTAATGCATTCTTCTTCTAACACTTTGGCACAATTTTCCTTTCCATCATACTCACAAAAGATATTAAAAAGATGAAGCGTATGAGGCAAACTCAATTCCATTTTTTCTAGTTTTCTTTTATAGACAAAACTAGTGATAAAACAAGAAACAAAAAGATTCAATTGCAAGATCTAAATATATACCTTCAAGCACTAACCTCCCCGGCAACGGCGCCAGAAAAGAGCTTGATGTCTACTACACAACCTTCTTCTTGTAGACGTTGTTGGGCCTCCAAGTGCAGAGGTTTGTTGGGCAGTAGCAAATTTCCCTCAAGTGGATGACCTAAGGTTTATCAATCCGTAGGAGGCATAGGATGAAGATGGTCTCTCTCAAGCAACCCTGCAACCAAATAACAAAGAGTCTCGTGTGTCCCCAACACACCCAATACAATAGTAAATTGAATAGGTGCACTAGTTCGGCGAAGAGATGGTGATACAAGTGCAATATGGATGGTAGATATAGGTTTTTGTAAACTGAAAATATAAAAACAGCAAGGTAACAAGTGGTAAAAGTGAGCGTAAATGGTATTGCAATGATAGGAAACAAGGCCTAGGGTTCATACTTTCACTAGTGCAAGTTCTCTCAACAATAATAACATAGTTGGATCATATAACTATCCCTCAACATGCAATAAAGAGTCACTCCAAATACACTAATAGTGGAGAACAAACGAAGAGATTATGGTAGGGTACGAAACCACCTCAAATTTATTCTTTCCAATCAATCCATTGGGCTATTCCTATAAGTTTCACAAACAGCCCTAGAGTTCGTACTAGAATAACACCTTAAGACACAAATCAACCAAAACCCTAATGTCACCTAGATAGTCCAATGTCACCTTAAGTATCTGCGGGTATGATTATACGATATGCAGCACACAATCTCATATTCATCTATTCAATCCAACACAAAGTACTTCAAAGAGTGCCCAAAGTTTCTACCGGAGAATCACGACGAAAACGTGTGCCAACCCCTATGCATAGGTTCATGGGCGGAACCCGCAAGTTGATCACCGTAACATACATCAAGTGAATCACGTGATATCCCATTGTCACCACAGATACGCACGGCAAGACATACATCAAGTGTTCTCAAATCTTTAAAGACTCAATCCGATAAGATAACTTCAAAGGGAAAACTCAATCCATTACAAGAGAGTAGAGGGGGAGAAGAAACATAAGATCCAACTATAATAGCAAAGCTCGCGATACATCAAGATCGTGCCAAATCAAGAACACGAGAGAGAGAGATCAAACACATAGCTACTGGTACATACCCTCAGCCCCAAGGGTGAACTACTCCCTCCTCATCATGGAGAGCGTCGGGATGATGAAGATGGCCACCAGTGAGGGTTCCCCCCTCCGGCAGGATGCCGTAACAGGGTCCCGATTGACTTTTGGTGGCTACAGAGGCTTGCGGCGGCGGAACTCCTGATCTATTCTCCGTTCTGGAAGTTTTAGGGTACGTGAGTATATATGGGTGCAAGGAGTACGTCGGTGGAGCTTCAGGGGCCCCACGAGGCAGGGGGGCGCGCCCTAGGGGGGTGGGCGCACCCCCACCCTCGTGAGCACCTCCCTTTGCTCCTAACGTGGGGTCCAAGTCCATCCGGTAGCTTTCCTTCCAAAAATAACTTCTCCAGTTGATTTCGTTACGTTTCGACTCCGTTTGATATTCCTTTTCTTCGAAACACTGAAATAGGCTAAAAACGGCAAATCTGGGCTGGGCCTCCGGTTAATAGGTTAGTCCCAAAAATAATATAAAAGTGGATAATAAAGGCCAATATTGTTTAAAACAGTAGATAATATAGCAGGGAGCAATCAAAAATTATAGATACATTGGAGACGTATCAGGGAGAAATGTTTTTTTTTCGCGAGATACGGTGGCCCGTCCGGTGGGTCCCCGCTGTCAGGTGGAGGAATCATTATTTTGCACATAATAAGGAGGCACTTCCTTGCTGTGGCCGTGGACCTAGCTGTCAGCCTCTCCACATACAGTCCACGTCCGATGGAAGTCGTTCCTTGACCACGTTGACCACGCCGCACCGAGAGCACCACGGCGGTGGACGACGGCGAGGACTAGGAAGGGGACGACTCGGAGCCAGGGAAGATGCAACAGTGGATGCCCACGCGAAGAGGAGTATGAGGGTTCACTGGTTCGGCTGCGGTGTGAGGCTGCTGTCGCCGCAGAATAATAGGGGGTGTGGGTGAGTAGAGGGATGGCCTGGCCAGCGGTGGGAGTAGTAGGGGCGGTGAGGCCTCCGCGGCATCACAGCCAGCCACGGGAGGCAGGAGCACGCGACACGACCGGCGCTGGTTTGGGCGGCTGGAGTAAGAAGACCAGAGGTTGAAGAAGCACTACGGCCCTTGGATGAACATCGTACGGTAACAGGAGCTAGAATCGTTCATATTGACTAAGTTGACAAAGCCCTCCGTCCCCGTCAACTTGATAGGCCCACAAGTCATCCTCCCACTATGTTGGGTTCCAGCTGGCAGGGGGAATATTCATTTTTTTGTGCATAATAAGGAGGCACTTCCTTGCGTGTGAAGATAGCTGGTGGGTCCGACATGTTAGCGGGGGGCACGTTATTTTTGCGAAATACAGAGGCCCTTCCGGTGGGTCCCAGATGTCAGGTGGAGGAATCATTATTTTGCGCGTAATAAGGAGGCATTTCCTTGTGTGCGGCCATGGACCCAGCTGTCAGCCTCTCCACGCACAGTCTACTTCCGATGGTGTCGTTCGTTGACCACGTTGACCATGCCGCGCCGAGCGCATCCAAGGTGGTGGACGACGGTGAGGCCCCAGACAGCAACGAGCCGGAGATGGGAAGACGCGGGAGTAGACTCGCAGACGGAGAGGTGTACGAGGGTTAACTGGTTCTAGTGTGGTGTGGTTCGGCAGTCGGTGGAGAAGAACAGGAGGTGTGGAGGGGTGGAGGGATGGCCTGGCCAACGGTGGAGTAGCGCTTCATAGTGAAGTGTGCTAAGCAGAGCTGCTAGCAGTAGGAGGCGGGAGGTGGTCCCGGCGGCGCTGGACGAAGAAGGCGAGAGACTGAAGATGGATGCCTGTCGTTGGATGTAAATCCAACGGCTAACATGTCAGAATCATTTGTTGACTAAATTGACAACGACTTGCGTTGGCTTCGACCTATTGGACCACATTTCAGCCTCCAAAAATGTGGCACGTATTCAACCCATTTTTTCAGAATTTACAGTCTTCTTTTTTGCGCGGTAGAATTTACAGTCTATTTGATCTTTTTTTTGAATTACAGCCATTAGCTGGGCTGGGTGAACAAATAATGTAGCGTCCATGCGGCCTATTTATTTTATTTCCTACAAAATTACAGGTCATTTGCACTTTCTCGAAATACACGATTTTGCTGGGCTGATTCTAATTATAATGTTGGGTTGGGCCAGCAATGTTATCAAAAAATAAAAAGGGGCGGAGCATTTTGTTATAAGTATATTTAAATAATAAGTGATATTATTACATTCATCCTTAAATCTTACCAAGCTTTTGTACACAATCACTAGGATTTTTGTGCCAAAACAATCCAGGATTTTATTTGTTAAGAAATTATTTTTATAAGTTAATAAGATGTGGGATATTGTTTTCTTACATATGTAAGTATCTGTTAAATATATGATGACAATAAAAATAATATATAATAACATATAAAATAATTTAAATATATATAATGTAGTTAGAAGGGAAGCATAAGTTGGATCCGGCGTTCCTATTCTTATATACAAAAATAGAACAGACCTTTGCGTTTTCTTCAAAAAAATACATAAATTGGGCTGCCAAAAATAAAACCTCGGATGCGAGGTCCATAGGCCGGTCGATACATGACGGCCCTAAGAAAATACAAACAGGCCTATGGACCTCCCATCCGAGGTCGTGGGTTGCGCATGTTAAAAATGAAAGCCTAGACGGGGCAGCCCAAAACCATGTCCAACACTTGCCAAAACTGCGTCCCTCGTTTTCTCTGTGTTTCGCACACTCGACATTGTGTGGGCATTTTGACTGTGCATCATATGAAGATGTGCTATGCATGAATGTTGATCAGCATGATGTTAACTGGCTGGTAGTTCCATTTTCGACCATGAATAAAACTTCCAACATGATGTTAACCCTGTTTGAAAAGGCCATGTTAATATAAATGCTCTGCCTCTGAAAGTTGCAATTTCTTATCTGAAACTGAACTTGCAGTTTCTTATCTGAAACAGAAACTTGCAGTTTCTTCTCTGAGAATCACATTGTCTGCACTTTTATACTCCTATGAAACTACAGTTTTTTAAGTGCTAAAAATAGATCTCTAGAATTTTAAAAATACTTCATATGCTCAATACTGCAAATCTGAAATTCAAAATACATTCATATCTGAAAGTACTCTCAAAATAAACAACACAAAACACAATTCACAACCTGCAAATACTTACAACCCTAAGCTCCTCCTGACAATTCACAACCTGCCCGACTATTGGGCTGGGGGCAGCACCCTCCTATTCCTCGGCGGCAGACAGCCGCCCCGTGAGACGATGTGATCGGCGAGGGAGACGATGGCGGGGAAGCGTCATCGGGCCAACTGCTTTTCTCCTCTTGCGTTGGGTTCAGTCAACGAAGACTCCACCGGCTCGCTCTAGCAGGACACCCTCACAAATGGCACCCTGTAGATGCTCGATCCTTCAATATCTGGTGGATGCTCCATCTTGGATCGATACTCCCACCACTGCTCCCTCACGATCGGATTCGGTGAATCTGTTTGCTCCATTGCCCAGAGGAGCAGCTCTATGTACTCCGACGCGACTCCCTCCCGGAGTATCGCCGCCTTTTCGCTCTGTTGCAGATATTTGGCCATGGATGTCACCGTCGCCGCTAGTTGGTCCTTGTTGTCAAACCAAGACTGTATCTCCAACATCCTAGCTAGCTTCACAGGGTCGCCGTTTGCGATCCTCATGTATCGGTTGTACTCCTCCATCAATCTACTTCTCCACAGAACCTTCACTCGCCGGCGGTGGTTTTTGAATGGAAGAGGAGAGGAGCAGCGCTGGTTTTGGATTAGAATGGGAGAGGAGCGACACTGGTTTTGGACTGGAACAGGAGAGGAGGGGCGGTGGTTTTGAAATGTAAGAGGAGAGGAGTGGCGCTGCATTTCGATTGGAACAGGAGAGGAGCGGTGGTGGTTTAAGAGGAGAAGAGCGGAAGAGTGGCGCTGGCCTTGGAAGTATTTTTTGTTGTTTTGCGTATTTTGGGTCAAAGTTTGACCATGTACTGTATTTGACAAGCAAAATGTGAATGCATGCCACCAAAAATTGTATCGTTTGGTTCGTATCTGAATTTACTTTCAAATTATATTATTTTTGCAACGTATAACATATATTTTATGTGTGAAAATCATGGTGAATATGACCCAGAATAAAAGGGAGACTAGTTAATGTGGGGTCGCTTTCTTAATTAAAGGGTATATTGATTTTGATTTTGATCCAGTCATAGCGTGCCGGCCCTCTCATCCAATCCTAAATCGCTGACGCACGCTCCTCTCCCTCTTCTGCATTGCAAAACCACCTCCTCTCCTCTCCATCATCTCCATTCCAAAACCACCATCTCGCCTCTCCCTCTTCTGATCTTCTCCATTGCAAAACCACCTCCTCTCCTCTCCATCATCTCCATTCCAAAACCACCGTCTCGCCTCTCCCTCTTCTGATCTTTTCCATTGCAAAACCAACTCCTCTCCTCTCCATCATCTCCATTCCAAAACCACTGTCTCGCCTCTCCCTCTTCTCTATTGCAAGACCATCGTCTCTCCTCCCATCTTCCAAAGCTAGCACCGGACCACTCAGAAGGACATCTATGGAGAGGATGTAGCAGCGAGTCAGGCAGATCGCCGGTGGCGACCAGGCAAAGTTAGCCAGGTTGAAGGAGATCCTTAGTTGGTTTGACAATGAGTGGGAGATTTCGAGGACGGTGCGGGCCATGTGGCAATGTATGGGAAAGAGAGAGACGGCGGCGATGAGGGCGGTGAAGTACATGTACTCCTCGGCGGCAGTCACGCCACAGTCCTCCGAGTTCATCGAGTATCTCCTCTGGGTGATGGAGCAGACAGGTTTGCTCGAGGCGACAGTCAGGCGGAAGTGGTGGGCGTACAGGTCGAAGGTCGAGCACCTAGAGGATAACGAATCGATCGAGTATGGTGTGCCATTCGTGACGGTGCAGAGCCAGCCGGAGGCACATGCGTATTCGTTCTCCCACCGCAAGAGGAAGCCGGATGGCACAACGTTGCTTCCCTGCCGTTCTCCATGATTCCCTCGACGCTCGCCTCGTTTCAACAACGACGGTAGGGTTTAAGGTAAGCTTCGCACTAACCTACTCTTCCACCTGCTCATGCTTACAATCAGTGTGACAGCTAATGAAAATCATGCTTACAATCAATCTCCGAGTACTACGCCAATCACCCTAAAATAGCTCTGGACCTTTGGGTCAAAGTTGTGACACAGTGTACAAATAAAGAAAAATAGATTGGTGCTTCTTTCAGGAAAGAGTACTCCCTAGAAAACTGCCAATATAAGCTACTAGTTGTCGAGGGGGAATCGGCTTCCTCGAACACCTATGGGGACCGAGCCCCTTTCTTGGTTCGGCGGGGGGCGGAGGTCGCACGAAGGGCGGATCGAGGCGATGCACACGGGGGATTTTACCCAGCTTCGGGCCGCAAGGATGCGTAAAACCCTACTGCTGCTTTGTGGATTGTATTATTTTCTTGCTCGGGAGCGCGTGGTGCTACAGTACACGCGAGCCGCTGGCGAGACCGAGCGTGGCAATGGTTGTCCTCCTTTCCCTCTACGTGCGCATGGGGCCTCCTTTTATATTCTCAAGG
The DNA here is from genome assembly GCA_032464435.1 of Aegilops umbellulata. Taxonomy (NCBI): domain Eukaryota; kingdom Viridiplantae; phylum Streptophyta; class Magnoliopsida; order Poales; family Poaceae; genus Aegilops; species Aegilops umbellulata. The sequence continues at coordinate 280,308,808 of CP136056.1, read as the reverse complement.
GGTCACCCACAGGTGGCAGCGCAGGTGGGGGCAAAAATGGGAGAGTGTTGTAGTGGGTACAGCTGCCTGCACAGTGGCTGTACAGTGCTACCATACCTAACTCTGACGGCAGGGGACAAGGGCATTAAATGCCCGTCCGCGTCGCCCAGACGGTGCAGGGAAGTGGACCGTCAGGAGCGCCACCGTTTGCCACGATGGCTACTCTGTCAGCTTCGCTTCGCCACCGCATGCCTCTGGCTGCACAACCTCCCGCCACGTGCGCCTGGAACGCCCCCAGAGCGACACGTTGGTGGGTGAGCTGGAGCGCAGGCACGGGGTGGTAACTTGCCGCGGCAAACGCCTTGCCGCGGTGGATGCCTTGTCGCGCCCGGGAGCTTGTCGCTCACCGAGCCTTGCCGAAGCGCGGGACGCGCCGTGGCAAGGTCCTTGTCGTGCCGTGGTTGGCCTTCCCAGCAAGCTCCTCCTGCCGGGGTCTTGTGCTTCGAGCGGTCGTCCCGGCAAGCTCCTCTGGCCGGGGCCTAGCTCTCTTCGGGTGGCCTTCCCGGCAGGCTCCTCCTGCCGGGGCCTTCGCTCAAATACTTTGTTCTTGGATGGCCCAAAAACGGGCCACGGAGAGTCTTGGCGATCGCCTGGCAAGCTTGACCGCGGGGTGCTACGACTGCCCGTGCACAAGTTCGGGATACTAAGGTACCCCTACTTTAGTACACCGACACTAGTATTTGGTTAGATGATTTGCTGCCGAGAAAGATCCGTCCACAGAAAGCGCCACAAATCCCACTGGTGGTGGTGGATGCCAATGCGTGCATGCAGCATGGTTGGTGTTGGTAATTTTTTACTTGGCACACCTCGCACTCTGCATATATGCTGGTTCCATACGTACATTTGTGCAGTTCCACCAAAATGCAGCTGAATAACCCTGTTTGCATAGATAATGAAAAAGTGTGATTACATTATAGTGGCACTAGTTGATGAAACACACAAAATAAATAGAAGAAAATATTGCGATAGTATCATAGTATGCCATGCTGCGAGGGCGAGATGGGCCCTGTGACGCCTCATACGGTACGCCTCATACTGGACATCGTCCCAAGTCTGCTAGATACACCTTCTGCCAGTGATGATCATCAGTGTATAGCGGTAGTACAAGGAGGCGCCTTGAGACATTCAAATCTCTATTTTTGTACATATCAACTAAAATTAAGCACCCCGGTTTGCAGAAACGCTTAAACATTAACAATGGGACTAGTTGATGAAATATACATTAACAAAGAGAAGCACTTTCTTTATCTACATTGGAAATGAAATGATAGAGATGATACTCGCTCTATTTTAACTGTATTATTACTTCAGTTTATCAGTGACACTAGGGTCGAGCAGGTGGCAAACGAGGTGTATCGTGCATCGCAAGGATGGAGGCTAGGGGTGCTTAGACTGGGATGCTGAAGCTGGCTCTTTCAGTCACCAACATGGATGATTCAATTCATGGGACCTTTTGGTGCAGTTCACCTAAAATGAAGCAATGTCCCATGAGCTAGCAGCTTCTTCTTCAAAAAAAATTAAGAAAAGGGCTCCAGCCCCGGTTCCATTTCCATCAGAAAACGAAACCCACAGAGCTTCTTCTTCATTAGTTGCAATAAAATTGAGCAACATCAAGGTTGGTTGTGAAGCTCCTGGAATGCTCAACTATAATTTGGATATCATTTGTGCAGTTCAACTAAGATCGAGCGTGAAATGTATATCTCTGTTTGCACAAAAAAGGTGGAAAGGAGGGAAACAAGTGATGAAACATGCATCAAATGAAAAGAAGCATGTTCCTTATCTGAGTGGCAATCCTACAAGGACAGTAGCAATTTCTAAAGCACTGGCATTGCTAGATATTAGTGTGGGCATTAGGATTAACTATGACAACCGTTCATTATGACATTACTTTGGGCACGGGAGAGTAGGCGGACCAGGACAATTGCATTTCTAACAAAAAGAACCAACTTATCTTAATGGGAAATTTTAGCAGGACATGTAAAGAAGTGCCATTGATTCATATTACTGGAGGCATTACATTGAAAACAACATAGGTTTAACGTGTCCTTACTTTTAACAGTGCGACTGCTACATTTTACCATTGGCATTACATAAGAGTGGCTCGGGGCAACAAACATCAGACCATGATATCTGGGTTGGTCCCATTTTTGTTCAGTATAGCCACCTTATAATGTGTGAGGCTAGCAAATCTAGTGCTGGACTTACTCTGTTGACTTGTCCCCTAGTCCCCACTTTCTTTCCTTTTTCAACCAATAGATCGGGTTTATATTGAGTTTGTACTGCGTTTCCCTTTATTTCCCTATTAGACCTAGAGACTAGTTGGATAGCCGGTCTCTGCTACTTTTCGCCCCCATTATTTCCTCTTTCGACCAAGTCCTAGATTCAGGTAACAAATCCTCCCCCACCCCCACCCCCTTTCTTCCTTGTTTGAACCAAGTAGTACTAGATTCTAGTGCATGAACTAAGTTTACCTCATAAACGTAAAAAAATTAGGTGGTTATCGAATAGCCGATCGATCCTATCTATGAGGGGGCCTGAGAAATAGTAAAAGATACAAATGCAGCGATGTCAGGAGCTCGGGAAGTAGAGCAAGGCATGTTTCGAAGGAAGTTATACTTGATGGTCGCCGGGATGTCGCTAGGTGGGCGGCGGGAGGCTGGATCTGCCAACACTATGGCAACGAGGAAGAAGGGGTCGGAGGCCCTCCCACACCAGCGGTGCTTGGGAGAGAATGGCAAGGCAGGCTGATCGGGACGCGGCCAACAGTGGGTAAGAGCCGTCGCCGAGGACGACCGCGTGAATGTTGCACCTTCTCACCTTCCCTGGCGAAGAGGATCCGGCTGGATCTGTGACCAGCGGTGAGCAGAGAGAGAGAGAGAGTGTGGCCACCGCTGTCGTGTTTAGATCTGGAGAGGTCGAGACAGTGTGAAGAGAGCAACACTAGCAAGCAAGCGCGGAGGCTCCTGCCTATATAGTGGAGTAGTACTAGTTTTCTTTTGTCTACCAGAGCCGGCTTGACCTCGTCAATGACTGTCGAGAAGTCTTCATGCACGTGGCCCGGAGGCTCAATTGTCGTCATTTTGATCTGAAGTGCCGGATTATAACATATAACACAAAAAAATGCCACATGACAAGAAATCATAACCTCACTGCCCAAAGGAGACAACATGAATCCCGACGGACAAACTAGACGAGGAACAAAGCTCAAATTAAAGATAAACTCGTAGAAAAGGGGTCCGTCGATAGATGTCCTAATTAACATAGCTGGCTTGACCTAGATGGCAGCCGAGTAGTCACTGTTCGTGCATGTGCCCCCAATGAATAGCCCAACTCAGTTGTCGCTGTTTAACCCTCGCAGTGATCCGAAGCACATGACACCTAATTTTGCGAGATGACAAGAAACCTTTTTTTAGATTTCTCACCACAACTACAACCATGTACAACACAGCCTGCACGATATGTAGACGATAGCCAATCCAGGCGTGTCAGCTGGAGTCTGGTCACATGTATGGACGAACTGATCTTCCGTGTCTTGCAGGGATCGTCCAGGCACCAACGTAGTACAACACTTCTCTAGTACTATCGCTCGTCTCCCTCTTCTATTAAGTCACCTGACTTGCGGGGCCGGGGAGTGTGCCTATAGTCGGTTCTCAACTGCCGTCCCAGATGTGTGTGCAAACGCAATATGACGCACGTTCCATTCGGAGAGCAGCGTGCCAGACCGACCGACCGTCTCAGGTGCGGCGCGAACGCGACGGGCGTGATGTATACTCCGTACATGTGTACCGTCATTTTCTAGACGCTTTGCTCCATGGCGCGGGCGCAATCCATGGATACAAAATTAGTATACTGTATACTATTTAAAAGTCGAGGGTGGGGCTTTTCCTGCGCGGTAGGCGGCGGGGCAGTTCCGTCTAGTCGGTTCGGCAGAGACGCGAGAAGACGAGGGAGTAGGCTGCTGCAAACGTAGGGCTGTGTGATTTGACAGCGAGTTACTGCTGGACAGGTGGGGTCCCGTGATTTGACTTGCCATTATCATTTTAACTGCGGCACTACGACCGGCGTGAGTCTTCCGATTCCTGACCACCTCCATACAGGTGCCTCTCCCAATGCTCCACCATGTAGTAGAGGCTGGCTCTTGCATGGGAGCCCAATTCTCCACTTTTTCCTTGCCTCTCTTTCCTCCACATATGCAAAAATGCCATGTAAAGCGCACTATTGTACTTACTTTTACTTGCTCCTACAGGTGCTTAAGCTTGCCACATAGGCATAAAGTCTGATGTGGCAAGTTAATCATGAAGAGAGAGACTAGTTTGGTGACCCAAGGAAGAAACGGTGCTAAGCGTGTGTACCTAGGTGAAAAGACAATTTTGAGTCTATAGCTAATTAAATGAAGCAAACTTAGCAACACCATTTCATTGGAAGAGGTCACTCCTTGGCAAATGCAATAAATACTAGTACTCCCTGTGTCCGATAATATAAGAACGTTTTTGGCACTACACTAGTGTCAAAAACATTCTTATATTATGGGACGGAGGGAGTACGAAGAAAGAGATAGAGAGGAGTAAAAAATACACTTATAGCCAACCTTGTTGTAGTATGAGTGACTAAGTGATGACTATGTATGACATGCCAACATCAGATAGCCTAACGCACCATGTTAAATCTCCAAGGGCGCGACGGCGCGAGCGACGCGACGGTCGTGGTAGGCGCGACCATGATATGGGCTGCTGGCAGCCCTTGGATCTAAGATCAAACGTTCACATGCTAAGTTGCTGAAAATTTGCAGAATAACCCTCCAGGATAGGATCACGCCATGCAACCGTTTGATCTGAGATCCAAGAGCTCTCGGAAGCCCGTATAATGGGAGAATGGAAAGCCACTACCCTGCCGTTCGCACGCTGGCAGTTTGCTCCTACTCGTCCCTGCACATCCTTCAATACTACGGTGGTTCGCTCCTAGTCGTCCCGTCCATTCACATTACGGCAGTTCCACTAATCCTAACCCTCCTCCCAAATCCATGGCGTCCCAAATCTCCACGATCGGCAGTGAGTACAAGGTTAGAACCATCACCGGCGATGAGTTCGACGTCATCTACACCCGTTCTTCCGCGACGGTGAAAGGATGCCTTTCTCGCTTCAGACGCATGTTCGAAGACTCAGACGATGAGTGGGTCGCTGGGCTAGATGTTGAGTACACCACAGTCCTGGGACGAGAGAAGGATCTAAAGTACGAATAGAGGAAGAAGCCCGCCGTGATCCAGGTTTGCGTGCATGGCTTATGCTTGGTCTACCACATATGCCATGCCGACGTTGAGTGCCAGGATTTTAAGGACTTCCTCGAGAGCAACCTAGTCAAATTCGTTACTGTAGACTTTGGTAACGACAAAGAAGTCCTGCGTCGGATAGGCCTCGTTGTAGGGAACACCTTCGACCTCCAGAAGAATCGGCTGGTGTCCTCTCGTCAGCCTTCAATGCTGACCCTGTCAGGAGCCATGGTTCATCCTTCGTACGGTAAACTGGAGAAACCTCCATACACGTTTCATCGTCATGCATGGTAGCGGAATGTACTAGATATAGACCACATCCACTACGCTGTAATGGATGGCTACCTTTGCTTCAATATCTACAAGGGTTGGATGAAGAGCAACAGCCAAGTGTGCTGTTCAAGCAAAGAAGTATCGGCCAAGAGGAAGAGGGACAAGGACGAAGTCGAGGACATGGACGAGGACTCTGAGTAAGGTCGCAGTGTCATCGCTCATGGTGGTTCTAATGCAGTGTCTACCGGAATAGTTGCAAAGTTTAATTTCAGGTGTGCTTAATTTAATTTGAGGGGTGTGTTGTGCTGAGCCCCCAGCATAACTATGTTATGTTTCTTCTCGTTACTTTAACTCTTTAGTATGTACATACTAGTATTTCTTACATTTCATCTTTTAGTTGGTATAGTACTACCACTCCTTTCTTCACATTATATACGTACAATATATATGGCCAACATCATATAGCCAGCAGTTTAGTTGTCAAAAAAATTCAGGGTGCTTAGTTTTGTCAAAGAATTCCAGGATGCTTAGAGGGTGCTTGGACCCAAGGGACTGATTTTATTCTGACTAAAAATATTCTCTTTAAGAGGCTAAAGTTCCAAGCACCCCTGACTAAAGAGGGGCTAAAACTAGTCTTGATACTCAATTTTTTTAGTCAGGGGTACCCCTACTAAAATGTGGATTAGTCCTCTCTCTACTCATTTAACTCCTCTCCTTTAACACAGGCGAGTTCTGGATTGGAGGGTTTGGAGGATAATAAATGCTCATTAACTTGATTTTAGCCTTTTTAGTATTTGGATCCAAGCATGGGTGAGGCTAGCATGTTTTAGTCCCACTACTTTTAGTCATGGGACTAAAACGTATCCAAGCACCCTCTTAGTTTTATTTGAGGGGTGGGTTGTGCTGGACACCATTATTGTGACTAGCCTTTTAAATAGTGCTATATGCATAATCTGGCGACGAGCGCTCTCTATATGTACCACCTTTTTTTTAATTTCAAGTTTTGCTCCATGGTGCAATCCATCAATACTACTGTTGTACAAAAGTATACATTTTTTAAAAGGCTAGAGGGCGGGGCAGTCTAGCTTGGTCGGTTTCACGAGAGGCGAGGGCCTTTGTGATTTGACGGCTCATTACTGCTGGAAGGCGGGGCCTTGTGATTTGACTGCTCGTATAAATGCGCCGACGACCTGATCGAGGAGGAGCAAAGAACCGTGCGGTATACTCAAGTTTTCCACTAGAGTAGTACTGCGACGGAGGAGCACGAAACACAGCAGCCCAGTGCCATATGGCGATAAAAAATGATCTAATTTGCTAGTCATCTCATTGTTAGCATTGTTCTATTCATTCCCTAAAAAAAACATTGTTCTATTCATGCCTCACAGAGAACATGACACGTGCGGCGAAACACCCAAAGCAAAAGATGAAACACATGAGCAAAATAAGAAGGAAGATTATCACCCCAAATGATCTAATTCGCCGCGGAGTCGTAACTGCTTCTTCATCGCTTCCACGACCTCCATCTCCTTGCGCGTCTCCTCCGCCATCTTCTTCATTTTGTCCATGACGCTGGATTTCTCGACACGAGCCTTCATCATCTGTTCCACGGTCGCATTACGTACCTTGACAGCAGTCGGGTGCTCGATGCGGAGCTTCGCCAACTCCTCCTTCTGTTCCATGACGAGGGCCTGCAACATCTTCATCGAGGAACTACTATTCTCATGCAGCTTCTTCCAGCCGGCGTTCTTCTCCTTCAACAGGTCGATCTCGTGGCAGAGCTTCGCCTTGTCCTCCTGAAGTCGCAGGATTTCGCCGGTCGCCTTCTTCTCCGAGGCAATGTTCTTCAGCAGCATCACCAAGCCGGCGGCAACTCCCCCTGCTGACTGAGCTCAGTGGGCATGTCGTCAAGGCTCTCCTTCAGCAACTCCATCAAGCCTTGGATGAACTCCTTCTGCTTATTGAGGTGCTTATTGAGCTGATTGGGCATGCCGTCAAGGGATAACGACTCCAGCTCTGCCGGCTCAGCATGTTCGCCTCCGCGACTAGGGCACTCCTGGGAGCCATCGCCTGCCCGTGAGAGATCTTTCGAGGTCTCTGCGTGGCGGCGAGCCCTCTCTTTTTTTCCGCAGCCTTGGTTGCCGCTCCCTTGTTACGAGTAGTTCTCGACCTAGAGCTCTGCTCACCGGCCATGGCAACGACGGACGAAGAAGAAGCACTTATGAGGAGGAAAGGAAGAGTAATTTTCGGTTAGGTAGTTCCCCTTTTTATAACCTAAGTACTAGCACTAGTACTAATACCTGCATAGTGGGAACACGTTCAGGTTTGGTACGTACTAGTAGGTGTGAGCAGGCTTTCGAATGTGATGGGAACAAGGTAAAGATTAATTGATGGCTATGGTTTCGAGGCCCGAAACGGCTCCCGATGAGTTTAGCGGAACATAAATTTCAAGTACTACACTGCTCAAATGCGTAAATATTATGTTACTGTCAAAATTTGGCACAAAATACAAAGGAGACCAATGGAAGTACTACTAGCAACCCACGATTTAACTACTCGCATGCACGCAGTGGAGTAATAATGTCTTTCTTCCGCCCTCACGTCCACTCAATTTGCATGCGCTGTATTAATTGACCATCAATGAAGTGAACGACTTTACACGCATCAAACTATCACATGGGATGGATCTTGGTACAAAATTGCGTCCGCCCGTGTACCCACGTGTGAGTGTGAGGGAATGAGTGCGTGTGTGGCATGCGTGCACATCTTGGCTTCGTGCATGTACCGCCAGTATGGCTCAGGGAGGACGAGTACATTCTTCTAGAACCAGCAGCACGTCACTGTGATCAATCCACGCAAGGAGATCGCGACAACGCCTCCACATGTGCCACGTGGCTTCATGAACTGTAAGAGAGACACTGTGTAGCGTGCCATTGGTATTCTAATTTACGTGTTTTGCACATACTCGAAGTACTAGTAAGGTACACGTGCATTGCACCCATCAGATTTTGCAACCAAATTATGAATAAATACCACACTATAGCATGTAAGCTCTGAGTCATATATGCCTGATGTAGCCCTTCTTTAATTCTTATAGTTCATCTCATTCAAAATCAATTAGTTTTTATAAAAAAGCTAAGAATGCGGGAATAGGAAAAACATGGGATTATAGTGGAATGTCGTCTTGAATCCTACAGGATTGTACGAGTGTTTGATTGTGCATAGAAAAAATGTAGAATTCTTTCAAAGAGGTTTGAGTGGATGGGATGATTCCTATGAAATCTATTGCAAATGAATCATATGGAAAAATTCCTATGGTTTACAATCCTACAAATCAAACAACCAAGATAGGAAAATTTTCTAATGATTAGAATCCTCCAAAATTCCTTTGAGAATCCTTTGAATCAAAGAACCCCTTAATCTATTTTATGATTCATGGAATTGTGCGTTGTAAAGCATAAAGTAAAAACAAATAATGGCAATTCAACTAGAAAAAAAGTTTGGGCAGTTATGATACAGAAGATTCTAGAACAAAAGAGAACCACTGTTGTTTTGAGGTTTGTGCATTATGCTTAAGTTCAACCATGGAGTCTGCTAGATTGTACATGTGGCAAAATCTGGTGGGGGGCTAGAAGATGCTGCGAGGGGCCGAGTGGAGGGAGACTATGAAGGAATGCACAAGTGCGAGATCGATATTTAGAGAGAGGGGGCGAACACGTGCGCTGTTGCGTGCAGTGGCGGAGCCATGAAAAATAAATGAGCTAGGGGCCAAGCATTGCTAATCCTTTACGAGGAGGGTCAATTCATGAACTTAAACCATTTTTAGCAGCAATTGTCTAATGATCACATTCATATTAGCCTCGATATATAGTGATGTTAGGGTGGGAGGGGGCAGGGCCCTTACTGCCCCTGTCTTCGCCATTGTGCACGCGTCTGAGAGATGAAGCGGAAGGCATGGATGATGAGAGGGGGACGTTGGATATATAATTAATGTGGGTGTATTAGCTATATATGCTAATCCTATATAGAGAGGTATAGATTGATCGATGTGGACGTGGGAAACAGGGTGAGACCTCACTAGATATATCGATTGATCGGTTTGTGTGGAAAACTATGAAAGACCTAGCTATATACACACATACGTAGAGGAACATCGATCATTGCGCATTCACGTGTGAGAGATAAAGAATGCCCGATATGATGGAGAGGGGGATGTGTGTGGGTGTGTGCCTTCATGGGAGACCGACCTGAAGAAAAAGATTGCATGCGTGCGATGGATAATGCCGACTGGTAGTGTGTGTGCATGCATGCACGAGAGAAAGTTAGTGGTACAATTATAAAGAGAAGACTACTGTGTAGGTGTAAAAGAATAGGTGAGGTCATAATCAATGTAAAGTTGAATTCAAATATTTGAATAAGAGATCCTGATGTTTGAAACCCATGAATGCATGAATATAACGGAGATCTGCGCGGTGTGGTTGGGAAACGAGCATGTGTAATGTATACACATTGAACAAGGTCAGACTGATTTGAATTTGAGATACCGATGGCAGACATCATTTGGCCACGTTGCATCCGTGCATGGACACACTATTCTTATTGGAGATGATGGGCGGCTTTCGCATCACATATCTATATCTATACCCCTATATATATTATATTTTTTATTTTTTATATTGTGTGCGGGTAACTTTAACTTTGAAAGATGGTCGTTGGATGAGGCGAATCCGATGGTCCAAAGATGGCAAATTTGAGCACTACTGGCTGTTGGATATCATCTAGATTCCACCAAATTTCGCCACATGTATAATCTAGAAGACTCCATGGTTGAACTTAAGCATAATGTACAAACATGAAAACACAAGCACTTCTTATTTGTTCTAGAATCTTCCGTATCAGAATTGCCCAAATGTTTTTCTACATGATTTGCCATTATTTGTTTTTACTTTATGTCTTACGACGCACAATTCCATGAATCTTAAAATAGATTAGCTTTCTTATAAAAACTAGATGATTTTGAATGAAATGAACTATAAGAATTAAACGAACATCTACATCATGCATATATGACCCAAAGCTTGCATGCTATAATGTGGTATTTATTCATAATTTGGTTGCCAAATCTCATGCGTGCAATGCACGTGTACCTTACTCTAGTCTAAATGGTGTTTGCGTGTGTGTTGTGCATGTTGAGGTGCAAATTGTCTTTTTTGGGTACACATTAAGCTTGTTCTTCCGAAATTTCAAGACGCGCCTTGTTATGCCGAAATTCAAGCTAGTATCTCTGTCTATCGTGCTGCGAAACTCCCGCCTCTTCAACCCGCGCCTTGTTAGCCCGAAATATTTAATATATATCTTTGTCTTGCTGTGCTCCGACAACTCCCTTCATCTCAACCCGCGCCTTGCTATTCCAAAATTACAACGCGCACGAAAACTCCCACCTCCCGTGAAATCCCGACACGCGAAATGCTTGTGGTACCCCTGAACCGAAAGAACCGCCTCAAATCGGTGGGGGTACTTTCGTAACTTACCCCACATTTCGGACAAGCGCGTCTCTAAGCCATGGTTCCCCACTGCCATCCCATCCGCCCACCCATTCGTACACCGAGGCCGCGAAAACCTATGACCAAACCCCACACCCTGCTCCGTCCGCCACCCAGCCGGAGCCTCTTCCCTGACGACGTTGTCGGTGGGAACGACACCTATGGGATCACAAGAATCCCTACTACGGTTGCGGAGCGCGGGGTCGTGAGAAGAGCGGATCAAACAGATAGCACACTGTTCGTTTATCCAGGTTCGGGCTGCGAGGATGCATAAAACCCTACTCCTGCTTTGGTGGATTGTTTATCTGTGTTCTTGAACTAGCAATGGGGCGTGAGGAGCTTCAAAAAGCTGAATCCTCTTCCTGGTCGCCTTGGGCCTCCTTTTATAGGGAAAAGGGGTTGCCACAGTGGCACACAAGAGGTGGAGAGGGTACAGTGATGCGAGGTTATGCCTCGCATTACATGACAAGGCGCCTTTAATGCGTCTTGCTTAGGTGTCCTTGCTTTATCGGGGACGGGGGAGAGCCCTGTCTCGTCCGTCGCCGCTCCCTCTTGCGTCGACACGCGCCCTGGCCAGCGGTGCCCGCGGTACCATGTAGGCAGGCAGGTAGCTGAGGTGGTGCAGTGGTGGGCCTCCACGAAGATCCGCATGCCGCCACGCAGGTGCCTGCCCAGCTAGTTGGGTCGGCAGCTGCATGTGAACGACGGTGGAGGTCTGATTGGCGTGGGCCTGATGGTGGCCCTACGGGTGTTCATGAAAAGGGCCTTGCCGGGGCGCCTGCTGATGTCCCCGGCAAGGCTCTTGCCGGGGGCCTTGTGGTCCTCCTTGGCTGGGATCCCGCCAAGGATCATCCTCTTCTAAAGTGTGTATCTGATCTTGAATGTCTTCACAAAGATCTGCATGCCATCACGGGGATGTCTCCCAAATCCTTGCCCCATGGGGGCAGTGGACTCAAGGGTGACTCGCTCCGTAGGTGTGGGGCGAGCTGCCACGGCAAGGGTCTTGCCGGGTTTGTTAGAACTGCCCCCCGGCAAGGATCTTGCCGGGGGAGTCCGCTTCGTCCCCTTTGCTCTTTGTGGTCTTGGTCTTGGCGTCGTTATGCTTCTCTTGAGCTCTGGCCTTACCTTGGCTTACCTTCCTTGCCGTGCTTGGTGTGGCGGTGCCCGTGGCTCAGACTGCCCGTGCACAGTTATAGGGGTACAAAAAGTGTACCCCCCTTTTTGTACACCGACAGGAGCCCCCGGGCCTGGGCCACACATAAGCGCAACGCGTTGTTGGGCTAGGCCCAAAAACGGTGCGCGAGCAGGCGGGGCGGTTTTTACCGCGGTAAGTTCCTTCGCGCGCTGCGCTTCCCACGCTTCCCGCGCGTGGCGCGGCGTGGGGAGGCGTGTGTGACGTGGGCGGCATGCGTGGGGTTGCTTCCCGCGGGCATGCGTCACATCACAGTTAATGTGAAAGGAGGCGGCCCGCGTTTTCCCCCATAAGAGGGAATAATCGCTGGCGCGCTGCTCACTTTCTCCTCTTCCCTCGTGCCTTTTCCAATCTCAGAGCCGCCGTTCCCTCTCTTCCTTCCCTCGTAAGCTTTCGTCGTCGCCCGCCGTCGCTGCTTCGCCACCCCCCTTCCTCAACCTTCTAGACTTCTCGGCCGCCATGGTGCCCAAATCCGCCAAGGGCAAGGGGGTGGCTAAGGGCTCCGGGACCGTGGAGCCACCGGAGAGCGCGTTGTTGGGGGACCGGACGAAGTCCACCTTCTTGTTCCCCTCGACGGTTGATTTTCATGAGCTCCGGGCTTCCTTCAAGCCCCTATGGGGAGTGAAGACGGGGGGGGGGGGGGAGAGGATTCGGGACACCCGGCGACGCGCGTCATTCCTGCCGCTTGTGCTGATCCTGCCCCAAATCGGTACCCCTTCTTCGTTGATTACTTTTCTTGTGGGTTATGCCCCCCTTTCTCCGATTTCTTCTGCGACATTATGCACACCTTTGGTTTTCACCTCTTGGATTTTACTCCGAATGCGGTGGCGTGCATGTCTTTCTTTGCGCATCTCTGTGAGGGCTTCGTCGGGGCGCAACCCAACACGACGCTCTTCCGCCATTATTTCTATCCTCGAATCCAGGCGGGAGGTGCCGTCTCTGGTTGCATCACCTGGATCCCAAGATCCAAGGAGGCGTACCCAGACGGTGCCGTGAAGGAGAGGTGGGAGGAACGGCGTGACCGGTGGTGCTGGATTGAGGACGAAGACCTGCTGGAATTTTGCAAAGTCCGCCGAGTGCCGCCGGTCCGCGACAGCGATTGGGGTGATGTCGACACTGCTGATGGGAGGCTTACTGTCGCCACCACCAGGATTCTTCGGCTAACCCAGGCTGGGTTCACCCTTGAGATGATCGGGGCGGACTTCATTCACCGCCGGATCGCCCCGTTGCACAATAAGCGGAGGCCAGCCTGGCTTTTTACGAATCCGGCTGACACTATGCGGCTCCGCCCTGGCCTCGACCACAACTTCACGGTGATGGCGCATGCCCACTTCTGTCAGTGGCTCTTTCAGCTGGATGTGGATCGCGACAGCGAGGTCGAGCTGACCGGCAAGGCCGCAAGGGTTGCCGTAAAGGCCGGCAAGACCGTCAAGGGGCCGCTCTTCAAGTTTCCAGCGGGGGTGGTCTCGTTGTGCAATAATTCACGCCGGTCCGAGATCATCGCCATGATGCCGGACTGCAACGCGCACGGCCCCGTCCCGAGCTGGAGGGAGCCGATGGACGCAGACGTGCAGCAATTCTTCGACACCTTGATTGAGGTGTACGTCAATGCTGACGCCGAGCGGTGGCTTGTCATGGACACCACCTAGGCAGAGCTGGACTACATCGCCACCAGGACGAAGGAGGCACAGCTCACCGTGGAGGCCGGCAGCACCGGGGGCGTGGAGGGCAAGGCCGCAATAGCTGCGGAGGAGGAGCAGCTCACCCTGTGGGCGGCGGCCACCGAGGAGGCCAGCAGCGCCGACACCGGAGTTCCGCTTGTCGAGGACGCGGCCGACGAGTCGTCGGAGGAGGAGGGCGTGGTGGCGGGCTCGACACCAGCCAGGGGAAGAGGGCGAGTCCTGCGGCGGTCTGGCTCCGGCGAGCCGGTCTGGCCCGGCAGGGCTACGTGGCCTCAGTTGACCCTGGAGGGGTCCGGGCGTCACACGAGGGCCTCGACAGCGAAGAGGCTGACGAAGGCCGCTGAGAAGAAGAAGGCGACAGCCCCTTCCTCATCTGGGCGCACAAAAACCCCGCCGCCTTCTTCGCCTCCTCCAGCAGGCGTCGACTCGGATGATGATGTGGAGCTCCCTTTTGATCTTGGGCCTCTCAGCCCGGAGAGGAAAAGGAAACTGGTGGAAGAGGAGGAGACGGATGACGAGTAAGTACTCCGTTCCTTACTGTCATTTCCATTTCCCCGATTTGGGTCGCCTGTCTTGATCCATTTTTGCTTTTGCAGGGAGACAGAGACGTTGGCCCAGAGGGTGAAGAGGGCGAGGACCTCGGCGAGCAGCCAGTCCCCGGCTAGGGCTTCAAAGACACCACTGGTGGTGCTGAGCAGCCCGGACAGCAGCCCCCAGCGTAAGTTCGTCACCCTCTTCTTACTCGACATGTGGTAGGCGCTCGATGCTATGACGCTGACCTTGCCGGGTATGTAGGAGGGGAGCGGCAGTAGGAGGAGCCACAGAGGGGTACTCCTAACACACCACCCCCATCGACTACGCCGCCACGGGGGGCGTCCCCGGCAAGGGCATCAGGCACGGAGTCCACAACCATGGAGGAAGAGGGGAACTTGGGCGCTGGTGGCTCTGCCATGGCACCAAATGCTGGTGGAGAGGGGACTCCTGCTTCACAGCCTGGCACTGGTGAGTCGTCTGTCCTTCATCTCTGTTTTTCCCTTATTCTTTTCTTGGCTTCATTGCTCCCGTTGCTGCCCAGGCCGCCCGTCAAGAGACATGGAGGACATGGACACTGTTGTCGGAGATATTTCCGAAGAGGCCGCGGCTGAGGCCGACAGAATTGCCGCTAAGGAGGTCGCCAAGGATGCTGACGAGGCCGCCGCTGATGAGGCCGCCAAGGGTGCTGCCGAGGACGCCGCTGTGGGGGCCGCCAAAGCTACCGGTGAGGCTTCCGTCGAGGGCGCCAGCGGCGGACCTGCCGGGGAGGCCGGCAAGGCCTCCGCCGAGGAAGAGGTGACGGATGATCAGCCTCCCTCCTCCTCAACCTCAGCCCCCGGCAGATACCTGAAGGTGGGCGATGATCTTTTCGTCCACCTCCCAGGGGCGTCAAGCCGAGTGCCTGCCGAAGGGGAAGTTTTTGACGGCGAGGTGCTTGCTGCCACCGGGCTCGAGGCGGTCGATGCGCCGGGCGTTGGTGGCGACGGTTCTCCAGAAGAGCAGCTTTTCCGTGCCATGGGGGCCAATTTCCGGAAGCTCCAAGTGGTCTACCGTGCCCGCTTGGACAAGGTCAAGTCCAGGATGGCAACGGTGGACAACGCGGAGGTGGACTTCAAGGCGCACGTTGCCGAGACGCAGGCCTGGTTCCACGAGACTCGCGAGGAGCAGAGGGCCTTTCAGGAGAAATTGGCCCGGCACGATGTGGAGCTCACCATGAAGATGGCCGACATCGAGAAGGCCCAGGAGAAGGCGGCGAACTTGGCTGCCGCGGCCGAAGCCGCCCGGAAGCAGCATCAAGCCACCTTGGACTCCCAGGAGGAGGACCTCTCCGCGCGTCAGGCGAAGCTTGCCGCAACGCTCCGCGGAAAGGTGGAGGAGCTCGAGGCCCTTGTCGCGTGACGGACTCACGAGCTGGAGCAGAGGCACAGAGAGGCGCTCGATGCCCAAGCCCTGGCCCACGCTGGCAAGGTGAAGGAGCTGGAAGCAGAGCGGGACAAGCTGAAGGAGCAGGCCCTCAAGCTGTCCAGCGAGAAGAGCACGCTCAACCGCGCCTTGATAGAGGCGCAAGGAGCGGTCATCAGCAGGACTGGGGAGCTCTCCGAGGCGCAGAACTCCATCAGAGACCTCAAGCTGAAGCTGGAGGATCTCGAGAAGCTGTTGTCGGAGAGCAGGGCTCGGGAGGAGACCTTGACCAGGAGCCTGGAGGAGGAGAAGCAGCTGCGGGCAAATGAGGCTGCCTCCCACCAGGAATATGTGGCGGGTGAGAACAGGTGGATCAGCCATCTGGAGGTCGTCGCCGGAAGGGTCACCTCGCAATTGGCCACCATGGGGATGCCAAACGTGAGGTACGCCCCTGAGCACAGCGGGACCGTCAACGCCAAGCTGACCTAGTTCTTCGAGGGCGTCCTCGGAGCCTTGGCCTATCTTCACTCCAACAGGACGGCCACACTGGCCGAGGAGGCCCGGCGACTTTGCCGGAGGGTCGTTACCAAGGTCCTCACCAAGGTGGCGCACTGGAACCCCGACCATGACTTCACGGCCGTGATGGCGAGCTTGCCGGATGGCGTTCACCTCACGGCGCTCAAGGAGCGCATCAAGCCCATCACCGACTGCATCGACGAAATCAAGAGGGTGGAAGGCCAGCGCTGGGACTAGGCGTCCCGTTCTTCTTCGCCGCTATGGGTTCCCGACCAAGACAAATTTTATCTTTAGTTAGAACCGCAGCTATGATGTGATGTAATATAACTCTGAAGTATTCTTAATTTTCATGCATGTTATTTCCCCGTTCAACTCCTCTTTGTATGGGCGCCCTACGCCGATTGGGTAGGCTCGCCGGCGCGAAAGCCCCTAGCGGCGTTTTGGGGACGGATCCCCATGGCCTGCCGAGTACGCGTGCTGCCGGACGAGCCACCTTTCCGTTCCGAACGCGGCCGCTCGAACTGTCGAGCTTGACTCGAGTCAGAATCGAGGGCGTTGTAGATCGCGGAAGGTTACTCTACCATTCTCGACATAGCCGCTTGAGCTGTTGAGCGGACTCGAAACAGTGCAAGGGCGTTGCCGATCGTTGGGGAGCCCCCTGGCGTGCAGGTTCCTCATACAAAGGTGTGATATCTCCGGGGGGGGGGGGGGGAATAACCTCAAATAAGAAAGGTAGCACAAATAAGGGTTCAGTGCAACTTAGCTTTTGTTTGCGATCGCTCGAGTGTCGATCTTCTGGCCTCCTTTCTTCTTCAAGGGTCATGTAGATGAAGGAGCGTCAGGCTCACTGCTAAAGCCGATTCTCACAACTACGCCCTCTACCTGGCGCGCCAAAGATGTCGGTGGGAACGACACCTATGGGATCACAAGAATCCCTACTACGGTTGCGGGGCGCGGGGTCGTGAGAAGAGCGGATCAAACAGATAGCACACGGTTTGTTTACCCAGGTTCGGGCTGCGAGGATGCGTAAAACCCTACTCCTGCTTTGGTGGATTGTTTATCTGTGTTCTTGAACTAGCAATGGGGCGTGAGGAGCTCCAAAAAGCCGAATCCTCTTCCTGGTCGCCTTGGGCCTCCTTTTATAGGGAAAAGGGGTTGCCACAGTGGCACACAGGAGGTGGAGAGGGTACAGTGATGCGAGGTTATCCCTCGCATTACATGACAAGGCGCCTTTAATGCGTCTTGCTTAGGTGTCCTTGCTTTATCGGGGACGGGGAAGAGCCATGTCTCGTCCATCGCCGCTCCCTCTTGCGTCGACACGCGCCCTGGCCAGCGGTGCCCGCGGTACCATGTAGGCAGGTAGGTAGCTGAGGTGGTGCAGTGGTGGGTCTCCACGAAGATCCGCATGCCGCCACACAGGTGCCTGCCCAGCTGGTTGGGTCGGCAGCTGCATCCGAACGGCGGTGGAGGTCTGATTGGCGTGGGCCTGATGGTGGCCCTACGGGTGTTCATGGCAAGGGCCTTGCCGGGGCCCCGGCAAGGGTCTTGCCGGGGCCCCGGCAAGGGTCTTGCCGGGGCCCCGGCAAGGGTCTTGCCGTGGCGCCTGCTGATGTCCCCGGCTAGGCTCTTGCCGGGGGCCTTGTGGTCCTCCTTGGCTGGGATACCGCCAAGGATCATCATCTTCTAAAGTGTGTATCTGATCTTGAATGTCTTCACAAAGATCTGCATGCCACCACGGGGATGTCTCCCGAATCCTTGCCCCATGGGGGCATTGGACTCAAGGGTGACTCGCTCCGTAGGTGTGGGGCGAGCTGCCACGGCAAGGGTCTTGCCGGGTTTGCTAGAACTGCCCCCCGGCAAGGATCTTGCCGGGGGAGTCCCTTCGTCCCCTTTGCTCTTTGTGGTGTTGGTCTTGGCATCGTTCTACTTCTCTTGAACTCCGGCCTTACCTTGGCTTACCTTCCTTGTCGTGCTTGGTGTGGCGGTGCCTGTGGCTCAGACTGCCCGTGCACAGTTATAGGGGTACAAAATGTGTACCCCCCCTTTTTGTACACCGACAGATGTCGTCCACAGCAACACCTCGACGTACCTCATCTACCGTACCGGATGAGGATCCGTCGTCGATCTCATCGTCCCGCCGGTTCAGCCACCCCGTCCTCCACCTCCAAAGAGCTGCCCCGATGTTCCCCTTGTCTTTCGCGCCACCTCCATTCCCACACTACCGTCTTCACCTGCACCATTGGAAGAGCATCATCATCACCATTTCCTCGCATGAAGCTGCGTCCTAATCGGCGCCACCAAAGAGGTTGTACACTAATCGCCACATTTTCTTCTTGATTCGATCTCACGGTGCTGCCGGCGCTCAGTCCCGAGCCGACATGGCATGGCTCCATCCACGGCGGCGTCGCCGGCAACTTCCTCCACGATGTCGCTCGCTCGACGGCGACGTCCACATCAGTAGGAGCTGCTGCTGCTTTAGCCCTCGCTCGCGCTGCTGCTCTGCTCTTGCTCTCGGTCCCCTGCCTGGTCTGCTCTTACTATTGCTCTTGCTCATGCTGCTGCTCTCGATCTTGCTCTTGCTTGCGATGCTGCTCCAATTTAGCTACACTTCAGTCGACTAAATCGACTTTTGGGTCAGTCAATTTTCACGGGGTGGGGGGCTCTCCGGGGTGCAGGAAGAACCAGCCGCAACGGGGAGGGGGACTCGCCGGAGAGGTACCCCACTATCTATCTTAGGGTTCAGCATGGCGGCACTGGTCGCTGGCGGTGGCGGGGTGTTGGTGGGGCGATGGCATGGGGATCACCGGAGAAAAAGCTCGGCACGGGGGCCTAGAGGGATGGCCGGGGCGGCGGCGGACCGGCGGTGGGGAGTGTTTTCAAGGTGGGCGGGGCGGCGCATCGCCGGCTGCGGGCGGCGGGGGCTGCTGTTTGGCCGGTGGTGGCTGGCGGCTCAAGGGGGTGGAGGTTGAAGATGAACCGCAGGCCCTTGATTTCATATCCAACGGCTGCAAAATCGACTGATCAGAGATGAAAAAGTTAGTCGACCGACGTGTAGCCTCACCTTGCTAGTGCATTCAGTTTCGACAGCAAAATTCAGTTTCGACAGTTAAGTTCAGCTTCGACAGTTAAGTTTAGTTTCGACAGTTAAATTCAGTTTCAACAATTAAGTTCAGAGATGAGCGGTTGATGTATTTTACATCTAGCACTTTGTGGTTATGTATTTTACGTCATGTATTTGAGATGTTATTAGAATTCCACTCAGTTTAACGTTGTTCGTTGTCTCTCTTGTCCTGCTTCAGCCTCGGCGTCGTACAACTCACCGAAGCTGCTCCAATGACGAAACCCTCCATCACAGCGGAGCAGTACCTCGGGCTCCATCTCCAGACGCCTAAGATCTTCTTCCCCTCCTCCGACAACCAAGTCAGCCGGAGCATCCTCACCGGCCAACCCAATCACGCTGAGTTCGACATGGCTTCGCCAAAGAGGTTGTACACTTGTTGCATCTCTTTTTTACTCTACATGTTATATATATTGTCCACTGAGCACTCGTAGTAACGGGAAATACGATTATTTTATCCTACTATATGACAAGTAGTGAGGTACCAGGCAACTTAGCTATCCGTGATGGACTCTCTTAAACACCATCATTATTTATCTCTGCGCGTCTGAGCTGTGGATTTGTCGATGGGCCTGGGAGTTGAGCTAGTATGGCAGTGGCCTGGGTCCAAAGTAATAGAAGTAGCACAAAAAAAATTTAGTGTACGATTTTCCTTTCTCAAGCCTGCCTACTAGAATCGCCAGTGCTTGAAAGGAAAAGTGAATGAAAAACATCAGAATTGGGAAGTTCCCTATGGTACTACTTTTCATGAATTTGGTGCAAAGGAATGGAGCAAAGGAAAACTGTAGGATTTGTTCCTTTAGTGTCTCCTTGAAAGAAAAACCATAGGAATTCTAATTTCCACTTCTCCTCCTTTTCATATTCCTATTCATCAAGCACAATACTAAGAGATAGTAGCATAATAGCATTATAACTGTACATTTTCTTGTGGTTTGACTTAATCTCACCATGTTTTTTTGCATCCTGTGATCTTCCAATTGTTGTGAATCAAACACCCAGATTGGCAGAAATCCTGTGTTTTTAAATTATCTGTTTTGCACGTGCATTCCTATTCTATTCCTGTCTATTTCCTATCCCTGCATTGTTAGAGTCCTCAAATTCAAACAAGCCCTTACTCAAGCACTTCTGTTACAGATATGTGTCAAAGAAAACCTTGTGTGGTTTGTCCTGCTCCTGCGGTGTTGTGTTCCACCCCAGCTCAGCTGCTCCAACGATGGAAGGGTTCACCACAGCAGGGATCTGCTCTCGAGACTGTCTTTCGCCGCCTTAGATCTTCTTCCCCGCCGCCGGCAGCCACGGCAACTGCATTACCATCATCAACTGAGAAGATGACCTTGAGGAATACACGGGTCCGCAAGAGAGGTCGCACTCTTCCGTGTCTGCTTACGTTATGCGTCGCTTAATATGATGACATGCTACATTATCATCGTGTTCACCTATTAGACTCTGAGTCAGGTCCAAACTAATGCTGAAACTTGAGTTTTTAAATGGTTGTGGGGTACATATTGGGGCAGCAATCAGTACTATCTGTCTACTATCTGGTTAATCTCCGGTGTCTACTATGAGTTTCATGTTGGGTGCAAACAAACATTAAAGGAGCCATTATTTGTATTTTTTAACTAAAGCTATTATCTGCCTGCTATCATTGGTTTTGGGTCTATCCACAGTTTTCGACCATCACTCTGGATTTGTGCATGCACTCCTTACATAATCTCACTATGTTTTATTCCTATGCATGCCAGTTATTGTACACAATGGAACTGATCATATAGAGCAAAAGAGACGAGCCTTGCGTGGCAATAAAATTTCATGCAGACGTCGTTCCATGGTGGGCGCAAAGGCAGCCCCCTCCACCCATTTCGGATCGTAATCAAGAGGAAGATAACTGTTCTGAGGGGGATTCAGAAGAAGACCACTCCTATTTACCCCATGAGGTCTTCGCTTTAACTTGGCATGCTGATGTTGGTAATATCATGCATATGGTGCCTTGCATTGCTTACTGTATACATTAAGGATGTCATCTGCTTAGTTTAGACATGCTTTGTGTCAATGCCATCTGTTTAGTTTCTTTATCGTATATGTGAATCATGCAATGCCATCTTGTCTAGCCAGGCATCATATATGTGAATTTTGCAATGCCACCCTGGTTAGCCAGTCATCTTATATGTGAATTATATCATGCCATCATTTTTTTATTATGTGTTAAATTTGTCAACAATTTTAGTACATTCAATTACTCTTCCTGTGCATCAGCCATTTGGCTAGGTCATGGAAAAATCTGGAGTGGAAACAAGGTCTTCAGAGCAGACAATGCTATCTGATGAAGCACATGTCTTGCTGGTTACCGATAGCTCCTCAGAGGAGGATTCAGAGACAGATGACCAGTCATATTCCCCTCCCCCCCCCCCCAAGGTGCATGCCCTAACTTAGCAGGGTTATGTTGCTCATATCGTGCGTATGGTATCTTGCATTGCTATGTCATTTGCTTAGTTTGGACATGCTTTTGTGAATGCCACCTGTTTACTGTCTAATTACCATATATGTGAATTATGCAATGCCATCTTGTTGCAAGACATTATATATGTGAATTATGCAATGTTATCTTGTTGCAAGGCATTATGTATGTGAATTATGCAATGCCATGTTGTTTAGGCAAGCGTCATATATGTGAATTATATCATGCCGTCCTTTTTTTGTATTTCTCATTGCTTTTGTCGACAATGTTTGTATATTCAACTGGTCTTCCTGTGCATCAGCCATTTGAATTGGTGATGGAGAAATCTGGAGTGAAAACAAGGTCTTCAGAGCAGACAATGCTACCTGCTGAAGCAGATATCTTGCTGGTTACAGATAGCTCTTCAGAGGAGGATTCAGAGGCAGATGACCAGTCCTATTATCCCCCTTAGGTGTATGCTCAAACTTGGCAGGGTTATATTACTCATATAATGCATATGTTGTATTGCAATGCTTAGTTTTTACATCATATACACAATATTGAATTCCATCTCCTTAGTTGACACATCATATATGCGATTGCCCTCTGCTCACTTCCTTAGTATATAAATCATATATTTGAATTATGGCATGCCATGATGTTTACATAGACAGCATGTATCTGAATTATGGCATGCCAACCCATTTTCTAAAGACATGATATAGTTATATCATCTCATCCTGTTTACATAGTCATCATATTTCAAAATATGTCATTCTATCCGTGACTTATATCATGCCATCATGTTTCCATCGACGGCATGTTTGTGATTTATGGCATGCCAACCACTTTAATGGACACATCATATAGTTATATCATGTCATCCTGTTTACATAGTCATCATATTTTGAAGTATGTCATTCTATCCTGTTTAGTTAGCCATCATACATGTGAAATTGTGTCATGCTATCCTGTTTAATTAGCCATCATATATGTGAAATTATGTCTTGTTATTCTGTTTGCTTAGACAACATAAATGTGAATTATTTCATGCCCTGTTTTCTTCCCTACTATCCATTGCACCTGTCTATCTTACAATGTCTGTACATTCAATTACTTTTCTTGTTTATCAGCCATTTCAATTGGAGGGAGTGATGGCAGTATCTGTGGGACTAAAAACACGGTCTTCAGAAAAGATCGTGCTACCTGTCGATGCAGATAGAACCACGGTTGTACTTGCCCAAGAACCAGCCCCACCACACATAACCCACACTCATGCAGATTGTACCCCTACCCAGTTGGACAGAGAACCAGCTACACCCCTTCTAACCTCAACCCCGGCAGTTAGACACCCAGTTCCCGTTGACACAGGACCATCTCCACCACAGAGCACCAAAACACGAGCAGTTAGTAAGGCAACTGCAGTGCTCAAATCACGAGGACCACCACTCCGAACCTGAAGTCAACGCTTAAAGCAGAATAAGAATTGTTCTCAGGTCAGGTTCCGTAGCTATGGTTCATACTACTTTGCTCTTGCATCACTGTATTTACTGATACCAACTAATTTCAAATTTGAAGGATGCAATTGAAACTCCAATGGCGCAACAAGTATGTTTTAAACCTCTTTCTTCAACGTGTTTGGTTGTTTGTTGTTGTAACTTGCTCTATGTTGATTTTAGTTTCAATTGAATAAACAGTTATGTTCTCATGCCATGCACATTACAAGTGTTGTTATTGCTGTGCAGTTTCCCACACTTATATTTTGTCTATGCTGCTTTGTCTTAAATAGATATGATTCGAACTGTATCTATCTTGATTTGGCAACATAAACTAGAATGATATAGACCATACAGTGACCATACTACATAGATATATGTTTGTTTCATGATGTTATCCTGTCCACCTTACTACTGAACTGGTTTACCAAAATGAGTTTCATATACTACATTGTAAACCTGAGATGTGTTTGTTTGTTTCTCTTTTAGAACATGGATAAAATATTGGAGAAGAGTACCCTGTTATGCAATGGTAAAGGAAGTAATGCAGATAAGGTTCAAGATAGTGAGACATCCCTGTTGGTCTCCAAGAAAGGTGATAAAAACTATATTGTAGACACTGAGACAACCCCAAAGTCCTGTCTTTATGTAGTGTTCGACTTACTGGCTACCACTGTTGGCACCAGCTCTTCGAACTCGTTGCCTGAATCAGTTCCGCTTCTTGAGTCTCAACTTCAAGTTGAATGACATCGATCAGATGTTATGCGACAGGAAGCCGAAGGACTGAGGAAGTCCCTGCAGAATTCAGATGCATACTTTTTGGTGCAACACCAAGCGCTCGAGGACTTAAGCGCCAAACAATAGAAAGTTAATAAGCTTGCTAAGCATCTTGCCAGCATTATGGGTACCTAGGATATTGTTTCTTGAGCTCTTCTGAAGTGGTTTCAGTTCTGGACTTGTTTTACTATGGCGTTTATATGCTGCTGTGTTCCCTATATTTGCAGCGGTGGCGAACTTTGATGCCCAGTGGATGTAATATGTGTAATAGCCGTGATAGCCTAGTGTAAGTTGCTTGCTTATTTATTTCCTTGTTGTCTTGTTTATTTGTTTGCTTGTAGTCAGTGCAGTTCTTTTTCTGCGGTTTCCTAGTGGCTGTAATAACCTATTTTTTAAAACTAGGCCACAATAACCATGGGCTAATATTTACTGTAGTGACACTAGGCCTCCTACAAGCCGTAAAAACAGTGGGCCTTCTACGGGCCGTAGAAACAATGGGCCTTCTATGGCCGTAGAAACAATGGGCCTTCTATGGGCTGTATCATCAATGGGCCTTATACGGGCCGTATGATCGATTGGCCAAACATGGGCCAAACAGACCGCATTCTGGCCATAAACGGGCTAGAGTTGGAATCGCCCGTTCATGGGCCGACCATAACGGGACATCGTTAATAGGCCGTATTTGATGACGCTATGAAAACGGCCCAACGTATTAACGGACCACAAACGGGCCGACTGTAACCACGGGCTGAATTTGGCCCACAAGCAGAAAATGACAGTAACGGGCCATAAGTAAACGAATGCTGGAAAATAGCCCAAGAATAAATGGGCTCTGAGAAGGCCGAAAGATAACATGGGATGGAAACGGCCCAACGGAATAACGGGCGGTTAATGGGTATAAAGTGATACACTGTTCTTTATGGGCCAGTTTCACCACTGGTCGTTAATGGGTGTAAAGTGATACACTGTTCATTACGGGCCAGTTTCACAACGGGCCGTTAATAGGCCAAGAGTTACATAGGGCCTCATATGGGCCGAAAGACGTCATGGGCCATACATGGGCCAGAAGTGAAAATGGGCTGGAATCATATTGGATGGCCCATATGACGCTACTGGGCCTAATTCGAATAGGGCATAACGGGCCTTGGGTTAGCAGGCTGTAAATGGGCTATATGCGAACAAGCCGTTAACAGGCTTTCCATGGGCCGGCCCGCCACCTTTTGACCAAGTCAAACAGGCCGGCCTTTTCACAGGAATGGGCCTCTGTTGGGCCGTGCCACGTGTCGACGTATCATAGGCGCCTTCTGTCCAATGAGTGGATGACATCTGTCCCAGCGATGAGCCGACACGTGTTTCCTCGAGCCAATGATGATTTTACACGTGGAAAATCCCCTTTGGTCGGCAATGTTAACGGGTTATCGGATCCAAAACCCGACCCGATAGCTTAACGGCGTTTCGTTACGGTGGATGCCACGTGTCGGTCACCCTTGACGAAAGCACTTCTGTGACGCGCGATTTATCGTCATGGAAGTGGACACTTTCGTGATGATAATTTTGGTAATGTCATGGAACACTTCTACGACAGCACAGGTATGACTATCTTGATTCTGTCATAAAATCGTCATGGATGTACATGCATGACAGAAAATGCGACGTACTGTGACAAACACGTATCATCACGGAAGTGTATTTTTTTGTAGTGACTGTCAAGAGCTGAAAGCCATTCGCGAAGGACGCTTCGGTCGATGCTCCAAGCGCGGCGACCGGGGCTACGGTCGAGGAGGAGGAGGAGGTGGTGGCGGACGCTGGGACGACCGTGGCCCGCGCCAGGAGTGGCGCGACCGGCCCCGTGAGGGCCGCTGGCAGGATCAGCCTCGCGAGGGCGCCTGGAGAGATCAACCTCGTGAGGATCGTCCTCAAGGCAACCCTGGACTCCCTCTGTTGTCGCCACTGCCAAGAAGGAATGACGAACACCATCAAGATGAGGGGGCTGGGGGCTTCCAGAAACCGCGTGTTATCGCCTGCATCTTGGGCGGAGCCCAGGCCCCATCCTTGCAGCGTATCTTCAAGAAGCTTGCTCGTGAAGTAAATGCAGTCCTCCCCAAGCTCGAAGCCACACGCCCGCTCAGGTGGTCCCAGTGCCCCATCACGTTCAACTTGACAGATCAGCTCAAGTGCGCAGGTACCGCTGGCGCCCTCCCGATGCTTTGCTCCCCGGTCATCAGCAACGTGCAAGTTACCAAGACCCTCATCGACGGCGGCGCAGGGCTCAACGTCTTGTCCGTCGACACGTTCGACAACCTCCAAGTGCCATATGACCAGCTTCAGCCTACGAAGCCTTTCTCAAGAGTGACTGACGGTTCCACCACACCGATAGGGCAGGTCCGCCTCCCTGTCACCTTCGGGGAATGCAAGAACTACCGCACCGAGCTCATCGACTTCAACATCGCGCACATCCATCTGCCGTACAATGCCACCCTCGGGTATCCAGCCCTGGCCAAGTTCATGGCGGTGACACACCACGGCTACAATGTCCTCAAGATGTCGGGAGGCGGCGGGATCATCACGGTCCCATGTGAAGAAAGAGATGTTGTGTGCTCCCTCGAGCGTGCCTTCCAAGCTGCAGCAATCGACAACCCCGACAGCAAGGGCGAGGGCCCTCCTGAGGTCATCCCCAAGAAGAAGAAGCAGTTGCGTCGTGCAGGACCTCAGGAGGGTGGCGTCACAGCCGGAGCCTCGTCAGGATCAGCGCCCGCTCCAGGGGCGCCTTCCTCCATTGCATAGGAAGGCGCGCCTGGCGCCCTTCTCGGGTAGGGATCGGGGGCTTTCTTCTGGAAGGCCTCGGACCTTGCCCACATCACGAGGGAGGCACTTGGACACCACTTGGAGGCGTGCTTTGCGGCACGTTTCCCTCAGGAGGGCACAGGTAAAGGATCTCCCACCGTTCAAGAGTTCATCACCAAGACCACCCAGGAATTGCAAGATGCAAGGGCCAAGCGCGGAGACCGCCGCTCGCGAGGTGCAGCTCCCCATCCAGGCGAGGATGTCGGGCTGCGCGTCTGCATCGACCTTCCAGGGCTCAATAGGGCTGCTTCTCAGGAGCTTTTCTGGCCTTCGCGCGTGGGAAGCTGCGAGGGCCCACCGCACAGCTACGTTCGCATGCCCTTTGGCCTGCCGAGCGTGTCGTCCGCCTACTAGCGCAACTTGCGGTGCATCCTAGCGGCTCAGGAGGCCAGGCACCACACCGTCCTGGCGGAGATGGAGACGGTCCTCAAGGAACCACCTGAGCCCCCAGAGCCTCCTGAGGCTCAGGGCCCCGGTGGCTCGTGAGGAGCAACCCCTTCGATGCGCACCTTTAGCTGCCCCAACTCTCCTTCGTCAATGTCGGTGTCAAAACCGGCGGATCTCGGGTAGGGGTCCCGAACTGTGTGTCAAGGTCGGATGGTAACAGGAGACAAGGGACACTTTATTTTACCCAGGTTCGGGCCCTCTTGATGGAGGTAAAACCCTACTCCTGCTAGATTAATATTGATGATATGGGTAGTACAAGAGTAGATCTACCACGAGATCAAGGAGGCTAAACCCTAGAAGCTAGCCTATGGTATGATTGTGTATGATGATGGTTGTCCTACGGACTACAACCCTCCGGTTTATATAGACACCGGATAGGGTTAGGGTTACACAGAGTCGGTTACATTGGTAGGAGATCTTGAATATCCGCACACCTAGCTTGCCTTCCACGCCAAGAAAAGATCCTTCCAGACACGGGACGAAGCCTTCAACTTTGTATCTTCATAGTCCTGGAGTCCGGCTGAAGGTATAGTTCGGCTATCCGAACACCCCCTAATCCAGGACTCCCTCAGTAGCCCCTTAACCAGGCTTCAATGACGACGAGTCCGGCGCGCAGATTGTCTTCGTCATTGCAAGGCGGGTTCCTCCTCCAAGTTCTCCAAGAAGATTATAAACACCACAGAATAGTGTCCGGCTCTGCAAAATAAGTTTCCACATATTGCCATGCAGAGAATAATATTAACACAAATCAAATCTGCTGACGTATCCCACAGTGCGTCATAACACTGCGGCCAAGCCTTCTATAAGTTGTTTTCATCGCTCCACCTTAGCCCGTATAGCGAGGCGGTTTCCTTGGCACGTCTTGTCGAAGCAGAGATCGTGTGCCCCCTTCTAACGGGATTCTCATTAATACGGACGTGGGTAACCCAACCGCGCCATTTACCGCGGCGCTTGGGAGGCAAGTGAGTTTTATTAGGTAGGTGAGGACGCCTAATCGTGCCTGCTTATATAAAGGGATAAGGATTCCCCCTTTTAACCTACGGCTTCTTCCTCCTTCGCCAATCCATCTTTCACGCACTCAAGCTCCAGCGCCCAAGTCCGCTCTTCTTCCTCAACCTTCTCCAACAATGTCCGGAGCGGGAGGCAAGTGGATGGTCTCCTCCGTTACGGAGGCTCAAGTAAAAAGGCTAAGGAAAGCCGGATACTTATCCAAGGATATCCCGCATCGGCTTCCTGATAAGGGGCAGCTTCTTCCCACCCCAAGGCCCCATGAGAGGGTGGTTTTTCTCCCCCACTTCCTCCGCGGACTGGGCTTTCCACTTCACCCATTTTTCCGGGGGCTCATGTTCTACTACGGCCTGGATTTTCACGATCTGGCCCCGAACTTCGTCCTCAACATCTCAACATTTATCGTCGTGTGTGAGGCCTTTCTCCTCTTCCGCCCCCACTTCGGCCTCTGGCTCAAGACCTTCAACGTCAAGCCCAAGGTGGTGTCCGGCACCCAGGCGGAGTGCGGAGGTGCTATGGTTGGCAAGATAGCCAACGTGCTCTGGTTTGATGGCTCCCTCATGGTGTCCCTAAAGGGGTGGCAGGCAGGGTGGTTTTACATCACCGAGCCCCGCGATCCGAAATGGGTCGCGACCCCTGAGTTTAGATCCGGACCCCCCCCCCCACGCGGCTCATGTCCTGGAAAGAGACAGGCCTGTCGTGGGGCAACGAGGAATAAGTGACTGGGCTGCAAACATGCATCCAGTCCCTGATGGACAAGCCAATCCGGCTTGCCAACATAGTCCAGGTCATGCTCGTTCGCCTGATCCTCTCGTGCCAAGAACGGGATTTTGTATTGTGGGAATTCGACCCGGCGCAGCACCATACCCTCAGTAGGCTCTTCGGCACGACGTATGAAGACGTCTGGAAGGTGCTAACCAAAGGCGCCGAGTCCCCCACATCCGCCTCCAGGACCGCGGATACAGCTCGCAGCGTATCGCCGACGAGGTGAGCTATCTATACCTTTGACAGGTTTGTTAAGCTCTTCTTCATAGATTATCTCTATGCGGGATCTAAACCCCCTTTTACCTTTGACAGGCTTGGCTGGAGATAGCCGGACCAATCAACTGTCCGCCCCCTCTGCCCGAAGACCCGGCCCCAGCTCTCTTGGTGAAGCTAATGGCTCCGGCACCTTACGTGGTGCCGGAGAGGAAGGCCAAGAAGAAGAAAACCACCGGGACTCGAAAGAGTTCCCGCAACATGGTGGTGTCGGACTCGTCATCCAACGAGTCCGCAACGCCCTCCTCTCGCGAAAACGAGGAGGAGGAACAAGGAAGCTCTCCCCCTCCAGCGAGGGGAGCAAAGAAGAAGAAGGCCGCCCCAACATGGGAGGCCGAGGGGTCAAGGAAAAGGAAGACCCCTCCGCCGGACTACTCCCACGACGCCGAAGAGGGCGGAGAGGAGTGGCCGGACAGGACCAAGCGTCCGGCGAAATCGTAAGTATTTATATACCAGAGTTTACCCCTTTTCTTTGTGTGTGTGTGCGGCTTTTCCTGATATCGCACGCATTTTATGCAGCCCGCCCCGGGCCGAACTCGACGACTCATCGAGCGGCTCCTTGGATTCGTCGGACGTGAACTCTGTTCCGCCCGCGGTCTCCCCCCGCGGGGCGGACGGCGCCTAAGTGGCGCCCCGCCAAGCTTCAGGGCAGGAGGAGATGGTCCTGGAGGAGCCACAAGGCAATCCTCCGGACCCCAGGAGTGAAGGGGATGAAACCCTCCAGGGCTCCAAGTCGCCTTGTGCCGGACACCGCGCCGGACTCGACAGTCCCGGTCCACGGCGGGCGAACTCCTTCCAAGAGGAGTAAGCCGTCCGAGCCGGCGGCCTCCGTCCAACCGGAGGCGCTGGACAATTTGCTGGAGGTGGTTAAGGGCGCCGCCATCGACGAGGAGCACCGTACTGTTATGAGTACGGTGATCCAAAGGATTCAGTCCGCTCTTGAAGCTTGTGCTAGCCTTCTAACAGGCTTCGAGGTAAGTAAAAATGTGCCAATTTATTTACCGCATAGACAGTAGCCCCTGATGC
The DNA here is from genome assembly GCA_032464435.1 of Aegilops umbellulata. Classification (NCBI taxonomy): domain Eukaryota; kingdom Viridiplantae; phylum Streptophyta; class Magnoliopsida; order Poales; family Poaceae; genus Aegilops; species Aegilops umbellulata. The sequence continues at coordinate 280,278,177 of CP136056.1, read as the reverse complement.
TCTGTTCGGTGTTCGGAAAGAAAAGCCGGATAGAGGATCTAATGATAATCGCAGGAGTCTAACAAAAAAGGTCAAATATGCGTATGCAGGCTTCGCTGCTTTCCACCGCCGCACTGACTGCGCAGGTGGAAGTCCTTAAAAAGGACCTCGGGCAGTCCGAGCAAGAGCTCGGCCTTGCCAAACGGCAGCTCGAGGAGAAAGAAGGTAAGAATTACACTAAAAAAAGAAAGGTGCCTATAGAGAGGCTTGATTGCAAAAAGAAATAACAGGATTGTGCTGCTTATTGTAGGGGCCACCGCCGAGGTGACAACCCTGAAGCAGGCGCTGGCTGAGGTCGAGAAGAAAACGTCCGAGGAGCGCACCGAGCGAGAGAAGCTTGGGGTCCAAGTCGGCGAGGTGCAGCAAGAGCTGCAAGCTCTCATGAAAAAACATGAGGGTTTGGAGCTTGAGGCGAAAACGCAAGCATCCGAACTCGCCTCGGCCGTCGAGACCGCCAAGAATGCCAAGGCCGAAGCCAGAAGGCCCTCCAAGAGTTGGAGGATGCGAGAAAGATAGCAGCGGGTAAGGCATTCTCAATGCAAAGTAGGAATATAAAAGTAAATTACCTATTACTTACCCGAATCCGAAGTTCTCCAGGGGCGTTCTTCGATCTTCCCCGCAGCGCATCCGACGCCGTCGCGTTCTACTGAGCTGAAGAGGGCAGCTCGACAGAGAGTGTGTTCTGGTCTCAGTATTCTGAGGCCGGACACCCTGTGCCCTTGAGGGATCAGCTGAAACAGCTGGCCGAGCTCCACAAGGCGGCCGAACAGGCCATGAAGGGCTTACTAGTTCGGCTGTGGCCTGGAGAGGCCCTGCTTGGGAGCTATTTCGGGCTGGTGCGGCGACTGGTGGAGGCCTGTCCACGGCTTGAAGTCATCAAGCGCTCCGTCTGTATTGAAGGTGCCCGGAGGGCCCTTGCCCGTGTAAGGGTACACTGGGGTAAGCTGGACGGAGAGAAGCTGGTGAAGGGCGGGCCGCCGCAGGGGAAGGAGCATCGCAAGCCCGAGAACTACTACAAGGATGTTCTTGCCGGAGCCCGCCTTGTCGCGGATGAATGTACTAAGGATGTAGTATTTGAATGAACTCGCTCATTTCTATCCTGTGCGCTGAAAACTTGTTCATATGCGCTAAGCAATGCTTGTTTAATTTAAAATATTATTTTCTGTGCGGCCGTTTATCAAAAATTGAGAGATGGCGAGTCGTCGGCTTCTGCCCCCATGCCACTAGTGCTGGGGTGTTCGGGGTAAACCTGAGGGCTCTTGTTCCCATAGTTGGGTCCTTCGAGGGAGGCGCTCAGCACAGCGAACCAGGCAATCGGACTATAATGCTTGAACACTCTCACTTAGCCATAGAACGTTATAATTTTAAATTTCGGCGAAGCCCCTAGTTCGGAAGGCCGAATTCGGGGCGCTATCCACGCCTTTGGCCGGACATAGCCAGCTCCTCGCTCAAAGTGGCATAAGCCTTTAAGGACTCGGAAAACCTCTCGAACAGCGACCGGTCTCGTGCCTTATCATGACAGTCTGTTTTAGCTTTCTCCACTGAGGTGCTCAACCCACCTGATCTGGGGCACAATCGCAGTGGTTCTCCTAGTGCTACCTTAGCCGATAGAGCGGAACATAAGGCACCAAAACATAGGAGCCGGGCAAACCCAACATGTGACCAAAATCATGACTCGGAGCCGATGCATATAGTGCTATAAGTTTGGGGTGCCGCACTTGTGAAAGTGTACGGACTTCTCACGACCAGCTAGAAGGGTAATGAAGCCCCTGGCGTGGTTTGCCGTACCGTGGTGTACGGGTGCAATCATGTTATTCAATAAACATATATATATATATATATATATATATATATATATATATATATATATATATATATATATATATATATATATAAAGGATAATGCAAAAGATAGACAAAAAGCTATGCATTGTTTATAAGGAGGCTATTTATCAAAGCCGAACGATACAAGTCATGCGATAGGCAAAAAAGATACTAGACTATTTAACATGTCCTGCCCAGGCGCAGGCCGCGAAGTTTAGAAACAGATATATCGCTCGAAATAGAGACCACCTGAGAATTTCGGAGTGCGGCGTAGCTTTGTCTGCTTTCCTGGGTCTTGCATCGTTTGTGCGGCAACACTGCCGGACAGGTATCCAGCGTATGGAGTCCTGAAAGTAAAAGAAGTGCGGCAGCCCCTAGTACGTTTGACGCCGTATCTTAGGCATGCCGTTTAATGTGCCCCTCCCCCTGTGCCCATGGAATTTTAAGGGCATAATTGTGTACTCTAGGTACTGGCTCCGTTATGGTGCGATGGCTGAGGTTGGGGCCGAATTGCTATGCTTGCTCCAAACGTGCCAAACGGTCTTTTGCAGGTTACTCCGTACGCGCTTTGTATTGTCCGGTTTTTTAATGGCCGGACTAGAGTGTTGCCTTGAGAGGCTGCTTTGTACTTCCGCCGCGAGGGCCGCCGTGTGCTCCTCCGTACGGATGGAGCGTTCGGTGTTTCCGCTGACCGTGATTACTCCTCGAGGGCCTGGCATCTTGAGCTTGAGATATGCGTAGTGCGTCCAAGCAGGGCATGATAGCCACTGCAGAACGGGACTATATCGAAGATTAACTCTTCGCTTTGGAAGTTATCCGGAGATCCGAAGACCACATCAAGTGTTATCGAGCCTGTGCAATTGGCCTCTACACCTGGGATGACGCCTTTAAAGGTCGTCCTTGTGGGCTTGATCCTTGAAGGATCTATGCCCATTTTCCGCACGGTATCCTGATAAAGCAGGTTCAGGCTACTGCCACCGTCCATGAGGACTCTTGTGAGGTGAAATCCGTCCATGATTGGGTCAAGAACCAATGCGGCGAAACCGCCGTGACGGATGCTAGTGGGGTGGTCCCGCCGATTGAAGGAGATCGGGTAGGAGGACCATGGGTTGAACTTTGGGGCGACTGGCTCCATCGCGTATACGTCCCGTAGCGCACGCTTCCTCTCCCGCTTGGGAATGTGTGTTGCGTATATCATGTTCACCGTCCGTACTTGTGGGGGAAATCCTTTCTGTCCATTCTTGTTCGGTGGCCTGGGCTCCTCCTCGTCATCGCTATTCAGCCCCTTGTCTTTGCGTTCGGCTCTCAACTTGCCTGCCTGCTTGAACACCCAACAGTCCCTGTTGGTGTGATTGGCTGGCCTTTCGGGGGTGCCGTGAATCTGGCACGGGCGATCGAGTATCCGGTCCAAACTGGACGGGCCCTGGGTATTATTTTTAAACGGATTTTTCCGCTGATCGAATTTATAGCCTCTGAATCCGGCGTTTACTGCCGTATCCTCATTGCTATCGCTGTTGACGCGGCGCTTTTGCTTATTCCGGCATGACCTGCCACTTTTATCCTTGGTATCCGAATTACCGTGCTTCTTTGATAAGTTGTTGCTGCAAGCCAGCCAGCTGTCTTCGCCCGCACAAAAGCGGGTCATGAGTGTCGTGAGGGCTGCCATGGATTTCGGCTTTTCCTGTCCCAGGTGCCGGGCAAGCTATTCGTCGCGGATGTTATGTTTGAAAGCTGCTAGGGCCTCTGCATCCGGACAATCGACTATCTGATTTTTCTTTGTTAGGAACCGTGTCCAGAATTGCCTGGCCGATTCTTCTGGCTGCTGGATTATGTGGCTTAGGTCGTCGGCGTCCGGTGGCCGCACATAGGTCCCCTGGAAGTTGTCTAGGAATGCGGCCTCCAGGTCCTCCCAAGAACCGATTGAGTCTGCTGGGAGGCTATTGAGCCAATGCCGGGCTGGTCCCTTGAGCTTAAGGGGCAAATATTTGATGGCGTGCAAGTCATCGCCATGTGTCATGTGGATGTGAAGGAGATAGTCCTCAGTCCATACTGCTGGATCTGTCGTACCATCGTACGACTCGATATTGACGGGTTTGAAACCCTCTGGGATTCTATGATCCATTACTTCGTCTGTGAAGCATAGTGGGTGTGCGGCGCCTCTGTACTGGGCTATGTCACAACGCAGTTCGGAAGATCTATGCCTGTTGTGTTCGGCCCGGCCGGATTTACTGTGTCCGGAGTGAAGGTCATCACGTGTCGTCGGGCGTCCGCGTGATCCGTAGATCGATCTTGTTTTCCTTGCTTTATCCTCCAGTATGTCTCGCAGGTCTGGCTCGTTTTCCCATGCCTTATTTGAACGGCGCCGGGTCATGGCTTGTTTAGAGGTTCGGCAGGCCTCTCTGTCGCGGCCGCGAGGTGGCCGGTCTGCCATGTCATGAGCTTCCTCCTCTGATTGGGGTAGCGGCCTGCGCTTGGGATAATTTTTGGAGGGGCGCTCGAGTTCATGCTCTTCGGCCGCAAGGACTTCAGTCCATCTGTCAGCTAGCAAATCTTGATCAGTTCTTAGCTGTTGCTGCTTTTTCTTTAGGTTGTTCGCCATGGCTAGAAGCCTGCGTTGAAAGCGCTCTTGTTCAGCGGGGTCTGATGGTACGACGAATTCATCATCGCCGAGGCTTGCCTCGTCTTCGGAGGGAGGCATGTAATTATCATCCTCAACCTCCTGCTCTGCCGCTCTCTCGTGAGGGCTGGCTTTTTCATCTTCCTGCACCGAATCTTGCTGGTTTTGGTGTTCGTCGGCGCTGTCCGGGGTAGTGTTATCTCCCGTGCCGGAATCACCATTTCTACTCTGGTGGGATTTAGAGCGGCGCCGTTGGCGCTGGCGTTTTGGCGGCTTTTTCGAGGTGCCGTCCTCCGTAGTTCCCTCGCCATCTCCATCCTTTGGAGCATCCACCATGTATATATCATATGACGAGGTGGCGGTCCAGCGCCCTACAGGTGCTGGTTCTTGTTCGTCTCCTCCTTCGTCATCCATACCGTCGAAGTCTTCGGAGCCGAAGTCAAGCATGTCGGTTAAGTCATCGACAGTGGCTATTAAGTGGGTGGTGGGTGGGCTTTGAATTTCTTCGTCGCCCGAATCCCAACCTCGCAGACCATAATCCGGCCTGGGCTCTCCTGATAAAGAGAGAGACTGGACAGAGTTCAGGATATCACCGAAAGGTGAGCACTGAAAGATGTCCGCGGCAGTGAACTCCATTACAGGCGCCCAATCAGATTCAATCGGCGGGGGCGCAGAAGGCTCGGAGTTCGGAGAAGAGTCCGGCTCCTTGGAGTCCTGGGCCGTGCAGAGTACGGGGCTGGCGTTCGGCTCGATCGCCTTTGAGATTGCAGCCCCCGAGGTGACGTCCAACCGTTCATCCTTAGAGAATGCAACGGGCTCCGGATCAGAGATCGGGGCCGGAGCGTGTGCGGCCTCCAGGGTGCTATTCGGAGGCAGAGCTATATCATGCCCCTCGAAGTAGCGCGGCGCGCTTGGCTGTGGCTCGAACCCGTCGAAGATCAATTCTCCGCGGATATCAGCCATGTAGTTTAAGCTTCCAAACCTGACTTGATGGCCAGGGGCGTAGCTTTCGATCTGCTCCAGATGGCCAAGCGAATTGGCCCGCAGAGCGAAGCCACCGAAGACGAAGATCTGTCCGGGGAGGAAAGTCTCACCCTGGACCTCATCGTTGTTGATGATCAAAGGAGCCATCGGGCCTAAAAGCGACGACACAGAGGAACTCTCAATGAAAGCACCAATGTCGGTGTGAAAACCGGCGGATCTCGGGTAGGGGGTCCCGAACTGTGCGTCAAGGTCGGATGGTAACAGGAGACAAGGGACACTTTATTTTACCCAGGTTCGGGCCCTCTCGATGGAGGTAAAACCCTATTCCTGCTAGATTAATATTGATGATATGGGTAGTACAAGAGTAGATCTACCACGAGATCAAGGAGGCTAAACCCACGAGATCAAGATCTCCTGCTATGGTATGATTGTGTATGACGATGGTTGTCCTACGGACTACAACCCTCCGGTTTATATAGACACCGGATAGGGTTAGGGTTACACAGAGTCGGTTACATTGGTAGGAGATCTTGAATATCCGCACACCTAGCTTGCCTTCCACGCCAAGAAAAGATCCTTCCGGACACGGGACGAAGCCTTTAACTTTGTATCTTCATAGTCCTGGAATCCGGCTGAAGGTATAGTTCGGCTATCCGAACACCCCCTAATCCAGGACTCCCTCAGTCAACATAACCAGGTGACATTTTCCAAGTTCATTTAGCTGGGAGCGCCCCTCGGGCTGCATATTCCCAAGCCGCGTGGGTCCGTCCCTGTGGCATGTATCTCTTTCTATGCCTTTAGCTTACCTTGTTGGGAGCGCCCCTCGGGCTGCATCATCCCCAAGCTGCTCGGGCCTGACCCAGTGGCATGTATCTCCCATGCACTTACTTAAGCCTGCTACTCTCATGTTTAATCTACCTATGATTACTGCCTTCTCGATCGCCACCCATCTTGGGGACCGCGCGTCGGCCGTCTTTCTTCAGGACCCTTCGCGTGGGTAAGTTGAACACGGCGTCTATGCTCGGGCCTCGATAAATCCAACGGCTGAGCTCTGTCTGACGGGCCGGCCCCGTTTACGTCACCTGCTGGGGCCGTTGGTGCTTGGCTTTCTCACGCGATAACCTCAGGAGACTCGTTCGGCGTAGGTTATCTGACCACCTCGCAGGACCAGCACAGCGAACAAGAACCAAGACTAGGCGCGACCCGCCTTGAGGTAGGGCCTCGTGAGTCCAGTGCTGGCCCACGATTGCCCAGATACACCTCATCTAGCCCTGCCGTGCAAGCCACGTGTTAGGGCGGGTTGTACACGCCCGAGGGACTCTCCGCAGAGGGAGCCCCCGTCCCACGCACAAGTGGAAGCAACATGCTCTGCGCTGGCCGTCGACACTGCCGAGGAGCGGCTATGCCCGTGCACGAGCAGAAGCACTATGCTCCGCGCTGGTGATAAACAACTGAGGGAAGCTTCACGGTCGTACCAACCTCAGGGAGCCCCAGAGCTCAGCGTCCGGCCTCACCGCAACGCCTCCCCTCGGGAGAGCCGCGCGAGGGGCTGGGCACAGGGGCTGCGCTCGGGTCACGCCCAAGCGTACGCCACCCAACCAGGTCTCCCAGACCTAGGGGCTGCGCTCCGGTCACGCCCAAATGCACGCCACCCAACCAGGTCTCCCGGACCTGGTCGTCGGACGCCCCTCCTGAGCTGAGCCTCGACGAGGGCAAAGGTATAGAGATTGTTTGCACGTCAAGGGGGACTCCTGAGCATCACGACTCAGGAGCCTAACTGGTCACGTAGTACCTCACTCCTTGGTCTGTCCTGGTCTCCGGTTGGCCCAACGGCGGCAGAGGTATGCGCGGGGCCGGGCTCTGCCGAGTAGAACATTAACCTATCCTCGCGTACTCTCCCTATAAGCTGTTTGCGCGTCAAGGGGGACTCCTGATCATCGCAACTCGGGAGCCTAACTGGTCATGTAGCCCCTCACTCCTTGGTCTATCCTGGTCTCCGGTCGGCCCAACGGCGGTTGAGGTATGCGCAGGGCCGGGCTCTGCCGACGCAGAACACAAAGCGAATAGGAAGGAAATTGCAAAGTCTCAAAGAAAATATTACAAGACATATTGTCCTCATAATATCAAATGAAAGTTTTAACGCCTCCACGAGGCTTGATGCGTGTTGCAGGAATGAAATAGGAAAGCAGCCGCAGGTCACCCCTGGACACCGCCATCGCCGGCAGAAGGTGCTCCTCCCTTGGTAGCGTCGTCTTCACGTGCACTGCCAGCTGCAGGATCGGTGGCATCGCCGGTCGAGGGCGTGAGGACAAAGCCCCGGAACTTCTTCAGCCGGGCCTCCACCTGACCTTTCACGGCTGCGGCGGCAGCCGCACAATGTTCATTAGCTACAGGCTCCAGCAGCTCGTCAAGACGAGCATTGGGGTCGTGAAAGTACAGATGGCTGAAGACACGCGTCAACGCAGCTGAAGAAAGGACACGAGCCTCTACCTCAGCCATGGGACCGATGCCCTCCACGACTTCCTGAAGCGCCTTCACCAAGTGAGGAAGCAGCTGAGCAGGGCCATCCTCATCGATTGTCAGTAGCTTCTCCAGGCCCTTCTCAAACAATGACTTCAGCACCACGCTGGACCTTTTCTCAAGAAGCGAGAAGGCCATGCGGTCTTCGGCCAGGACCTTCGCCTTGCCGTCGAGCTCGGCCTCCCTCGCCTTCGCCTTCTGCTCCAACTCCTCCAGTCGGCTGTGCTCCGTGGGCTGCGCCTTCGTCAGCTCTGCCAGCTCGGCATCACGGCCCTTGATGGCATCCTCCCTAGCCTTCATCTACTCCTCCTTCGCTTTGCGGTCACGTGCTTCTTTTGCGCGCTCGTCGCGCAGGCTCTTCAGCTCACCCTCCAGCTTTCGGCAGCGGTCGCGGGCGGCCTCGGCGTCTTTCAGCGCCGCCTCGCGATCGACCACAGCTCTGGCGGTGGCCTGCTTCTCCTTCTCGGAGGCCGTCGCGGCCTAGCTCAGCGACGCTCGAACTGCCGAGTCGGAGTGAAGCCATCCTGAGGCCAGCTCCAGGCGCCCGGCCACTAGGTGCGGGTCCGCACCTAGGAGGTCTTCCCGCAGCCTGGCCATCCCCGAGAAGACACGCTCCAAGACTACGGAGGGAGCAGAAGAATTTGGGGCCAGAGGCGCAGCAGGAGGAGGAGGCGACGTCGTTACGAGAGCCTGGAAGATTGAGGGTTCCGGAGCCCTTGGGACCTCATCAGCCGAGCTGGGTGCCGGCACTTCCGGAGCCAGTGGGGCCATGGGGGCTGACTCCTCCTGCCGATGCTCCTCTTGGCCTTGCGAGGGCGACCGGGATGGGGAGGTGCGGGTGTTGTCGCCTCTCTTCTCCGCAGAGGGGGCACGGCCGTGGCATCCTCCTTCCTCTTCTTTGCTGAAGGCACCGGCCTGATCAACCAAGGGCGAATGTCAGAAAATAGCAAGTACAAGCAGGAACAAGACGAAGCTCGAAGCACTTACTGATCCACCGTGACATAGTCCACCTTCCACTTGGGGAGCCTGAAACCCGAAAGTGTCGGGACCTAAGGAGTGGGCACACAAGCTCCGGGGGCAGAAGACAGCGTAGCAGAAGGGCCGGAGCCAGCCCCAGGCGGTGTCAAGACAGAGGCAGCATCTTGAGAGACCAGCGACGATCTGCCCCTTGTCAGGATGAGGGGCAGATCCCTATCCTCCTGGCGGGCGTTGACCTCAGCGTCGTCTAGCAGGGTGCGGAGGATGTCGGCCTTGCTCAAGGGGGAGTTCTCCCCCATCTCCTCGGGGGTCTCCTCCGAGTCCTCCTCCCTCTCTTCCTCCCTGCGGGCCCCAGTGAGCACCGGCGGCACCAGCCCGCGTGCATCGAAGGTCGGCCTGGAGGCAATGAATTGCTCCCAGTCTTTGCGGTGGAACAAAGGAACAAAGGCGCTCGGCGGGTACTCTTGGTTATCCCCAACCAAGAGGCGCACAACTGCAGCCAACTCGTCTTCAGGCAGGGCCACCGGGCTCAGACGAATCTTGTCTTCTTAATCTCCGAGCTTCCACAAAGGGCGCGCGCGCCTGAAGTGGAGCAACGCGCAGCGTCAAGAATTCCGTGTGCCATGCAGCTCTGCTTGACGTGCCCACTGTGGGGTGGTAGCGCGGCTGTCGGATTCTTGGGGTTCCGGCAGACCCTTAAGGTTCGAACTCTGGGGTGCGTGCGGAGATCGAGCCCTCTACCTCTCCGTCTTGCAAGGATCTAAACTACTGCAAGAACAACACAAGCGACACAGGGTTTATACTGGTTCGGGCCACCATTGTGGTGTAATACCCTACTCCAGTGTGCTGGGTGGATTGCCTCTTGGGCTGATCAGGAAGAACAATACAAGGAAGAACAGCCTCGCGAGGGTCTGTTCTTGGCTAGGGGATGAACTGCTGGGGGGAGTTCGATCGCCCTTCTCTTTCTCTCTCTCTCTCTCTCTCTCTCTCTCTCTCTCTCTCTTCTTGCTCTAGATGCTGGTTCGGCTCCCTCTCATTCCAATCTCTACTGGTTTCTTGGTACTCGATCAGATCGGATTCTAGATGATGGATTTCCTGGGGGCGGCTAGTCCTATTTATAGGCAAAGGCCCTGGGCCTCTACCCAAATATTGAGCGGGAAGGGCGCCAACAATTGGCCAATTTGAAGGGGAACATCTGGTACACTTATCCTGACTAAAGTTGGTCTTCGCCTGCCAAAGGCCCTGTGGTGATGCCATCCTAGGCTCCATGGTGACCTCCTTCCCACCGTTGGACTGGTCTTGGTCTCGTTGCACCGAAATGGGTGCCTTTGCTTGATCCTCTCGCCTGCGCTTGCCCCCTTTGCACCAAAGAGGAAAGGGGGACACTGCGCGGGCAGGCGCCCGCATGGCACCCTTGGTCGTCATGGCTTGCGTCATGGGCACCTCGTGAGGTACCCGCCTTGATCTCTCCGCCTCCTCGCGAGCCAGCCTAAGGAGGCCGTGCTTGAGGAAGCGCCGTGTCGTCTGCCTCGCGAGGCTTGGCCCCTCGCGAGGGTCTTGAGCCTTGTGTTGATGAAGATGGGCCACGTTGGGCCCCCACTCGGGCCACGCCGCAGGCCGCAGCTAGGCAAGTCTGGGGACCCCCGTTCCCAGAACGCCGACAGTAGCCCCCGGGCCCAAGGCGCGCACGGACTTGGCCGTGCCGAGAGGCGAAAGGGCAAGGGAGAAGCGCCGCGGGCCCTAACAGCCTGCGGCCTTGGGCGCCGCGTGGCGGTTGATTGGACGTGGGTGCTTTTGCAACTGCGCAGGATACTAAAGGCGTGGCATCTGCTCGGGTTTTGTTCTTCTCCTTCTTCATCCGCTTCTCAGATCCCCTTTCTTGCGCTTCTTCTCCCTTCCTCCAAGCTTCCAGATCTGCTCCACCCGCTCGACCCAGGCAGCCATGGCGCCTCGCCGGGCCCCGGCCGAAGCTTGGTTCTCGCCTGCTTTGGATTCGCCCAACGTGTCGAAGGCGAGCCTCGCCCTACTGCACCGGATGGCTGCGGCGCAGGGCATTGACGGGGCGCAGATGTTCAAGGTCGGCTCCGATGCCCCTGAAGGCCAAGGGAGCTCCTTCTATCCTTTCTTCGTGAGCTCCATTGCAGCGGGCCTGGTGCCTCCTTTCTCTGAGTTCTTCCTCGCCGTCCTCCGCCATTACAACTTGCAAGCTTTGCATCTCCACCCCAACTCCGTCCTTCTCCTAGCGATCTTCGCCTACTACTGTGAGGCGCATGTGGGGGTGCAGCCTTCAGTGGCCTTGCTGCGCCACTACTTCTACCTCCGGGCCTCCAAAGGTTCTCCTTCTGTGTGCGCGGGCTTCGTCGCGTGCGGCAGCTCCATGGCCATCTCGAATCTAGGGAAGAGGATCGAGGGCTTCCGGAGCAAGTGGGTATTGGTTGACGCCGGGTGCGTCGACCCTCGGTTGGCCCTTCCCACGGAGCCGGCCGTGAGCTCGGAAGACTGGTGCCGGGCGGAGCTCACGGATCCCCGCGCGAAGTCGATGCTGACGAAGATGGACGCCGATCAGAAGCCGGCCAACTTGGCGACGGCGAAGCTGACCGGGGCGTCGTTGTTGAGGGAGTTCCTGGAGCACCAGCTGGCTCTGCTTCGGCAGTACTCTCCCCCGATGTGGAGGCCTCACCCGAGCCCCGCAGCCGTGGGCGAAGAGGACGTGACTGCGGTCCTCCAGTCCCTGGTCGGGGGCGAGGCAGCAAGGCTGGAGGGCGCGCCTTCGCCCCTGTTCCTGCGCGACGATTGGGAGCAAGTGGTGGAGTCCATGCCCGTCTTCAACGGGGACGGGCTTGTGCCCGTGGTGGCTCCCGAGGATCTGGTGAATGTGTCTTCCGGCGACTCCAGCGGAGACGGGGGCGAGGAGGAGCAGGAGGCAGGCCCCGACTCCGAGGCGACTGACGGAGAGTCCAGGGCTCCCTCGCTCCAGCGCAAGCCCCGTGCGCTCCGCCTTTCGCTGAGTGATGATGATGATGACGACGACGTGCTGGGCAGCGGGAGCTCGCCCCCGGTCCCGAAGAAGGGCAGGACCGGGTTGATCCCCCGCGGGTCCGCCCTGACTCCGGGGCGAACCGCTGACGCGCCTTCTGCTTCCGAGGTCGACCCTTCCAGCCGGCTCTCAGGCTTCAAGTTTGGCAGGAGACTGCTAGAGCTTCCTGGCGACGACCTGTAAGTGCTTGATCCTTGGTTCCTGGTTTCTTGTCCCGCTGACGAGGCTTGACGATTACTTCTCCCAAGCAGGCTGGCGCCCGCGGCGAAGAAGCTGAAGGGGGCTCCTGAGGCCCCAGCTGCGACGACACCTCCACCTGCAGGGGTGGGCGACCGCGACGCGCGGGCTTCTCCTGCCCACTCGTCCTTGCGGGGCTTGGTTGATCTGGCTGGGGCCGCAGCCCCCATGGCTCGGTCGACCCCAGAGGTGCCCTTGCCTGGTGCTACTGCTACGGCTGGGGAGGCGCAGCAGACTCTGCCTCGAGATACTGCAGCCTCGCCGCCGCTACCTTCTCCTCCTGTTCCGCCGGCTGCTGGTTCCGCGACTCCTCCTGCTGCCTTGAAGCGCACTGATGCTTCTCCGCCTTCTTCTTCCATCCTGGAGCGAGCTGTTGCTAGACTGGACCGGCTGCGGCAGGATCTTCTAGGCGCCGACCCTCGCCTGGTGGTCGGGCGCCTGGAGCTGGCCTCGGGGTGGATTCGCTCTGACGCCTCGATCCGGGCAGCGCTGGTTCAGGCCTCGACGGCCTGTGACGAGGAGAGGGAGGCTACCCTCGAGGTGAAGGCTGCCCGTGACGCGGCCCTGGGAGAGGCGGTAGGCATCCGCGGCCGCTGCAAGGAGCTGAAGGACGAGTTGCAAGGCCTGCGTGGTCAGCTTGCAGAGGAGACCCGCCTTCGCCAAGAGCAGGAGAAGGGGGTGAAGGCTCGCGAGGCAGCGCTCGAGGACCGGAAGGCGAAGCTCAAGAAGCACCGCAGCCACCTAGGTGCGTTGAAGAAGGAGCTAGAGACGACGAAGGCCGAGCTGGACGCTTTACGAGAGTGGCCTGGATTGCCCGCTGGCTGGCGACGGGGACGGCCCCGCCAAACTGCTTCCCTTCTTGGTGAAGGCTGTTGGAGATGTCGTCCTCGGACTCGTCCCCACGGTTGAAGCTGAGGTGCGTGTCCTGTCTTCCGCCGCGCTGACGCGGGTCTTCGCCCATGTCTACCTTCATGACCCCAGCGCCGACCTCGACAGCCTACTGGAGCCGGTGAGCGGCGAGGGCGCCGCTGCTTCCGTCGAGGCCGTGAAGGGGGGCGCGGAGGCGTTGCTAGGGAAGTTCCGGTCCTTCAGCACCAAGCCGAAGCGAGGCGCTGCCAACCCCACTACCCCACAAGGCGAAGCCACTCCACGCGACTCTGCTGCCGACTAGTGACTCCGCTATCGCTCCTGTTCTTCTTTCGATTCCTGCACATGCACGACGCCTCGAGGAGGCATTTAAATTTGCGTTTGGTACCAAGGCGAAATTATGGGTTGTAATATTCACTTTTAAGTTCCTTGAATTTTATGTTCCTCTTCCCTACTTGCTTATGCTCTACGCCGGCAGAGCTCGGCCACGCGCATGCCTCACCCAGCATCAGCCCTGACCGGAAACCAGGACGGGACAAAAGGAATGAGGGGCCACGTGACAAGTTGGGCTCCTGAGTCGCGATGCTCAGGAGTCCCCCTTGGCGCACGAGCAATGAGTAGGGAAGCGTGATGTAGGTGCGTTTCCGTTCTACGTCTGCAGAGCCCGACCCCGTGCGTACCTCACCCAGCATAGCCTTTCGGAACTAAGGAGTGAGGGGCTACGGAGCCAGTTAGGCTCCTGAGTCGCGATGCTCAGGAGTCCCCCTTGACGCGTGAACAGCAGGTGACGAGATGAAATGCAGGCGGGGCTACCGTTCTACGTCTGCAGAGCCTGACCCCGCGCGTACCTCACCCAGCATAGCCTTTCGGAACTAAGGAGTGAGGGGCTACGGAGCCAGTTAGGCTCCTGAGTCGCGATGCTCAGGAGTCCCCCTTGACGCGCAAACGGCCTTCGTACCTTGGCTCCGCTCCGGGAGAGACGCGCGACGAACCAGGCCCGAGAGGCCTGGCTGAGGCATACGGCTGGGCGTGACCCAGTCGTAGCCCCCGTGCCCAGCCCCCTCGCGTGGCGCTCCCGGGGGGAGGCGTTGCGATGAGGTTGGCCACTGAGCTCGAGGCTCCGTGAGGTTAACGCGGCCCGGAGGCCACCCTTAGTTGTTTATCACCAGCGCGGAGCATAGCGCTTCCGTATGTGTACGGGCATAGCCGCTCCTCGGCAGTGTCGTCAGCCAGCGCGGAGCATGGTGCTTCCACTGGTACGTGGGAGGGGGCTCCCCTCCGGGAGGAGCCCCCGGGGCGTGTACAACCCCGCCCTGACACGTGGCTAGCACGTTAGAGCTAGGTGAGGTGTATCTGGGCACCCGTGAGCCAGCGCGGGACTCACGAGGCCCTACCTCTAGGCGGGTTGCGCCTGGCACTGGGCCGTATCTTGAGATGTGTTCCTACAAAGTCTGGTTAGATGCTGGCACTCTACGTCCTCGGGTCCCGGCCCTCGATCTTGTCTCAGCCGTCGCTGGTATGCCAGGTCGCGATGCCGTGGACAAGGCCAGAGGGTGAGGGCTGGAGAGCCAGTAAGAGCCCTGAGTCGCGATGCTCAGGCACCCCCCTTTAACGTGCAAGTGGTCGACATGAAGAAGAAGAGGTGCCGCAGACGGCATCGAGTAATGATGCATAGTTGGAAATAAACACGGAAGGGATACATGCCGCTAGGCCTAGACCGAGTGGCCTGGGGATGATGCAGCCCGAGGGGCGCCCCCAGCAAAGCAAGCTAGCGACTGAAAAGATAAAAGGGATACATGCCACAGGGATGGACCCACGCGGCCTGGGAATGACGCAACCCTTGGAGGGCGCTCCCAGCTGGGAATGAAACTTGAAAGATGTCACCTGAAGATGTCGTCGGGGTAGTGGCGTTGGTGCAGTAGACTCGATGGGCTGCGGAAGCCGATCCTCACGAGCCCCCAGGCCCAGGGGCCTCAGGAGGCTCCGGAGGCACTGGTGGCTCCTCGTGAGCAGCCTCCATCTCCGCCAGGGCTGTGGAATGCCTGTCTTCTTGCGCCTCCAAGATGCTCTTCATGATGCGCTGGTACGCCGCAGCCACGCTCGGCAGGCCATAAGGCATGCGAACATAGCTGTGGGGTGGTCCTCCGCAGCGCCCCACTTGTGAGGGCCAGAAGCGCTCCGGCGTGGCGATCTGATTGAGCCCTCGTACGTCGACGCAGACGCGCAGCCCACCATCCTCGCCTGGATGGGGAGCCATAGCCGGTGGGCGACGGCAACCTCTCATGATCCTTGACTCCTGTAGTTCTTGAATGGCCTTGCTAACAAACTCCTGCTGGTCTGACCTTCTTTCCCTGGCTTCCTTTTGAGGGAAGCATGCCTCGAAGCACGCCTCCACATGGTGCCCCAGCGCCTCCCTCGTGACCTTGGCGAGGTCTGTGGCTCTCCAGGTGAGTGCCCCCGAGCCCTGCCTGAGGAGGGCGCTAGGCACGCTTTCCTATGCGATTGAAGGAGGGTCCCCCTGGGCAGACGCGGGCCTTGAAGGGCCTGCCTCCTGAGGGGCTGAGCCTGACGTTGTCTTCTTCTTCTTGGGGGTGGTCTCAGGAAGCCTCCTGCTTCCGCGATCTGGGTCTTCTTGTGACGCGGCCTGGAAGGCTCGCTCCAGGGCACACACAGCGTCCTTCTCTTGGCATGGCACCGTGATGACGCCGCCGCTTCCTGGCATCTTGAGGATGTTGTAGCCATGGTGAGTCACGGCCATGAACTTGGCGAGCGCCGGGTACCCGAGGATGGCGTTGTACGGCAGGCGGATGTGGGTGACGTCAAAGTCGATGAGCTCAGTGCGGTAGTTGTCATAGGTGCCAAAGGTGACCGGGAGGCGGACCTGCCCGATCGGGACCGTGGAACCGTCGGTGACTCTGGAGAAGGGCTTGGTTGGCTAGAGCTGGTCATAGGGCACTTGGAGGCTGTTGAATGTTTCCATGGACAAGACATTGAGCCCTGCCCCTCCGTCGATGAGGGTCCTGGTGACCAGAACATTGCTGATGACTGGGGAACAAAGCATTGGGAGGACTCCGGCTGTGGCCGCGCACTTGAGCTGGTCTGCTGAGCTGAACGTGATGGTGCGGGCCGACCACCTGAGGGGACGCGTTGCTTCGAGCTTGGGGAGAACTGCATTCACTTCGCGAGCAAACTGCTTGAAGATACGTTGAGAGGCTGGGGCTTGAGCTCCGCCCAGGATGCAGGCGATTGCGCGAGGCTCTTGGAAGCCCCCAGCCCCTTCGTCTTGGTGGCGGTGTTCATTCCTTCGTGGCTGAGGCGGCAACGGCGGCAGGCCTGGGTTGCCATGAGGGCGATCCTCACGAGGCTGGTCCCTCCAGTCCCCCTCGCGAGGCGAGTCACGCCAGCGGTCCTCGCGAGGTTGGTCACGCCAGCCTGGACGTGGGCCACGATCTTCCCAGCGTCCCGGGTTCCTTCCTCCTCCTTGGCCGTAGCCCCGGTCAGCACGGTCAGGGCGTCGGCCGACTCTTCCTTCCCGCACGGCGCGGAGTTCTTGGCATTCATTGGTGTCGTGGGTGTGGAGGTCGTGGTACACGCAGTACCGGCTGCCCCTGGAGGATTCGGGTAGATCCTTGCCCCGCTTGGTGTCTGGCTCTGCTGCGAGCACGGCAGCTCCCTTGCGCTTCACATCCTTGGCCTTGGGCTTCTTCTCTTCTGGGTCTGCGGCAGGCAGCTCGAGGAGGGAGAGGCGTCCCTCCTCAGCTCTGGCGCACTTGGTCGCCAGGTTGAACAGTTCCAGGGAGGTGCAGAGGTCTTCGTGCATCGCCAACTCCTCCTTCATCTTGACGTCGCGCACGCCATCGGAGAAGGCCGAAATGATGGCTTCTTCAGACACCCTGGGGATCTTGAGGCGCGCACTGTTGAAGCACTGGATGTACTTCTGCAGGGTCTCTCCAGGTTGCTGCTTGATGCAGCGCATGTCGCTCACGGCGGGAGGCCGGTCGCGGGTACCTTGGAAGTTGGCGATGAAGCGAGCACGCATCTGGTCCCAGGAGGAGATCGTGCCTGGGGCCAGGTCCAGGAGCCAAGTGCGAGCACCTTCCTTCAGCGCCATGGGGAACCAGTTCGCCATGACCTTCTCGTCCCCGCTGGCAGCTTCGATTCCCAGCTCGTAGAGCCGGAGGAACTCCGTGGGATCAGTTGTGCCGTCGTAGCGAGGAGGCAGGTCCGGCTTGAACTTGCCGGGCCACGCGATGCTACGCAGCTCGGGGGTGTAGGCGCGGCAGCCAGCGGTGGCCGCGGGAGGTTTTGGTTGAGGGAGAGCTTGGCCTTGTGGGTCCCCTTGCGCTGTAGCTGGGAGTAGCGCGGGGTCTTGACGTGCCGGAGCTGGAGCGGGGTCTCGGCGAGCCAGGGCTGGGAGCGCCCGGGCGGCCTCTTGCTGTCACGGGACTTCTTGGCAGCTCCGTTCCTGCTGGGCCGGCGCATGACGGAGCGGGTTCCGCCCAGGAGCTGCGCGCCTTGGGGCCATGGCATCTTCTTGGAAAGGTGGCGGCTGGAATGCCCCCGGGGCTTCATTGCCCCCGCAGGGCGAAGTGCGGCGCAGTGGTGCGGAAGGCGCGGGAGAGCCCCCTACGGCGCGAACGAGCTCGGCGACGCGGTCGAGCCACTCGTCGTAGACGTCGTCGACGGGGCGGTAGTGCAGGAGCTCGTTCGCCGCAAGGAGCGCAGCCCGAGCCTCTAAGGGCGCGCGAAGCGCGTGCGACGAAGAACCGGCCGGGGTGAGCGACGGAGTGGCGGTGCGGCCATCCCGCCGCACGGACGGGTGCTGAGAGGATGCTTGCTGCTCGTTCCCCGCCGGGCCGGTGGCGGCGTTGACGGCGGGCGACGGGGTACGACGAGGACGCCCACCGACGGGGGCCGTCTGGATGGCGCGGGAAGCGATGTTGGCCCGGCGCTCGGCGCGGGCCTGACGAGCGTCAGACATGGATGCGACGGTCGGAGGAGAGCGGAGCGGTGGAAGACTGATTCCGGCGCACCCCTACCTGGCGCGCCAAATGTTGGATTCTTGGGGTTCCGGCAGACCCTTAAGGTTCGAACTCTGGGGTGCGCGCAGAGATCGAGCCCTCTACCTCTCCGTCTCGCAAGGATCTAAACTACTACAAGAACAACACAAGGGACACAGGGTTTATACTGGTTCGGGCCACCATTGTGGTGTAATACCCTACTCCAGTGTGGTGGGTGGATTGCCTCTTGGGCTGATGAGGAAGAACAATACAAGGAAGAACAGCCTCGCGAGGGTCTGTTCTTGGCTAGGGGATGAACTGCTGGAGGGAGTTCGATCGCCCTTCTCTTTCTCTCTCTCTCTCTTCTTGCTCTAGATGCTGGTTCGGCTCCCTCTCATTCCAATCTCTACTGGTTTCTTGGTACTCGATCAGATCGGATTCTAGATGCCGGATTCCCTGGGGGTGGCTAGTCCTATTTATAGGCAAAGGCCCTGGGCCTCTCCCCAAATATTGAGCGGGAAGGGCGCCAACAGTTGGCCAATTTGAAGGGGAACATCTGGTACACTTATCCTGACTAAAGTTGGTCTTCGCCTGCCAAAGGCCCTGTGGTGACGCCGTCCTGGGCTCCATGGTGACCTCCTTCCCACCGTTGGACTGGTCTTGGTCTCGTTGCACCGAAATGGGTGCCTTTTCTTGATCCTCTCGCCTGCGCTTGTCCCCTTTGCACCAAAGAGGAAAGGGGGACGCTGCGTGGGCAGGCGCCCGCCTGGCACCTTTGGTCCTCATGGCTTGCGTCATGGGCACCTCGTGAGGTACCCGCCTTGATCTCTCCACCTCCTCGCGAGCCAGCCTAAGGAGGCCGTGCTTGAGGAAGCGCAGTGTCGTCCGCCTCACGAGGCTTGGCCCCTCGCGAGGGTCTTGAGCCTTGTGTTGATGAAGATGGGCCACGTTGGGCCCCCACTCGAGCCACGCCACAGGCCGCAGGCAGGCCAGTCTGGGGACCCCCGTTCCCAGAACGCCCACAGCGGCTGCCCGATGGGGCCGTGGGCCGCGCCGAGTCCCTCTCCTTCACGCGCCGGGGGCGGGGGTAGTGCCACCGCCGGTCCGGCGCCGACAGCTTCACTGGCATTGGAGTAGCCTTGAGGCCCGCGGGCGCACGCGGGGCCCCCACGCGTGCCGCCCTGGGCTTGAGACGGGAGCTGGACGCAGAAGGGGCGACTCGCTCTAGCAGCACGTCGCGGCCGCCTTCCAGCAGCCTACACTGCAGTAGCTCTCGGGCCACCGTGAGCGCGGCCCTCGAGTTCGCCTGCTCCCGGCGGGTGTACGGTGTCGTGGTCGCGGCGTGATTGGAGGCCCTTGCTGCCGACGCGCTTGCCGCGGTGTGAGGGTTGTTGAAGCCTGCCCGCGCCGCCCGCGGCCCGCAGCGCCCTGCGGACCACGAGCTGCCTAGGGCGCGGGGTCGCCTGAGGCGAGCGGTTCTGCGTGGGCGGGCCACGCCGCCCATGGATCTTGGCTGCCCGCCTAGTCGCCGGATATGGTGATGACGATGCGACGGGACGCGAAGTGGTAGAAGGGTGGATTCCGGCGCACCCCTACCTGGCGCGCTAAATGTCGGATTTCGGGTTCCGGCAGACCCTTAAGGTTCGAACTCTGGGGTGCGCGTGGAGATTACGCCCTCTACCTCTCCGTCTTGCAAAGATCTAAACTACTAAAAGAACAACACAAGAGACACAGAGTTTATACTGGTCCGGGCCACCGATGCGGTGTAATACCCTACTCCAGTGTGGTGTGGTGGATTGCCTCTTGGGCTGATGATGATGAACAATACAAGGAAGAACAGCCTCGCGAGGGTCTGTTCTTGGCTGGGGGGACGAACTGCTAGGAGGAGTTCAATCGCCCTTCTCTCTCTCTTTGATGCCTATCTAACTGATTGCCAGGTTGCTAAATGTTCCGATCTTCCTAGATCCCCTCCTCCTCTACCTTGGGGGTGGCTAGTCCTATTTATAGGCAAAGGCCCTGGGCCTCTTCCCAAATATTGAGCGGGAAGGGCGCCAACAATTGGCCATTTCGAAGTGGAACATCTGGTACACTTATCCTGACTAAAGTTGGTCCTCGCCTGCCAAGGGCTCTGGTGATGACGCTGGCTTGGGCTCCACAGTGACTTCCTCCTTGTCGCGGAGCTGGTCTTGGTCTCGTTGCATCGAAATGGGTGCCTTTGCTTGATCCCCTCGCCTGCGCTTGCTCCCTTTGCACCAAAGAGGAAAGGGAGGACACTGCGCGGCTGGCGCCCGCCTGGCGCCCTTGGTCGTCATGGCTTGCATCATGGGCACCTCGTGAGGTACTCCGCCTTGATCTCTTCGCCTCCTCGTGAGCCAGCCTGATGAGGCTGCGCCTGAGGAAGCTCCGCGTTGTCCGCCCCGCGAGGCTTGGCCCCTCGCGAGGGTCTTGGGTCTTGTGTTGATGAAGATGGGCTGTGCTGGGCCCCCTTTGAGCCACGCCGCAGGCCGCAGGCAGGCAAGTCTGGGGACCCCCGTTCCCAGAATGCCGACAGTAGCCCCCGGGCCCAAGGCGCGCCCGGACTTGGCTGTGCCGAAAGGCGAAAGGGCGAGGGCGAAGCGCCGCGGGCCCTAACAGCCTGCGGCCTCGGGCGCCGCGTGGTGGTTGATTGGACGTGGGTGACACTGTTCCCCCACGCCCCCTTATTTTGCGCCCTGCTTGGTGGACTCGTAGTTGTACACAGCCGCTCCCCTTCCTGCTGCTCGAGCGTCCTCTATCCTTCCTTCCCTCAAACGCCAGCTCCTGCCTCCAATCCAATCTCGAATCTTCCCCCTCCTTCCCATCGCCATGGCTCCGACGAAGAAAGAGAGAGGGAAGAAACTCATGCCTCCGTCTTGCCCGCCGCCATCGGTGGCCCCTACCGTCAGCCGGTCGATCATACTCAATCAAGAGTGCCTGGGCAAGGTCAGCTTGGCTATGGCTACCATCTTCGACGAGTGTGAGAGGACGACGGCCTGGCCTACGTCTCACTTCCCCACTGACAGGATAATCACTGAGGTCCATTATTTTGCTGATGCCCTGTGGGCGGGTCTGGTTCCCCCCTTTTACGATTTCTTCAAGGCCGTTCTTTCCCATTACCAGATCCATATGATGCATCTGAGTCCTAAATACATCACCCTTCTTTCGGTCTTTTCTTTCGTTTGCGAGGCAATGATGGGCATCCCTCCTTCTGTTGCCTTGCTGCGCCATTTCTTCTCTCTGCGCCTCGTCGACCCTACCCAATGCTCGGCGTGTGTGAAATTCGTTGCCGCGCCTGAGACCGCGGCCTCAGGGATCGACTTCGGGCTTCCTTCGTCTTCGGCCGGGTTCCGCGAGCGGTGGTTGTATGTTGATGTCGGGGTGCCCAGCCCCCTGCTATCGAAGCCAACTTCGCCTGCTGTCCCTAATTCGGGCTAGGGCCAGGAGACGCTCGAGAGCCCCCGGCTCGCCTTCGTCTGGCGCCGCTTCGGGTTCTTGAAATCGATTGGCGTGATAGCGCCCAAGGTAGTGAAGGAGTTCCTGTTGCGTCACATTGCCCCTCTCCAATGCCACTCCCGCCGGATGTGGGCCTTCAGTGGGCGTGGTGATCGCATGCGGCTCCAGGAAGAGGACCTGATGCCTGAGGCACTGAGGACAGTGCTCTTGATCTTGACTGGCGACCCCAACCCGGGTAGCATCCAACGGGGAGGCGCCCTGCTGTACCTCTGCCAGAACATGGACGATTTTGTGAAGCAGATGCCTATCTTTGATGAATGGGGGCTGCGCCTTGCTGGCCTCCAGGGGTCTCGCGAGAACCCAGTGGTGGCGACTGCCCTTCCAATCGGCCTAGGCGACTCTTCCTCAAGTGGCGGAGCAGGGAGGCATGAGGCGCTAGAGGCCGAGGGGGCTTCTGATGAGGTGGGAGCGCCGGGTGATGCTCCCGAAGGAGCAGCTCCCAGGACCCGTGCTGCTGAGGCTGAGGGTGGCAAGCAGCTGCTCCCGGCGCCTGGGGCTGAGACTCCTGAGGCCCCAGCCGCGACTTTTGGCAAGGCAATTGGCAGCATGCGTCAGGCAGGCGCCCCTGACGCGGATCGCCTCGACACTCCGTCTTTGTCACAGGTTGATCCTTGCGCTCTTCTCTTGGGCCGCTTCCGCGTGGACTTTGAGGCCCTCCGGAGGAAAAGGGAGG
This sequence comes from Aegilops umbellulata, assembly GCA_032464435.1. NCBI lineage: Eukaryota > Viridiplantae > Streptophyta > Magnoliopsida > Poales > Poaceae > Aegilops > Aegilops umbellulata. The sequence continues at coordinate 280,255,870 of CP136056.1, read as the reverse complement.
CCCTGGGTGATGACTTCCCTTGTCGCCTGCTGAAGCGCAGGAAGTACTTCGCCACTGATGAGTAAGTCTTCTCCTTTTCCAGCTCCCGATCTTCTTGTTGTTTTTACTAACCCTTGCTCCGCAGGCCCCTTCCGGCCGAGCTCGCGGAAGTAGCTGAGGTGCCGCCTCCTTTGGCTTCGCCTCCTCCAGCGCCCCAAGTGCTCCGAGCAGCGCTGCTCTTGTGGTGAGGGCGATCGAAGGGGCAAACCGCCCCGAGGTGCACTGCGGACCTTCACTCCCCCCGATCTTCCTTCGCGGGCCCTCTCGTGGCATAGCCAGCCTGCCGTGGGCTTCTCGTCTGGTCGTGGACTGTGACTGGCTGAGGCACCCCCTGCGCCCTTCATCTGGAGACGGGCTGGCCCCTGGCCGGGCTTCTGACGCGGCACGCCCGGCCGTCGCGAGGGTGCCAGCCCCCAGCCCCCTGCCCGGAGGGGGAACAATGATTTGTGGCCCCCGACGCTTGCTTGGGGCAAATGATGGTGTGGAAGACGTGCTCGAGCGCGCCCGGGAGCGCCGCGATCGCCGCCAAGGATCCCTTTGAAGGGCGACTGACGCGGTGAACCTGCTTGGGGAGGAGCTTGCTGATGAAGACGCACGCCTCGAGGCCGAGGGCCTGCGACTGGCCGCAGAGAGGCGCGCGCTAGAGGGCGCAATTGCCCTCGCGCGTCACCAGCGCGATCTTGATGATGAAGAGGCGAAGGCGTCGTTGGAGGCTGCTCGGGAGGCCCGATCTCAGGCCGCTAGGGAGGCCCGGGAAGCCAACCGACGACGGGAGGCGGCGGAGGACCGGGCTCGGGAGCTCCTGGCCTGGTGCCACTCACTGGAGGAGCAAGTGGAGCTGCGCGAGGCGGCCCTCGCGTCGATGAAGGTGGACTCTGGCGACCCAGCTGAGCTCCAGAAGCGTGAAGAGGCGTTGACGCTGGAAGCCGCCGAACGCACCCGTGAGTACGAGAGGCTGGAGACGAGGGAGCACTTGGTGACGCGGGCGGAGGACGATGTCGCTGCACGGGAAGCCCGTGTCGTGGAGGAGGTTGGACGTCGGGTGGCGATGGCACGCTTGGACCTTGAGCGCGAGTTCGAGGGGAAGCTGGGGTTGATCCGGGCCGAGGCTGAAGGTAGAACTGCTGCCCTGAGGGCCAAGCTGGAGGAAGCAACGCGGCGGGCCGATGCTTCTCGGGCCGCCCTTGAGGTAGCGCAAGGGGAGTTAGCCACCTCCCAGGCCGAGGTGCTCCGTCTTCGCCAGCGGGTGGAGGAGGCTGAGGCCGTCGCGTGCCAGAATGCGGATGAGATACCTCAGCGGCAGGTCCTGGAGCACGTGCACGGCCCCATGCTCACCACGCTCCGGGAGAGAGCCAACACCGCCTTGGGCAACATCTGCGAGGCGGCTGTCGGCGAGCCGCACACAATCAACTATGCCGGCAACCTTCAGTTCTTCACCGCCGTGGTGATGCAGCTGGAGGCGCGGTCGGACAGGGCCGACAGGTTGGTGGAGGAGAGGAGTCGCGCCCGGCTTGGGCGCGCCTTTTCCCGTGTCTTCAGCCATCTCTGGAACATGGATCCCCACTTCGACTTTGACGCCGCTATCGCCCCAGTCCCCGAGGCCATCAGAGACGACCTGGCACACTGGGTGGAAGATAAGGTGGATGCCATCGTCTGGGCCTTTGCTTCGGACAACGACGACGTGATCATGGCCGCCGACGAGGGCGGTGTGGTGAACGGCCCTGGCGCCGCCGGTGGCGATGCAGACAGCGATGGCGAGCCCAGCGACGCCCGCGGCAGTTCGGGAGGCGCTCCTGAGGATGCATTGGGGGATTTATCCGACTGATTCCTCTTCGTTCCTATTTCCTTACCCTGCATGAGTAGAACTCGGTTTTTGGGCATGATGGTTGTGAGAGCATTTTGGGAGGGGGAGCCCCTCGTGTAAAACTCGTGTTCATCGTATTAGTAGATGTTGCATTGCACAGGCGCCCACGCCTGGTGGTTGGTTAGTTTACCTTTGCTTTGTGAGGGCCCCGAGGTAACCTGCGGGAGGCTGTGAGTGTTCTTTAATTGAATTTGTAGGATGAGAGTGTTGGGGGGTGAGCTTCACAGGCATTGGCCTTCTTCACAGGCTCCGGGCCTTTTCCAAAAAGGATGTGTTGGGGAACGTAGTAATTTCAAAAAAAAATCCTACGCACACGCAAGATCATGGTGATGCATAGCAACGAGAGGGGAGAGTGTTGTCTACGTACCCTCGTAGACCGAAAGCGGAAGTGTTATATCAACGCGGTTGATGTAGTCGTACGTCTTCATGATCCGACCGATCCAAGCACCGTTACTCCGGCACCTCCGAGTTCTTGGCACACGTTCAGCTCGACGACGATCCCCGGGCTCCGATCCAGCAAAGCGTCGGGGAGGAGTTCCGTCAGCACGACGGCGTGGTGACGACCTTGATGTATTACCGACGCAGGGCTTCGCCTAAGCACCGCAACGATATGACCGAGGTGGAATATGGTGGAGGGGGCACCGCACACGGCTAAGGAACAATCACGAAGATCAACTTGTGTGTCTCTGGGGTGCCCCCTACCTCCGTATATAAAGGATCCAGGGGGAGGGGCTGGCCGGCCAAGCCCTTGGCGCGCCTGGAGAGTCCTACTCCCTCCGGGAGTAGGATTCCCCCCCTTAATCCTAGTTAGACTAGGATTCCTCAAGGGGGAGAGGGAGAGAGGGGGCCGGCCACCTCTCCTAGTCCTAATAGAACTAGGGGAAGGGGGGGAGGCGCGCGGCCACCTAGGGCAGCCCCTTTTCTCCTTTCCACTAAGGCCCACTATGGCCCATTTGGCTCCCGGGGGGTTCCGGTAACCCACCCGGTATTCCGGTAAAATCCTGATTTCACCTGGAACACTTCCGATGTCCAAACATAGGCTTCCAATATATCAATCTTTATGTCTCGACCATTTCGAGACTCCTCGTCATGTCCGTGATCACATCCGGGACTCTGAACAACCTTCGGTACATCAAAATGCATAAACTCATAATAACTGTCATCGTAACGTTAAGCGTGCGGACCCTACGGTTCGAGAACAATGTAGACATGACCGAGACACATCTCCGGTCAATAACCAATAGCGGGACCTGGATGCCCATATTGGCTCCTACATATTCTACGAAGATCTTTATCGGTCAGACCGCATAACAACATACGTTGTTCCCTTTGTCATCGGTATGTTACTTGTCCGAGATTCGATCGTCAGTATCCAATACTTAGTTCAATCTCGTTACCGGCAAGTCTCTTTACTCGTTCCGTAATACATCATCCCGCAACTAACTCATTAGTTGCAATGCTTGCAAGGCTGGTGACGTGCATTACCGGCCCAGAGATCGGAGTGACAAATCCTAATCTCGAAATACGCCAACCCAACATCTACCATTGGAGACACCTGTAATACTCCTTTATAATCACCCAGTTACGTTGTGACGTTTGGTAGTACCCAAAGTGTTCCTCTGGCAAACGGGAGTTGCATAATCTCATAGTCATAGGAACATGTATAAGTCATGAATAAAGCAATAGCAACATACTAAACGATCGGGTGCTAAGCTAATGGAATAGGTCATGTCAATCAGATCATTCAACTAATGATGTGACCTCATTAATCAAATAACAACTCCTTGTTCATGGTTAGGAAACATAACCATCTTTGATTAATGAGCTAGTCAAGTAGAGGCATACTAGTGACACTCTGTTTGTCTATGTATTCACACATGTATTATGTTTCCTGTTAATACAATTCTAGCATGAATAATAAACATTTATCATGGATTAAGGAAATAAATAATAACTTTATTATTGCCTCTAGGGCATATTTCCTTCAGTCTCCCACTTGCACTAGAGTCAATAATCTAGTTCACATCGCCATGTGATTTACCAGCAATAGTTCACATCACCATGTGATTAACACCCATAGTTCACATCGATATGTGACCAACACTCAAAGGGTTTACTAGAGTCACTAATCTAGTTCACATTGCTATGTGATTAACACCCAAAGAGTACTAAGGTGTGATCATGTTTTGCTTGTGAGATTATTTTAGTCCACGGGTCTGTCACATTCAGATCCGTAAGTATTTTGCAAATTTCTATGTCAACAATACTCTGCACGGAGCTACTCTAGCTAATTGCTCGCACTTTCAATATGTATCCAGATTGAGACTTAGAGTCATCTAGATCAGTGTCAAAACTTGCATCGACGTAACCCTTTACGACGAACCTTTTGTCACCTCCATAATCGAGAAACATATCCTTATTCCACTAAGGATAATTTTGACCGCTGTCCAGTGATCTACTCCTAGATCACTATTGTACTCCCTTGCCAAACTCAGTGGTAGGGTATGCAATAGATCTGGTACACAGCATGGCATACTTTATAGAACCTATGGCTGAGGCATAGGGAATGACTTTCATTCTCTTTATATCTTCTGCCGTGGTCAGGCTTTGAGTCTTACTCAATTTCACACCTTGTAACACAGGAAAGAACTCTTTCTTTGACTGTTCCATTTTGAACTACTTCAAAATCCTTTCAAGGTATGTACTCATTGAAAAAACTTATCAAGCGTCTTGATCTATCTCTATAGATATTGATGCTCAATATGTAAGCAGCTTCACCGAGGTCTTCCTTTGAAAACATCCTTTCAAACACTCCTTTGTGCTTTACAGAATAATTCTACATTATTTCTGATCCACAATATGTCATACATATACTTATCAGAAATGCTGTAGTGCTCCCACTCACTTTCTTGTAAATACAGGCTTCACCGCAAGTCTGTATAAAACTATATGCTTTGATCAACTTATCAAAGCGTGTATTCCAACTCCGAGATGCTTGCACCAGTCCATAGATGAATCGCTGGAGCTTGCATATTTTGTTAACACCTTTAGGATCGACAAAACCTTCTAGTTGCATCGTATACAACTCTTCTTTAATAAATCCTTTAAGGAATGCAGTTTTGTTTATCCATTTGCCGGATTTCATAAAATGCGGCAATTGCTAACATGATTCGGACAGACTTAAGCATAGATACGAGTGAGAAACTCTCATCGTAGTCAACACTTTGAACTTGTCGAAAACCTTTTGCGACAATTCTAGCTTTGTAGATAGTAACACTACTATCAGCGTCCGTCTTCCTCTTGAAGATCCATTTATTTTCTTTGGCTTGCCGATCATCGGGCAAATCCATCAAAGTCCATACTTTGTTCTCATACATGGATCATATCTCAGATTTCATGGCCTCTAACCATTTCGCGGAATCTGGGCTCATCATCGCTTCCTCATAGTTCGCAAGTTCGTCATGGTCTAGTAACATGACTTCCAGAACAGGATTACCGTACCACTCTAGTGCGGATCTCACTCTGGTTTACCTACGAGATTCGGTAGTAACTTGATCAGAAGTTACATGATCATCATCATTAGCTTCCTCACTAATTGGTGTAGTAGTCACACGAACAGATTTCTGTGATGAACTACTTTCCAATAAGGGAGAAGGTACAATTACCTTATCAAGTTCTACTTTCCTCCCACTCACATCTTTCGAGAGAAACTCCTTCTCTAGAAAGGATCCATTCTCAGCAACGAATATCTTGCCTTCGGATCTGTGATAGAAGGTGTACCCAACTGTCTTCTTTGGGTATCCTATGAAGACATATTTCTCCGATTTGGGTTTGAGCTTATCAGGATGAAACTTTTTCATATAAGCATCACAATCCCAAACTTTAAGAAACGACAACTTTGGTTTCTTACCAAACCACAATTCATATTGTGTCGTCTCAGCGGACTTAGATGGTGCCCTTTTTTAACGTGAATGCAGCTGTCTTTAATGCATAACCCCAAAACAATGTTGGTAAATCTGTAAGAAACATCATAGATTGTACTATATCCAATAAAGTACGGTTATGACGTTCGGACACACCATTATGCTGTGGTGTTCCAGGTGGCGTGAGTAGTGAAACTATTTCACATTGTTTTAACTGAAGACCAAACTCGTAACTCAAATATTTTACCTCTGCGATCATATCGTAGAAACTTTATTTTCTTGTCACGATGACTTTCCACTTCACTCTGAAATTCTTTGAACTTTTTTCAAACATTTCAGACTTATGTTTCATCAAGTAGATATACCCATATCTGCTCAAAACATCTGTGAAGGTCAGAAAATAATGATACTTGTCGCGAGCCTTAATATTCATCGGACCACATACATCAGTATGTATGATTTCCAACAAATCTGTTGCTCGCTCCATTGTTCCGGAGAACGGCATTTTAGTCATCTTGCCCAAGAGGCATGGTTCGCAAGCATCAAGTGATTCATAATCAAGAGATTCCAAAATTCCATCAGCATGGAGTTTCTTCATGCGCTTTACACCGATATGACCTAAACGGCAGTGTCACAAATAAGTTGCACTATCATTATTAACTTCGCATCTTTTGGCTTCAATATTATGAATATGTGTATCACTACGATCGAGATCCAACAAACCATTTTCGTTGGTGTGTATGACCATAGAAGGTTTTATTCATGTAAACAGAACAACAATTGTTCTCTAACTTAAATGAATAACTGTATTGCAATTAACATGATCAAATCATATTCATGCTCAACGCAAACACCAAATAACACTTATTTAGTTTCAACACTAATCCCGAAAGTATAGGGAGTGTGTGATGATGATCATATCAATCTTGGAACCACTTCCAACACACATCGTCACCTTGCCCTTTAACTAGTCTTTGTTCATTCTGCAACTCCCGTTTCGAGTTACTAATCTTAGCAACTGAACTAGTACCAAATACTGAGGGGTTGCTATGAACACTAGTAAAGTATACATCAATAACATGTATATCAAATATACTTATGTTCACTTTGCCATCCTTCTTATCCGCCAATCACTTGGGGTAGTTCCACTTCCAGTGACCAGTCCCTTTGCAGTAGAAGCACTTAGTCTCAGGCTTAGGACCAGACTTGGGCTTTTTCACTTGAGCAGCAACTTGCTTGCCGTTCTTCTTGAAGTTCCCCTTCTTTCCTTTTGCCCTTTTCTTGAAACTAGTGATCTTGTCAACCATCAACACTTGATGTTTTTCTTTGATTTCTACCTTCGCCGATTTTAGCATCGCGAAGAGCTTGGGAATATTTTCCGTTATCCCTTGCATATTATAGTTCATCACGAAGTTCTACTAACTTGGTGATGGTGACTAGAGAATTCTGTCAATCACTATTTTATCTGGAAGATTAACTCCCACTTGATTCAAGCGATTGTAGTACTCAGACTATCTGAGCACATGCTCTCTAGTTGAGCGATTCTCCTCCATCTTTTAGCTATAGAACTTGTTGGAGACTTCATATCTCTCAACTCGGGTATTTGCTTGAAATATTAACTTCAACTCCTAGAACATCTCATATGGTCCATGACGTTCAAAACGTCTTTGAAGTCCCGATTCTAAGCCGTTAAGCATGGTGCACTAAACTATTAAGTAGTCATCATATTGAGCTAGCAAAACGTTCATAACGTCTGCATCTGCTCCTGCAAAAGGTCCGTCACCTAGCGGTGCATCAAGGACATAATTCTTCTGTGCAGCAATGAGGATAAACCTCAGATTACGGATCCAATCCGCATCATTGCTACTAACATTTTTCAACACAATTTTCTCTAGGAACATATCAAAATAAACACAGGGAAGCAACAATGCGAGCTATTGACCTACAACATAGATATGCTAATACTACCAGGACTAAGTTCATGATAAATTAAAGTTCAATTAATCATATTACTTAAGAACTGTCGATGTACTAAAGTAGGGGTACCTTAGTACCCCGAACTTGTGCACGGGCAGTAGTAGCCTCCCGCGGCAAGGCCTGCCAGGGGAGCGACGAGAGTCTCCACGGCCCTTTTTGGGCCGGACGAAGGCCAAGTGATCGAGCCTAGAAGACCAAGCCCCGGCAAGAGGAGCTTGCCGGGCCAAGCAGGCGAGGTCCGGCAAGAGGAGCTTGCCGGGCCAAGGCGACAAGGCCCCGGCAAGAGGAGCTTGCCGGGACGACTAAGCCGAAGCACCAAGGCCCCGGCGGGAGGAGCTCGCCGGGACGGCCAAGCCAAGGCACCCCAAGAGAAGCCCGCCGCGGCGCGCCGCGCGCCCCGGCAAGGCCTGGCGAGCGGCAAGCTCCCAGGTGCGGCAAGGCAACTACCGCGGCAAGCCATTTGCCGCGGCAAACCACCACATCAGGCCTGTGCTCCAGCTCACCTGCCCACGCGTCGCTCTGGGGCTTCCCCGGAGGCACGTGGCGGGGCGCCGCGCAACCTGAGACGCGCGGTGGCATGCGACGTTGGCAGAGTCGCCCCCGTGGCAAGCGGAGGCGCTCCTAACGGTCTGCCTCGGCACTGTTCAGGCGATCCAGACGGGCATTTAATGCCTTTGTCCCCCGCCGTCAGAGTTAGGTGCGATAGCACTGTGCGGCCACTATTCGCACAGTTCCTTGCCATTTTTACCCTGACCTGCGTCGCTCCCTGTGGGAAACCTCTTGGCATATAAAAGGAGGCCCATGCGCACGTAGGGGGGGATCGGACCCAATAGGCCCTCGCCTACATCCAGCTCCAGCTTACTGTAGCTTCTTGCGCTCCAGAGCAAGAACCCGAATCAACCAGACATGCAACAGTAGGGTTTTACGCATCCATGCGGCCCGAAGCTGGGTAAAATCGTTGTGTGTGTGTGTCGCCTCGATCTGGTCTTTGTGCATCCTCCGCCCCCACCGAACCGACAAGGGGCTCCGTCCCCATAGGTGCTCGTGGAGGCAGATATCCCCCGACATCTTTGGCGCGCCAGGTAGGGGGTGCGTCGAGGTTGTGTGAATCAGATCCGGCGTCCGCGCGAGCCAGACTCTCATCGTTTGCGCCAGCATGGCGCCGAAGAAGAAAGCTCCGGAGGTGACCGGCCCGTCAGCGTCGAACCCACCGCCCATGGAGCAGACGGGTGGTGGGGAGGACGCCGGCGGAGGGACGGGCGCAGTCGACCCAGTTCTTGGTCCCGCGACGTCCGAGCTCGCCCCGCGCCCCTCTCAGGAGACGCGAAACCAGCAGCGCCATGGTACCCATGGTACCATACGCTCGCTGGACCCAGACCATGCAGGTGGGTCCCGAGGCGCTCAGGACCAGCATGCGATCCAGCGTGCCGGGACGAGCGTCGCGCGGCTGCCGGGACCGGGTGCTGCTCCTCCTAACATGGTTAGGAGTTCGAGCACATCCCGCTCCTCGCGTCGTTCGCCGCCTCTGCCCGCCACCCCAGCGGAAGCTCTCGCACGAGCCTAGCTACTCCTGGACTACCCTCCAACGGCGGACAAACTCGACGGCTGGAGGGCAACCATCCAGAGCCTCATCGGCTTCGCCAACGGTGACACTCCGCGGCAGCACAGCGCGTCGCAGCCGCGGCCAGTTACCCAGGCGAGAACCGATGGCGCCAAGAATGGCGGGGGTGCGACCACAGTGCACTCCCCGCCCCAGAAGCCACGGTCACCGACTCGTCGGGCTCACCTCGACGACGACTCCACCGCGTCGTCGAACCCGCGAACTCGCCGCGACCAACGCCAAGTCCTTCACGAACGAAGGGAAGAAGACGCTCGAACCCGCATCGAGCGCAGAAGAGAGGCGCTGCGTCAACCAGACCAGCGCGTTGGGCCCTCTGGAGACATGCACGCGCCGGGGGAACCAGGCGAACTGCCGTATTTGGTAGGCTGCCCTGCGTTCACCCGCGAGCTGCGGCAAGTCCAGTGGCCCAGCACAAAGAACTTCAAGCCCGACGTGCCAGAGAAGTACGACGGCAAGTCGCATCCGTCTGAGTTCCTCAGCATCTACACCATTGCGGTGCAGGCTGCCGGGGGACGGGGCGATAAGATCCTTGCCAACTACTTCCCGCTGGTACTCAAGCCCAACGTCAGATCCTGGCTCATGCACTTGCCGGACGGCTCCATCTCCTCCTGGCCAGATCTATGCCATCAGTTTGTTGGCGCCTTCACGGGCGGCCACAAACCCCATGGCCAGGCGAGCGACCTTCATCTGCTTGTTCAGAAGGAGGGGGAGCCTTTGCTCAAGTTCATCCAAAGGTTCAGCCGTGTGCACTACAACATCCCAGACGTCCACCCCGCCGCGGTGATCAGCGCGTTCCACCAGAACGTGCGTAACCGTAGGATGCGGGAGGAGATGGCGATGTGCAAAATCAAGGAGGTCAGCGAGCTTTACGCCCTGGCCGACAAGTGTGCACGCGCTAAGGAGGGGAGGAAGCTCCCCGGAGAAAGTGTTGGAGAAGCAGAATCCGACAGCGAAGGTACCGCCCCGGCAAGGAGAGGCCGACGGCGGAACGGCAAGAAGAAGAAAAACCCAGAGGTACTGGTTGTCGAGAAGTCCGGCAGCGAAGGCTCCGCCAAGAAAGCCCAGGCGGGAGGCCCCGGCAAGGAGGTTGTCGGGTGCGCCAACTGCCGGGCGGTGGCGGCTGCCGATAAGCGGGACAGTACCGACAAGAAGTACTGCAAGATCCACCGCACCAGGGGCCACGACCTCCAGAGTTGCAAGCAAGTCGAGTGGCTCGTCGACCTGCAGAAGGCCGAGTACGCGCGACGCGACAAGGAGAGAGCCCAGGCAGGCGGCGGGGGGTCCGGCACGAAGCGTCCCGGCCCGGGGGAGCCCCGCGGCAAGGACAAGCAGTGGCAAGCAGACAGACCTCCCCGAGGACGCGACAAGAGCGAAGACGAAGACGACGACGAAGACATGGAAGACCCCGAGACCAACGAGCAGGAGTTCCAGAGAGCCACTGAGGTCTTGTGTGTGGACGGCGGTGCCTCCCTGCACGCTTCCCACCACCAGCTCAAACGGTGGGTGCGGGAGGTCAACGCAGCGGAGCCACCCGTCAAGTCACGCAGACCCCTGAGATGGTCCAACACGCCTATCATCTTCGACATTGAGGACCACCCTGATCGCACAACCGCGGTCGGGTGCTTGCCGATGTTGGTTTCCCCAACAATCTGCAACCTCAAGGTCACTAAGATGCTAGTTGACGGCGGGGCCGGCTTGAATCTGATCTCCTCTGCTGTTCTCCGGAGACTCCAAGTTCCCGACAGCGAGCTCGAAGAAACCGGCACATTCCAAGGAATCAACCCGGGAAGGAGCAAGCCGAAGGGAAAGATCGCGCTGCCGGTAACATTTGGCAGCGAGCTGAATTTCAGAACTGAGATGGTCACCTTTGACGTCACCGACCTTCCGTTGCCTTACAACGGGATCCTCGGCCGACCAGCGCTCGCCAAGTTCATGGCGGCCTCTCACTATGCGTATAACATGCTCAAGATGCCTGGCCCGATAAGTGTCATTTCTGTCCCCGGCGACAAGAAGGATGCCCTTATCTGCGCCGACCAATTATACCGGGACGCAACAACGGCAACGGCCCGCGGTCCGCTCGCCGCTGGAGCCTCCGGGGGAAAGAAGAAGCCCGGCAAGTGCTCTGGCGCCCACTCCGGCAAGCGCGCCTCTTCGGAGTGCTGCGCTGCCGTCGAGGACGTGCCATCGAGCCCCGCTGGCAAGAAGACCAAGCCCGGCGAGTGCTCTGGCGCCCACTCCGGCAAGCGCGCCTCTTCGGAGTGCTGCGCTGCCGTCGAGGACGTGCCATCGAGCCCCGCCGACAAGAAGACCAAGCCCGGCAAGTGCTCTGGCACCCACTCCGGCAAGCGCGCCTCTTCGAAGTGCCGCGCTGCCGTCGAGGACGTGCCATCGAGCCCCGCCGACAAGAAGGCCAAGCCCGGCGAATGCTCTGGTGCCCACTCCGGCAAGCGCGCCTCTTCGGAGTGCTGCGCTGCCGTCGAGGACGTGCCATCGAGCCCCGCCGGCGAACACAAGAAGACGACGGCTGCTCCACCCGCGACCAAGAAGGTGCCCGCCAAGGAGGACAGCGCTGGTGGTACCTTCACCATCAGTGCCACTCTCGACCCCAAATAGGAAGGCGCGCTCGTTGCTTTCCTGCGGGCGAATGTCGATGTGTTTGCCTGGCAACCATCTGACATCCCCGGCGTTCCCAGGGAAGTGATTGAGCACCACCTTGCCGTCTGTCCTCATGCGCGGCCCGTCAAGCAAAAGGTCAGCAAACAAGCGGTGGAGCGCCAAGAGTTTATCACGGAGGAAATCAAGAAGTTGGAAGCGGCATGCCTCGTCAGAGGCGTGCTCCATCCGACGTGGTTGGCCAATCCTGTCGTCGTGCGCAAGGCAAACTGGAAGTGGAGGCTTTGCATCGATTTCACCGATGTCAATAGAGCTTGCCCTAAAGATCCATTTCCCTTGCCGCGCATCGACCAGATTGTTGACTCCACGGCCGGATGCGACCTGCTTTCATTCCTTGACGCCTACTCCGGGTACCACCAGGTCTTCATGGCCGAAGAAGACGAAGAGAAGACTGCGTTCATCACTCCATGCGGCACGTACTGCTTTGTGCGGATGCCTTTTGGACTGAAGAACGCAGGCTCGATGTTCGCGAGGGTTGTCCACACTGCTTTTGAGCCACAGGTCCACAGAAATGTGGAGGCCTACATGGACGACATTGTGGTCAAGAGCAGAGACAAGGCAACCTTGGTTCAAGACTTGGAAGAGACCTTTGCGAACTTGCGCAAGATCAGCCTCAAGCTCAACCCCGAGAAGTGCGTGTTCGGAGTTCCCTCCGGCAAGCTTCTCGGGTTCTTCGTGTCTTAGCGTGGGATCGAAGACAACCCCGACAAGATCAAGGCCATCGAGGAGATAGAAGCACCAACGCGTGTCAAGGACGTGCGAAGACTTGCCGGCTGCGTGGCGGCTCTCAGCAGATTTATTTCCAGGTCTGCGGAACGCGCCCTGCCGTTTTTCAAAATCTTGAAAAAGGCAGGTCCAGTAAAATGGACTCCAGAAGCGGAGGCTGCGCTGCAAGACTTGAAGAAATACCTGTCCTCCGCTCCTATACTTGTCACGCCTAGACCGCAAGAGAAGTTGCTGCTCTACCTAGCGGCAACCAATCAAGTGGCTAGTGCTGCGTTAGTCGCGGAGAGGGAAGCTGATGACGAGCCAGCAACCACGGCAAGCGCGTCCGACGGCAAGCAGGGGGCTTCCTCGACAAGCTCTGGCCCCGGCAAAGGCGGATCCGCGCAAGCGCAAGGGGAAGTGCAGAGGAAGAGGATGGTGCAGCGCCCAGTTTACTTCGTCAGTTCCCTCTTGCAGGGGGCTAGGTCGAGGTATTCTGGTGTGCAGAAATTGCTCTTCGGCCTCCTCATGGCCTCGAGGAAGCTGCGCCATTACTTCCAAGCACACGAGATCACCGTGGTCACTCGCTTTCCGCTTAAGAGGATACTGCAGAATCCCAAAGCAACAGGCAGGATTGTCGAGTGGGCACTAGAACTGTCAAGCTTTGGCCTCAAGTTCGAGAGCACATCGACCACCCAGAGCAGAGCATTGGCAAAGTTCATAGCAGAGTGGACGCCGACGCCGGACGAAGAAATTCCAGAGACGAGCATCCCCGGCAAGGAAGCAACCAAAGAGTGGCTGATGTACTTTGATGGTGCCTTTTCGCTGGAAGGCGCCAGTGCCGGCGTGCTGCTCATCGCGCCCACCGGAGAGCACCTCAAGTACGTCGTCCAGATGCACTTTCCCAAGGAGCAAGCAACCAACAATATGGCAGAGTATGAAGGTTTGCTCGCCGGTCTCAGGATCGCGGCGGAACTTGGGATCAAGAAGCTCATTGTCAGGGGTGACTCGCAGCTCGTCGTCCGCCAAGTGAACAAGGTTTACCAGTGCCCGTTGATGGAGGCTTACGTTGATGGAGTGAGGAAGCTGGAAGAGCGCTTTGACGGCCTGCAAATGGAATACATTCCAAGAGCAGAAAACGACATCGCCGACGGCCTGTCGAAATGCGCCGCGCTAAAGTTACCTGTGGAACCAGGGACTTTTGTGCTCAAGCTGACTCAGCCATCCGTGACACCATCGACTGGGCCAAGCAAGAAGAGAAGACCGGTCTCTGGTGACTCTCTCCCGGCAGAGCTTCCCGAAGCCGCCGCCAAGAGAGTCCCCAAGATCGACGCCAAGAGTGCTAAGGAGCCGCCCGCTCCGGCAAGCCCCAGGGCTTGTCCCAACGAAGCGGGCGCTCCCGGCAAACCACGCCCCGTCAAGCTTGCCGGGGAACGTCAAGCTCCGGCTAAGCCCCAAGTCCTCGCCGTAGAAGCTGATGTTCCCGCATCCGCCGACATGCCTCTAGTCCTCGTCGTCGAGCCACAGGCTCCGACGTGGGCACAGCAGATCGTCCGTTTCCTCCAAACAGGAGAACTTCCCGAAGAACAAGAAGAAGCTGAAAGAGTAGCCCGGCAGTCCAGTATCTATCAGTTCGTCGACAGCGCACTGTACAGAAGAGGACGCAACGGGGTGAAATTGAAGTGCATCCACCGGGAAGACGGACATAAGCTGTTGGCGGAGATACACGGAGGCATATGTGGACACCACATTGGCGCCAGAGCACTTGCCGGAAAGGCGTTCCGGCAAGGCTTCTTCTGGCCCACAGCCCTCCAGGATGCAACTGCACAAGTAACCAAGTGTGAAGCGTGCCAGTTCCATTCCAAGAAGATACACCAGCCAGCTCAAGATCTCCAGACGATCCCTTTATCCTGGCCCTTCTCGGTCTGGGGGCTCGATATCCTCGGCCCCTTCCCCCGATCCGTCGGGGGCTTTGAGTACTTGTTCGTTGCCATCGACAAGTTCACAAAGTGGCCAGAAGTGGAACCAGTGAGGAAGGTGACCGCCCAGTCCGCGATCAAATTCTTCAGGTCGATTGTTTGCCGCTTCGGGATCCCCAATAGGATCATCACCGACAACGGTACGCAGTTCACAAGCCACGCCTTCATGCAGTACACTCAAGATCTCGGCACCAAGGTCTGCTTCGATTCTGTTGCTCATCCCCGGAGCAACGGTCAAGCGGAAAGGGCCAACGCCGAGGTACTGCGCGGGCTCAAGACCAGAAGTTTTGACAAGCTGCTCAAGCACGGACGGAACTGGATCGAGGAGCTGCCGGCGGTTCTTTGGTCGGTCAGAACGACGCCAAATCGAGCCACCGGCCAGACACCATTTGCTGTAGTCTATGGAGCAGAAGGAGTTACCCCCACGGAACTCGTATACGGGTCACCTCGAGTGCTCGCTTATGATGAGCTTGAGCAAGAGCAGTCGCGTGAAGATGACGCACTGCTCCTCGAGGAAGATCGTCTCCAGGCCGCTGTGCGATCCGCTCGCTACCAGCAAGCTCTGCGTCGCTATCATAGCCGCAAAGTTAAGGCCAGGAGCCTCGAGGAAGGCGACCTTGTTCTTCGGCTCGTTCAGTCGGCCAAGATACACAACAAGTTGACGCCAAAGTGGGAAGGCCCTTACCGGGTGAAACGAGTCACGAGGCCCGGCGCCGTCCGCCTCGAGACCGAAGATGGTACTCCGGTGAGCAATTCCTGGAACATTGAGCATCTTCGCAAGTTTTACCCGTAAGGCGCGGTTGTCGGACCCCGTCCGGCAACCAACTCTTTGTACAAAAGTCTTGCCGCAGACGCATGTAATCCTTTGTACAAAGCCAGGCGCAGACCCTGGCCGCAATTACGAGCTGGGCCCCCCCAAGTTTTAGCATGCATGCTGAGTCGAGTCTCGTCCTTGGTTAGGGTTGATAGTGCCTAACAGTCGCTAACCCCTAACTTAGAGGTCGAGTCCGCGTCTTTTTCCCGTCCTTTCCCTTTGGCTCGCGGGGAACTGCCTACCCTTGCCGAGCCGCTCAAGGACGAAGAAGGGGAGAAGGACGAGCCAGCACCCGCCTCCCGACAAGCCGGAGTTGCCGGGGGGCTGCAACCTCAGATAAGTCTTTACATCCCTTATCATGCATTCTCTCGTGAGCTGCGGAATTTGAAAACCTTGCTTCCTCCTAAAAAGCTGTCGTGCTCTCTTAAGCGGCAAACCCCGGAGCGCGCTCCCGGGGCCCGCTTCGGATAGTAGCCGCGGCGGCAAGGGGGGGAAGCGAGGGGCCAGAACCCGCCTTCTCCCTGCCTCCGCCAAGAGCGGGAGGAGGGCCAAGGGGCGCGGGGGACGGCAGGGTCCGTTGCCGGGCGGGGAAGTGTCTATCTTAACGGTGCAAAGGGTCCGCCCCTTGCCGCGGGATGTACCCGCGAGACAAATGATCTGGCAAACAACCCCTTTTCATTAAAAACATTCCACTCAGGTACAGTTCAGAGAGAATGAAAAACATGAAAGATGGGATTACAAGATTTAAATGCAACTAAGGCCCGAGGGCTTACAAGATAAAAAGAGATAAGGTGCCCGTAATCCCTTTCTTGTCTCTCTCCTCAGGAGGTACGGCAAGGAGGCGAGAAGGGCAAAAGGGGCGCCTAGACGAGCTACGGGTGGCAGAAGACGCCAAGAGAGCGTTCGAGGCCCCACCCCGGAGCTCCGGAGGCCGGAAGAAGACGGCGACGCCGGAAGCGGAGCTCGAGAAGGAGGCGGCGGGACGTCAACACGCTGTCGAGGGCATCTAGCCCTCGTACTCCGAGTTGACGGCCTTGCTGCCAGCCTCTTCCGCAGCCTCGCCACTCCGGCCGAGAAGACGAAGCCCCGACAAGAGGAGCTTGCCGGGCCGGAAAGAAGACCCCGGTGGTCGTCGCCGCGAGCAGGGGTGGTGATGGCGTCTGGGGCGAGGTTGGAAGACTAGGCAGCGGCCTTGCCGCCCGCCCTCTTCCTCTTCCGCATCCTCCCTACGCCAGCTGCCCAAGGAGACGACCCCGGGGAGTTCACGGCGCCAGCGACGCGGGCGATGGGGGCCGCCGGTGCCACGCGGAGCTGCGACTAGCGCCTAGTCGTGTCCGTCACCCCGGCGACCGCCCGCCCTCGTCGTCGCTGTCACTCCCCTCCTCGTCACTCTCGCTCGAGGAGGAGCCTTCGCTGTCGGAGGAGCTATCCACGCAGCACCGGGGCCGGGTGCCGAGGTCCCCGAAGACCTTGACGGAGAGGAGATCGCCCTCCATCAGCTTGAAATGGAGGGTGAACCCCGCCGTCAAGCTGTGGATCCGGGCGAACGACTTCCACCCTCGACCCAGACACATCACGCCGGGGGCTCGGTATTCGACGTGGACTCGCGTACCACTGATCCCGCAGCCCCTCATGCGCAGTCTCAGCGTCTCGTGTTGTTCCGCCTCCAAGACGTCCATGAAGGGGGCCGGGAGGCGGAGGCGACGGCGAGGCGCCCGGCGCAGCCTGATGATGAACTCGCAGGGGTCGTCCCCGAGATGAACCGCCGGGGAAACGGAGCCATCGGCGGAGGCGAGGCCGGCGCGCCGTCCTGCCCGCCTCGAGCGCCTCGGCCCCATCCACGGCCTCGTCCGCGGCCTCGCCCCCTCCCCCTTCCCCTTAAGGTTGGCTCCGCCGCCGCGGGTGCAAGGGGAGGAGGGGCTCGCTGCCTGGCGGCAACCCTTGCCGCCACCGAAGAAGGACCAGGGTTCCCTTCCTCCATGACAGCTGGGGAGAGGGGACCAGGGATCTAAGAGAAGGAAGAAGGAAGGAGTGCGGACCCTCGTCATCCCCTTCCGCTCCTTATAAAGGGGCGGAGTGGGGGCTCGGCCGCCCCGCCCAACCAATCAAAGCGGAGGAAGGGCAGGCGACGGGGCCGACCCTCTACTTCGATCCGCGTCGGCCCGGCTTCCTGCCTCCACCACCGCGACCCCAAGCGCATGGAGGACGCGTGGCGGGCGAGCAGGGCCGAGGCGACTGATGAGGCGACCTCTCCCCCCCCCCCACTCGAAAGTGGGGGCGGACGTTTCGCTTTTCCAAATATAAGAGATCGTGCCCGACGTGACGCATGCCTGCGGGCCTCAAGCCCCGCGCACGCCACCCACGTCACGCACGCCTCGCACGCCTCGCCCCCCACGACGCCGCGATAAGCGCGCGCCACTTGGGGAGGGCGCGACGAGCACGGAGTTAAGGAGCAGCGCAACCCAGGCCACGCGTGCCCGTGCACTGTTAGGGCCTGGCCCAACAACGCTCGGCACCGTGTATGGCCCAGACCCGGGGGCTCCTGTCGGTGTACTAAAGTAGGGGTACCTTAGTACCCCGAACTTGTGCACGGGCAGTAGTAGCCTCCCGCGGCAAGGCCTGCCAGGGGAGCGACGAGAGTCTCCACGGCCCTTTTTGGGCTGGACGAAGGCCAAGTGATCGAGCCTAGAAGACCAAGCCCCGGCAAGAGGAGCTTGCCGGGCCAAGCAGGCGAGGTCCGGCAAGAGGAGCTTGCCGGGCCAAGGCGACAAGGCCCCGGCAAGAGGAGCTTGCCGGGACGACTAAGCCGAAGCACCAAGGCCCCGGCGGGAGGAGCTCGCCGGGACGGCCAAGCCAAGGCACCCCAAGAGAAGCCCGCCGCGGCGCGCCGCGCGCCCCGGCAAGGCCTGGCGAGCGGCAAGCTCCCAGGTGCGGCAAGGCAACTACCGCGGCAAGCCATTTGCCGCGGCAAACCACCACATCAGTCCTGTGCTCCAGCTCACCTGCCCACGCGTCGCTCTGGGGCTTCCCCGGAGGCACGTGGCGGGGCGCCGCGCAACCTGAGACGCGCGGTGGCATGCGACGTTGGCAGAGTCGCCCCCGTGGCAAGCACTGTTCAGGCGATCCAGACGGGCATTTAATGCCTTTGTCCCCCGCCGTCAGAGTTAGGTGCAATAGCACTGTGCGGCCACTATTCGCACAGTTCCTTGCCATTTTTACCCTCACCTGCGTCGCTCCCTGTGGGAAACCCCTTGGCATATAAAAGGAGGCCCATGCGCACGTAGGGGGGGATCGGACCCAATAGGCCCTCGCCTACGTCCAGCTCCAGCTTACTGTAGCTTCTTGCGCTCCAGAGCAAGAACCCGAATCAACCAGACATGCAGCAGTAGGGTTTTACGCATCCATGCGGCCCGAAGCTGGGTAAAATCGTTGTGTGTGTGTGTGTCGCCTCGATCTGCTCTTTGTGCATCCTCCGCCCCTGCTGAACCGACAAGGGGCTCCGTCCCCATAGATGCTCGTGGAGGCAGATATCCCCCGACAAGAACTCCCACTTAGATAGACATCCCTCTAATCTTCTAAGTGATCATGTGATCCAAATCAACTAAACCATAACCGATCATCACGTGAAATGGATTAGTTTTCAATGGTGAACATCACTATGTTGATCATATCTACTATATGATTCACGCTCGACCTTTCGGTCTCCGTGTTCCGAGGTCATATCTTATATGCATAGCTCGTCAAGTATAACCTGAGTATTCCGCGTGTGCAACTGTTTTGCACCCGTTGTATTTGAACGTAGAGCCTATCACACCCGATCATCACGTGGTGTCTCAGCACGAAGAACTTTCGCAACGGTGCATACTCAGGGAGAACACTTCTTGATAATTAGTGAGAGATCATCTTATAATGCTACCGTCAATCAAAGCAAGATAAGATGCATAAAAAGATAAACATCACATGCAATCAATATAAGTGATATGATATGGTCATCATCATCTTGTGCTTGTGATCTCCATCTCCGAAGCACCGTCATGATCACCATCGTCACTGGCGCGACACCTTGATCTCCATCGTAGCATCGTTGTCGTCTCGCCAATCTTATGCTTCCACGACTATCACTACCGCTTAGTAATAAAGTAAAGCATTACATCGCGATTGCATTGCATACAATAAAGCGACAACCATATGGCTCCTGCCAGTTGCCGATAACTCAGTTACAAAACATGATCATCTCATACAATAAAATTTAGCATCATGTCTTGACCATATCACATCACAACATGCCCTGCAAAAACAAGTTAGACGTCCTCTACTTTGTTTGTTGCAAATTATACGTGGCTGCTACGGGCTTAAGCAAGAACTCATCTTACCTACGCATCAAAACCACAACGATAGTTTGTCAAATAGACTCCGTTTTAACCTTCTCAAGGACCGGGCGTAGCCACACTCGGTTCAACTAAAGTTGGAGAGACAGTCTTCCGCAAGCCATCTATGTGCAAAGCACGTCGAGGGAACCGGTCTCGCGTAAGCGTACGCGTAAGGTTGGTCCGGATCGTCTCGTCCAACAATACCGCTGAACCAAAGTATGACATGCTGGTAGGCAGTATGACTTGTATCGTCCACAACTTACTTGTGTTCTACTCGTGCAAATAACATCAAACCATAAAAACCTAGGCTCGGATGCCACTGTTGGGGAACGTAGTAATTTCAAAAAAAAATCCTATGCACACGCAAGATCATGGTGGTGCATAGCAACGAGAGGGGAGAGTGTTGTCTACGTACCCTCGTAGACCGAAAGCGGAAGCGTTATATCAACGCGGTTGATGTAGTCGTACGTCTTCATGATCCGACCGATCCAAGCACCGTTACTCCGGCACCTCCGAGTTCTTGGCACACGTTCAGCTCGACGACGATCCCCGGGCTCCGATCCAGCAAAGCGTCGGGGAGGAGTTCCGTCAGCACGACGGCGTGGTGACGACCTTGATGTATTACCGACGCAGGGCTTCGCCTAAGCACCGCAACGATATGACCGAGGTGGAATATGGTGGAGGGGGCACCGCACACGGCTAAGGAACAATCACGAAGATCAACTTGTGTGTCTCTGGGGTGCCCCCTGCCTCCGTATATAAAGGATCCAGGGGGAGGGGCTGGACGGCCAAGCCCTTGGCGCGCCAGGAGAGTCCTACTCCCTCCGGGAGTAGGATTCCCCCCCTTAATCCTAGTTAGACTAGGATTCCTCAAGGGGGAGAGGGAGAGAGGGGGCCGGCCACCTCTCCTAGTCCTAATAGGACTAGGGGAAGGGGGGAGGCGCGCGGCCACCTAGGGAAGCCCCTTTTCTCCTTTCCACTAAGGCCCACTATGGCCCATTTGGCTCCCGGGGGGTTCCGGTAACCCACCCGGTATTCCGCTAAAATCCTGATTTCACCTGGAACACTTCCGATGTCCAAACATAGGCTTCCAATATATCAATCTTTATGTCTCGACCATTTCGAGACTCCTCATTATGTCCGTGATCACATCCGGGACTCCGAACAACCTTCGGTACATCAAAATGCATAAACTCATAATAACTGTCATCGTAACGTTAAGCGTGCGGACCCTACGGTTCGAGAACAATGTAGACATGACCGAGACACGTCTCCGGTCAATAACCAATAGCGGGACCTGGATGCCCATATTGGCTCCTACATATTCTACGAAGATCTTTATCGGTCAGACCGCATAACAACATACGTTGTTCCCTTTGTCATCAGTATGTTACTTGTCCGAGATTCGATCGTCAGTATCCAATACTTAGTTCAATCTCGTTACCGGCAAGTCTCTTTACTCGTTCTGTAATACATCATCCCGCAACTAACTCATTAGTTGCAATGCTTGCAAGGCTTAAGTGATGTGCATTACCGAGAGAGCCCAGAGATACCTCTCCGACAATCGGAGTGACAAATCCTAATCTCGAAATACGCCAACCCAACATCTACCATTGGAGACACCTGTAATACTCCTTTATAATCACCCAGTTACGTTGTGACGTTTGGTAGTACCCAAAGTGTTCCTCTGGCAAACGGGAGTTGCATAATCTCATAGTCATAGGAACATGTATAAGTCATGAATAAAGCAATAGCAACATACTAAACGATCGGGTGCTAAGCTAATGGAATGGGTCATGTCAATCAGATCATTCAACTCATGATGTGACCTCATTAATCAAATAACAACTCCTTGTTCATGGTTAGGAAACATAACCATCTTTGATTAATGAGCTAGTCAAGTAGAGGCATACTAGTGACACTCTGTTTGTCTATGTATTCACACATGTATTATGTTTCCTGTTAATACAATTCTAGCATGAATAATAAACATTTATCATGGATTAAGGAAATAAATAATAACTTTATTATTGCCTCTAGGGCATATTTCCTTCAGGATGATCTTCACATGCATTCGCCTTCTTCACAGGCTCCGGGCCTTCTCCGGAAAGGATGGTCTTCACAGGCATTCGGCTCCTTCACAGGCTCCGGGCCTTCTCCAGAAAGGATGATCTTCACAGGCATTCTCCTTCTTCACAGGCTCCGGGCCTTCTCCAGAAAGGATGATCTTCACAGGCTCTGGGCCTTTTCATGAACGCGGCGGCTTCATAGGCATTCGCCTTCTTCACAGACTCTGGGCCTTTTCCTAAACACGACAGCTTCACAGGCAGTCGCCTTCTTCACAGGCTCTGGGACTTTTCCTACACGCGACAGCTTCACAGGCAGTCGCCTTCTTCACGGGCTCTGGGCCTTTCCCTACACGCGACAGCTTCACAGGCAGTCGCCTTCTTCACAGGCTCTGGGCCTTTCCCTACACGCGACAGCTTCACAGGCAGTCGCCTTCTTCACAGGCTCTGGGCCTTTCCCTACACGCGAGAGCTTCACAGGCAGTCGCCTTCTTCACAAGCTCTGGGCCTTTCCCTACACGCGACAGCTTCACAGGCAGTCGCCTTCTTCACAGGCTCTGGGCCTTTTCCTACACGCGACAGCTTCACAGGCAGTCGCCTTCTTCACAAGCTCTGGGCCTTTTCCTACACACGACAACTTCACAGGCAGTCGCCTTCTTCACAGGCTCTGGGCCTTTTCCTGCAAGGACAACCTCCGCAGGCACCGGAAAATCCTCCCGAGAGGGAGCGACAGCGGCAGTTTGGGTTGCGCGCGAGCTAGGCCTGGTCCGACTCGCGAGGGGAGGCAGCTGTGGTGAAGTGGTAACTAGAACGTGAGAAATGGCTCGAACGAGACTAAGCACCCCTTCCCCGAACACACGCAAATCTCAAATTCGAATCCAACTTAAATCCAGCGGGGGAAAAGTTACAACCAAAGGAAAGGGCAATGAAAGCAGACAAAAGGCCGCGGCCGGCACCTAATCTAGTCTTTGACGTCTTCTCACCAGCGTGGAGCTAAGTGCTGTCCACTGGGCGTGGGAAGGAGCCCCAGGGCCTGAGGCCGACACCCCTGAGACTCCGGGGCATCTATAGCCCCACTCATTATTACGTGAGAGTGTCACGGGGCGGCGAGCTTCACAAGCACTGGGCCTTCTTCACAGGTACCGGCCTTGCTTCATATCGCCAGATGAGGGCCCCGCCTTGCGCCACACTCTAGTGCCACCAACGACGACAGGAAACCAAGACGCCGCCGGTGGGGTAGAGCGGTCGCCAGCGGTTCCCCCGACGACCACGGGTCCTCCGCCAGGGGCAGGCCCTTAGGCACCTCCCCAGCGGAGGGCCTACCTCCTGAGAACGCCTTGCTCCGAATGCCGCGGTGGTGATGTCGGATCTCTGCCCCTCTCCTGCAGCCCCCTGCGCCCTCCTCCCGAGGGGTAGGAGACTGTGGGAGCGGGGCAGTTGCTCGCAGTGGCGACCTGCACTTCCTGCGACCCATGATTAGCGTACGCCTGCTCCTGAGAAATTAGCGGTACCCGATAATCGTCGCCCCCAGCGTGGCCTGCCGAACCGTCCTGGGGCTCCTGGAAGAGCTCAGCTTCTGGTGTCTCGTCCCCCCAGCTCGGGCTGAGGAGTGAGCCTTGTTTGCCCTCATGAGCGTGCCCTTGGTCCATCATGTGGGGCACGTATTCTCCTGGCGCCGTCATCCCGAAGGCTACATCGTAGTGCTCCATGTGCCATGCAGCTCAGCTTGACGTGCCCACCGTGGGGTGGTAGCGCGGCTGCCCGCTGGGGCCGTGGGCCGCGCCGAGTCCCTCTCCTTCACACGCCGGGGGCGGGGGTAGTGCCACCGCCGGTCCGGCGCCGACAGCTTCACTGGCGTTGGAGTAGCCTTGAGGCCCGCGGGCGCGCGCGGGGCCCCCGCGCGTGCCGCCCTGGGCTTGAGACGGGAGCTGGACGCAGAAGGGGTGAGCCCCCGAAGTGGCAAAGCCCAGGAGCTCGGCGACCCGCTCTAGCAGCACGTCGCGGCCGCCTTCTAGCAGCCTACACTGCAGCAGCTCTCGGGCCACCGTGAGCGCGGCCCTCGAGTTCGCCTACAACCGGCGGTTGTACGATGTCGTGGTCGCGGCGTGATTGGAGGACCTTGCTGCCGACACTTTGTCGCGGTGTGAGGGTTGTTGAAGCCTGTCCGCACCGCCCGCGGCCCGCAGCGCCCTGCGGACCACGAGCTGCCTGGGGCGCGGGGTCACCCGAGGCGAGTGGTTTTGCGCGGGCGGGCCACGCCGCCCATTGATCTTGGCTGCCCGCCTGGTCGCCGGACATGGTGATGACGATGCGACGGGACGCGAAGTGGTAGAAGGGTGGATTCCGGCGCACCCCTACCTGGCGTGCCAAATGTCGGATTTCGGGTTCCGGCAGACCCTTAAGGTTCAAACTCTGGGGCGCGCGCGGAGATTACGCCCTCTACCTCTCCGTCTCGCAAAGATCTAAACTACTAAAAGAACAACACAAGAGACACAGAGTTTATACTGGTTCGGGCCACCGATGCGGTGTAATACCCTACTCCAGTGTGGTGTGGTGGATTGCCTCTTGGGCTGATGATGATGAACAATACAAGGAAGAACAGCCTCGCGAGGGTCTGTTCTTGGCTGGGGGGACGAACTGCTAGGAGGAGTTCAATCGCCCTTCTCTCTCTCTCTGATGCCTATCTAACTGATTGCCGGGTTGCTAAACATTCCGATCTTCCTAGATCCCCTCCTCCTCTACCTTGGGGGTGGCTAGTCCTATTTATAGGCAAAGGCCCTGGGCCTCTTCCCAAATATTGAGCGGGAAGGGCGCCAACAATTGGCCATTTTGAAGGGGAACATCTGGTACACTTATCCTGACTAAAGTTGGTCCTCGCCTGCCAAGGGCTCTGGTGATGACGCTGGCTTGGGCTCCACAGTGACTTCCTCCTTGTCGCGGAGCTGGTCTTGGTCTCGTTGCACTGAAATGGGTGCCTTTGCTTGATCCCCTCGCCTGCGCTTGCTCCCTTTGCACCAAAGAGGAAAGGGAGGACACTGCGCGGCTGGCGCCCGCCTGGCGCCCTTGGTCGTCATGGCTTGCGTCATGGGCACCTCGTGAGGTACTCCGCCTTGATCTCTCCGCCTCCTCGTGAGCCAGCCTGATGAGGCTGCGCCTGAGGAAGCTCCGCGTCGTCCGCCCCGCGAGGCTTGGCCCCTCGCGAGGGTCTTGGGTCTTGTGTTGATGAAGATGGGCCGTGCTGGGCCCCCTTTGAGCCACGCCGCAGGCCGCAGACAGGCAAGTCTGGGGACCCCCGTTCCCAGAACGCCGACAGGCTCGGGGGCTACTGTCGGCGTTCTGGGAACGGGGGTCCCCAAACTTGCCTGCCTGCGGCCCACGGCGTGGCTGAGCTAGCAGTCCTGTATGGCCCATCTTCATCAACAAGGCATTCAAGACCCTCGTGAGGCAGAGGACGCAAGACCTCCTCAGGAGCGGCCTCACCGGGCAGGCTCGCGAGAGGCGGAGAGATCAAGGCGAGGCAAACCTCGCGAGGTCCTCGTGACGTGAGCCATGACGATCGAGACCAGGCGGGCGCCAGCGCATGCAGCGTCCTTGTTTCCTCTTTTGTGCCAAGGGGGCAAGTGCAAGCGCGGAGTACCGAGGCATCAAGTAAAGGTTTCCTTATCGATACAACGAGACCAAGACCAGCAGGACGACAAGGCGGAGGTCACCACGGAGCCCAAGACGGTGTCACCACCAAAGCCTTTTGCAGGCGAAGACCGCTTTTGTCAGGATAAGCTGTACTAGCTGTCCCGTTTCAAATTGATCGTTGTTGGCTCCCTTCCCACTCAATATTTGGGGAGAGGACCAGGGCCTATATAAGTAGAACTAGCCACCACAGTAGAGGGCAAGTTAACCTGATCTAGAACCAGCTCTTAGACACAGGCCAAGCACAAGAACACCTCAACCTTAGGAGGTTGTTCGTCCCCTTTGTACTGTTCGTCATCAGCCTAAGAGGCAATCCACCACCACCACACTGGAGTAGGGTATTACACCACAACGGTGGCCCGAACCAGTATAAATCTTCTGTCTTTGTCTTGTGAGTTCCCCGAGTTCCTCCGTGAGATCTTCGCGAGCTAGGGCGTAGATCGGTAGGGAGGAAACCTTCACACGAACCCCAGTGCTCGAACCTCGAGGGTTTTGCCGAAACCCGTGGTCCAACACATACAAACAAGCTAACTACCGTTACAAGATACTCGGACTACTACTATATACATAAGGGAATACTACGACTGATGTGGTGGTCATCTAGAAATTTTGATCGGTGGAAGACTCCATGATATCCGCTCCAGCTTCGTCTTCGTAATCATCACGACTACTGTCGGGGTCGGAGTCGGTGTCGTCGATGATGATGTAGTCCTCGGGATGGTCGTCATCTCCTCCTGGCACGGGGTCTCCCATGAATACTCCTAGCTTGCTTGTCAGGTCGTCATTCTTTTCTACTAGTATTGTGATTTCCTCCTCATATCCGTCACGTGTAGACTTGATTTATTCTTCAAGCTCCATGTTCCTGGTCATCACCTTCTTCAGATCTATCATGCTTGCGCACATTTGGTTCTCCTGGCAACGAATGTGCTGGTTTAACTCCTGGATGAAAGCTGCAATGGACCTGTCCCTCCTGGTGATCTCCCATTGCGCATCTCGGCACCCACATATCTGGTAGATGGTGTCCTTAAGATCCTTGTGATCAACTTCGCGATGCGTCCCATGGCGATGTGGGTTGACATGCTCTTTGCTAGACTCCAGGTAGGTTCATCAAAGGAAAACTCTATAGGCTCAGTAACTAGCGTGAATGTCCTTCCTGGAACATGAACTCGAATCATCCAACGCTCCTCTTCTGGTAAGGTGGCGGTGTAGGTCCTGATGAAACTTGGTATTCCGATGTTCAGGTACCTAGTGACTTCCTTCCAGTGTCATCCAAAAGGTGTGTCTTCATCCGATTGTGCAAACTTATTCCTTGGGTCCGCCATCTATAAAGTGAAAAATGGGGAGGAGTCAGAAATGAGTAGAGAAGAGTGACCTATGGCTTATCTTAGTGATCGTGTCCTATAATCAATGTGTGCTCTGATACCATCTTGTAGCAATCCGACCTTAAACGGTCAAATCTCTATGCATAAGTCTCATCCCTGGATCGGTAATACTGACACACACAGTACTCGAAGGATTTATAACAGAGTGCAATCACACACTTATTACACCGAATGTCTCAAAGGAGAACTTATTACAATAATATGGCTTAAGGCCATCTAAATAAGAAAACAGCGGAAGGCTTGGAAGATAAAGTGAGTCCATCAACTCCAACGACATAGCTAAGTGCACGACAACGACCTAGCGCACCTTACTCTTCGTCTGAAATGTCTGCAACATAATACGTTGCAGCCCAAAATGGGTCAACACATGGAATATGCTCGCAAAATAACACAGTAGAGCGGTGAACAGGTAAATGCTAACACTACATGCATATATGGCTGGTGGAGGCTCTATGGTTATCATGTTTTTGCGAAAAGCCAGTTTTTCCATACAACAAAGGAATATATTTTGTTTAAGTATCATGGTAGTTGGAACATTGAGTAGGTTCCTCCAACTAAATCCCAATTAAACTATGTGAATAACCAAACAATTTAATTTAGAGTGATGAGATCAACATGACAATTCAAGAACCAGATACTCAAGATGTCCATAACCGGGGACACGGCTAACCATGATTAGTTTGTACACTCTACAGAGGTTTGCGCACTTTTCCCCACAAAACTTGATCTCCTCCGTTGGATTTCTCGCACTACATGGTGTTTGAGAAACGGATGATCGAGACACGGTCTTTCAAAAGCATTAACTCTTTACTCTGGGTAGACAGTTGCACCTACTTTCCCCTACATCTGCTAGCCTACCACTGAAAGAGGTCACACAACATACTCAACTATGCTAGAGCCCATAATGGCTTGTGGCTGCACACGGAAGTTTCTAGCATGAATAATCTTATGATCCCTTTGAGCCTGGGTGGAGAAACATAGGATGATCACACAGGTACTTCGGGATATCCTAGGACAACACTAGATTCTCCAGGTGGCCGCAACCAATCCACCCTGATGTGTATTAAAGTAGCCACCTTAAGTTAACCATTAATTAACATCTCTCACATCTGTCATGGATCACTCAAACCAAACCACGTCTATGAGCATAGCATAGCAGTATAAGCATAACGTAGAAGTAACTCCCAAGGTTTAATAATAAGGACAATAGGTTCTACCTCAGCAGCCACTTCCCAATACCCACATGTTAACAAACCTACTCATGCAATGTTTGAGGGTTGAAACTAATGCATAAAAACTGGGTAACAAAGGGGTATGATCAAAGTGTTACTTGCCTTGCTGATGATCTGCAAACCCTAGAGACTCATAGTAGCACGCTTCGCACTCCGAAAATTCTATCGCAAACAAACAATAGCATACATAAGCACTCAAGTATAGATGCATGGGTAAAACTCAAATAAAAAGATTCAAACTGAAAATTCAACTAAAGAGCTTCGATTTGCAAAAAGAATCGATTGAATCGGAGCTACAGAACTGAAACTACAATCAAAAGAACTTCGAATTCAAATCTGCTTGAAACCAAATTTTAAATTGTCAAAAACCATGTTCAAGATGATTAACTGGAAAGAGGGGTTCGAGACAAAGATTTTGGCGTTGGTTTCACACGAACGGTTGAAAATTTGCGAGGGTTTGAAGATCAGGGGCTACTCTGCGATAAAAATAATCGTGGATAGGTCCCTGGCCGAAAATTAAGTAAAAAGAAAAAATCTATCGGACGAACGTCCGCTAACAGAGACAAACGAATGAATGAATGAACGTTCACAGAATAGATCTAACCGAAGAAAACCGAGAAAACCGAACTAATGAAAAAACGAACTAATCTAGGGTTTACCAAAATAAACTGACGAGAACCAAAAAAAACCGGCGGCGGCGGATACGAATGGCGGCGGCTTCCGGCGAGAGGCGGGGCGGCGTTGGCTGTAACGCCCCGATGTAACTTGCCATAATTGTAATCCAACTCTTGCCATTTCCGGCTATGTGTTATGATATTCCCTCCGTGGTTGGGTTCTCTCCGTTTTGCATTTTGGTCATGTCATGCATTTCATATCATGTCATCATGTGCATCGCATTCGCATACGCATTCGTCTCATAAATCCGAGCATCTTTCCCGTTGTCCGTTTTGCAATCCGGCGCTCCTATGTTCCCCGACGTCCTCTTTTACATTTCTTCGTGAGCGGGTATTAAGCATTCTCGGAATGGACCGAGGTTTGACATGTGGCCTCGGTATAGCACCGGTAGACCGCCTGTCAAGTTTCGGGTCAATCGGAGTTCGTTTGGTACTCCAACGGTTAACCGGGTAACCGTGAAGGCCTCGTGTGTGTTGCAGCCCAACACCCCTTCAAAACAGCCCAATAACCCATCTAAGTCACTCCCATGTCCTCCGCCGTTCGATCACGATCGCGTGGGCGAAAACCGCACTCCATTTGGAGCTTCCTAGCTCCTTCTAGCTATAAAAACACCTCCCCCTCCAAATCCGGGTCAAAACCCACCTTCTAACCCTAAGCTCGCCTCGAAATCCGCGCCAACAGTGCCCCGCCGCCACTGTTCATCCGCGCCGCCACTGTTCACGCCAGCGCCGCCGCCCCGGGCCAATCGGGCCGCGCCACGCGCCCCCCCCGTGCCCACTTCGCCGCCGGCCCGCGGGGCCCAGGGCAGGCCCGCCCGGGCCCGCGCGCGCCGCCCCGCGCCCCGGTCTGCTCAGCGCCGCCCGCCTCCTCCTCTGCTCCGCGCCGCCCGCCGCCTCCGCCACCGGTGCCGCCCGCCGCCTTCGCCGGCCGGCGCCGCCTCGCCCGTCGCCGCCAACCGCGCCGGCGCCCGGCGCCGCCCCTGCCCGCCTCCACCGCCCCGATCCGGGCCGGATCCGGCGAGATCCGGCCGGAGAGGGCCAGATCCGGCCGCCCCGACCCTCCTACTCCTTCTCCGGCCGGCGAGCCGCCAGATCCGCGGCGAACCTCGAACTCCGCGCCACCGTTGACTTCTCCCCTCTCTCTTAATATTTTCTAAGTCCCAGTTTTTCATCATTATCATCGCATCTTCATCATGCCATAACTTTGCATCCGTAGCTCCGTTTCGCGCGTATAATATGTCATTTTGTTCGCCTCGAAGAGTACATCATGTTGTTCCATTGCACCATTTTCGTTTGAGGTCATCTTGATGCCCGAAATGCTGTTAGAAGAGGGCTAGTTGATGTTTATTGCTGGATCTTATCTGATCTTGCACTTTTGTCATTTTTGCCATGATTGATGTGTACCTCATATGAAGTTGAGTCCTACGTGAGTTTTGTAATATGCCATGCTACCTATCCAGGGAATTTTTCTATGTATTTTTGTGAGGCTTGAGGTGGCTAGAAATTGCATGCAAAGTAGGGATGATGATATTGCTGTTTTCAGAGACTTAGTGATTTCACTAAGTCCCTGACTTTTGTTATTATCATGCCATGTGTTCATGTTGTTTCCGAGAGATCTATGCATAATTTGAGCATGATCAGTAAGGGAGTTTTGAACTTGAGTATTTGATTAATCCATCCATGCCTTTGTTTGCATTTATGGAGTGCCATAGCTTGAGTAAATCGAGCTCTACTTTTGCTTCAAAACATTGCTGGCAGATTGTTTACGTGTTATTCAATTTTTGCCAAGCTTGGTGTAGTTGATCCTTGCTTGATATGATGTTATTCTTGCCATGTCTAGTTACTATGCCATGTCTTCTTGATGTATGTATGCTTAGTTTATCATGACTTGCTCTGTAGTGAGTGCTTCAAGCTCACGAACATGCCTAGTCGTTATTAGTTTTCTGCCATGTCCAGTTTTCTACTAAGTCTGAAACCTGTAACGAAACTTGCTTATTTGTCATGGGTGTAATCATATTTTCTAGTCCTTTTTGGCTTATGGTCAGTAAGGCACTTTTGTCAAGTGCTATGAGTATATTCTTGCCATGCCTTGCTTTGCTATGTTCTGAACCTGTAGCATGTCGTTTCATTGCTCTGAACTTGTCATCCTGATGTTGTTTTCCTGACTTGCTGTTATTTCACTAAGTCTGTGAATCTGTTATAAGTTGCACTTTTGCCATGATGGTTTGGACCTGTTATGATGGGATTGAGCCGTAGCTCAGTGTTCATCTTTTGTCGTGCATCTTGAGTAGATTACGGTCATATGCTTTGTCGCCATGTTTGGGTGCAGTAGCTTAATTATTTATTGCTTGCTAAGTAGCATCATGCTGTTTATGGCAGATTCGTGTCATTCTTGTATTGCTTGTCATTTGCAAACCGCGCATCCGTTTCCGGTGATCTTTATATCGATTTCAACCGAAATCACCTCATCTATCCAGCGGCATGCTTGGTTTGCCAAGATTATGCCCTGTTCATCCTTGTCCTCCCGGAGCATGCATACGCATTGCATATCTTCTCTCGCATATCATGCCATGTTTTGCATCATGTTGTTTGCGCATTGCATCGTGTTTGATTTTGGTTCCTTGCTTGTTCTCTTGTCTTGGGTAGAGCCGGGAGACGAGTACGTGAACGAGGAGCCTGTTGAGAACGTTTACGAGGACCAAGCTTTCGACAACTCTGAGAACCTTGCAGGCAAGATGATCATACCCTCGAAATCACTTCTATCTTTGCTTGCTAGATTGCTCGCTCTTTTGCTATGCCTATGCTGCGATACCTACCACTTGCTTTATCATGCCTCCTATATTGCCATGTCAGACCCTAACCATCCATGTCCTAGCAAACCGTTGTTTGGCTATGTTACCGCTTTTGCTCAGCCCCTCTTATAGCGTTGTTAGTTGCAGGTGAAGATGAAGTTTGTTCTTTGTTGGAACATGAACTTGTTGTTCCTTGTTGGAACATGTTTACTTGTTGGGATATCACAATACCTCTTATTTAATTAATGCATCTATATACTTGGTAAAGGGTGGAAGGCTCGGCCTTATGCCTGGTGTTTTGTTCCACTCTTGCCACCCTAGTTTCCGTCATACCGGTGTTATGTTCCCGGAGTTTGCGTCCCTTACACGGTTGGGTGATTTATGGGACCCCCTTGACAGTTCGCTTTAAATAAGACTTTTCCAGCAAGGCCCAACATTGGTTTTACCATTCGCCACCTAGCCTTTTTTTCCCTTTGGTTCTGCAGACTCAAGGGTCATCTTTATTTTAACCCCGGGCCAGTTCTCCTTCGATTGCTGGTCCAAACTAGAGCACCGTGCGGGGCCGTCCCTTGGCAACTTGGGTTATGTTGGCTCCTGTACGCTTCGCTTATCCGGATGTGCCTTGAGACCGAGATATGTGCAGCTCCTATCAGGATTTGTCGGCACAATCGGGCGGTTTTGCTGGACTTGTTTTATTGCTGTTGAAATGTCTTGTAGTCCGGGATTCCGAGATTGATCGGGTCTTCCCGGTAGAAGGAATATCCTTCGTTGACCGTGAGAGCTTATCATGGGCTAAGTTGGGACACCCCTGCAGGGTATTATCTTTCGAAAGCCGTGCCCGCGGTTATGAGGCAGATGGGAATTTGTTGATGTCCGGTTGTAGAAAACCCGAAGTTGACCTTAACTAAAACACATCAACCGCGTGTGTAACCGTGATGGTCTCTTCTCGGCAGGGTCCGGGAAGTGAACACGGTTGTTGGAGTTATGTCTGACGTAGGTTGTTTCAGGATCACTTCTTGATCATTTCTAGCTTCTCGACCGTGCTTTGCCTTCTCTTCTCGCTCTCTTTTGCGCTATAGCCACCTTATGCTAGTCGCTTGCTGCAGCTCCACCTCACAAACCCCTTATCCCACCTTTAAGCTTAAATAGTCTTGATCTCGCGGGTGTGAGATTGCTGAGTCCCCGTGGCTCACAGATATTATCACCTCAGTTGCAGGTACCAACGATGTCAGTGCTGATGACGCGACCGAGCTCACTTGGGAGTTCGATGAGGAACGTGGCCGTTACTATGTTTCTTTTCCAGATGATCAGTAGTGGAGCCCAGTTGGGTGATTCGGGGATCTGTTTAGCTTGTGGGGTAGTCTTCTTTCATTTTGGTACCGTAGTCGGACCTTGAGTGTAACCTGCATGATGGATGTTATTTATGTACTTGTGTGAAGTGGCGATTGTAAGCCAACTATGTATCTTTCCCCTTTATTTATTACATGGATTGTGTGAAGATTACCTCACTTGCGACATTGCTTTCAATGCGGTTATGCCTCTAAGTCGTGCCTCGACACGTGGGAGATATAGCCGCATCGAGGGCGTTACAAGTTGGTAATCAGAGCCTTTCCCGACCTTAGGAGCCCCACTGTTTGATCGTCTTTAGTGGCCGAGTTGTGTCTAGAAAAAGGTTTTGAGTCATTTAGGAATTATGTATCGGAGAGTTTAGGAATTCTTTTTACTCCCCAGTCCCTTCGACCTTCTGGTAAGGCATCCTGACGTAGAGTTTTGACTCTTCTCTTCTCAAATTTCTCTAAAAAAAATTTTTTTAGGATCACGCGGGTATATTACAATCGTTCCGATGGTTTTATGATGACAACATTGTCTTGGTTGCCTCCTGACATTTAGGGGTTGTGGCAGTGTCCCGGGGAGTTGAGCTCCGAGGTGTTGTCGTCATAATTTTATCGTTGCGGTTTTGGAATACCTGAGTTTAGTACGACCGACATCGAAAATCCCTTTTGTACAGTTGTTGGTGAGATAACCTGATAGCCCAGTACTGTGGCGAGTGCAGGAGTATTGCCATGACTTGTATAACGGATGTGTTTTCGAAGGTTGAGGTAGACGATTTCCGAAGGTTTCTTGGTTATGTGTTGAAGGATGGATACAGCTGGTTGTAGGATTTGCTAGTTTGGGTGAGATATTATGCTTCCCCTGTATCCCCAACACCTGATTGCATAACCAGAAAGTTTCGGGAGTTTATAAGTGGGAATTCTTGTAGCTTTAGTATTTCTTTCGCAGATATTTGGTTTGTGATTGGGTAATCATTACCAAGTATTTGTTCACTTCCGTTCCTTGTTGATTTTATTCCATACCATGTTCTAAGTGGCTTCTCAGCTTTGGAAGTGTGATGATTTACATTGGAATTCATTCGTTCATTCTCGTTCGAATGTTAATTGTGAAGACTATATGTTGCAATTTCGTTCCTTTGATTCAGCTTCAATGTATCTCTGTCAAGATGCTAATGGATGTCACCCTCTTCAGGATGGCTCCACCAACGCGGCAGAATCCGGAACGCAATGATGGAGATCAGGCTAACCCTCCGCCACCACCTCCGCCTCCGGAAGCCTGGCAAGCCCTGATGACTGCTACAAATGCCAATGCTCAGATTCTGATTCAGCTCTTGCAAGATCGCAACCAAGGTCAAGCTAATCAAGAGAATCAAGGCCAAGGCAACAATCAGCCGCACTTCGCTTCACTGAACCAGTTCCTTGCTAATCAGCCAAAAACCTTCAGCTACTGTGTCGAGGCCACTGACGCTGATGATTGGCTCGTGGACATCAGCAAACATTTCGAGTGCAGCAATGTGAGGCCTGAGGACTTTGTCAAGTTTGCCTCTTTTCAGCTCAAAGATCAAGCTGCTGAGTGGTTCCAGCAATACAAAGATTCCAGAGGAGGTCGTGTGATCACTTGGGATGATTTCCGCCGTGATTTCAAAGCGCACCACATTCCAGAAAGTGTTGTTGAGCTTAAGCGTGAGGAATTCCGCAATCTCAAGCAAGGCAACATGACTGTCTACCAATACAACACTCAGTTCCAGAAGCTCTCTCGTTTTGCAAGGCAAGACATCCCTGATGAGAAGAGTATGATCTACCAGTTCAGGCGTGGTCTCAGAGAAGATCTGCAGCTTGCTCTCGTGCTTTTCGAGCCATTAAAGTATGATGAATTCTACAACATGGCACTGAAACAAGAAGCTGCTCAGCTCAAGTGTGAGGCATCTAAGAAGAGAGTCAGAGACGCAGTTCAGTCTTCTTCTTCCTCACTTGTGGCAGCTAAGCAACAGAAGTTCTGGTTGCCTCCTCCTCCTCCGTTCCGTCAGCCTTATCAGCAGAAGAACTCAAGTGGTCGTGGATCTTCCCACCCACCCAACCCTGGTTATCAGAACAAGTCTCAGAACCAAGCTCCAAGGCCAAGTGCTCCTTACCATCGTCCGCTCTCAGAGGTGACTTGTAACAAATGTCAGCAGAAGGGTCACTATGCGAACAAGTGCTTCAACCAGAGGCGTCTTCCGCCTCCTCCTCCTGTGAAAGCTTCCAGCAATGCAGTGGTCAAGCATAATCCTAAACACGTCAAGGTGAACATGTTGAATGCAGCTCAAGCAGAGGATTCTTCTGAAGTGATCATGGGTAATCTTCCTGTTAATGATATTCCTGCCAAAGTCTTATTTGATACTGGTGCATCGCATTGTTTCATGTCAAGATCGTTCTTTGCAAAGAATGATTTTCCTTGGACTTACCTGGATAAACCGTTGGGTGTTATTTCTCCGGCGAAATCAATGAGAGCAAACTCTTTAGTTCCTGATGTCTCTATCAAGATGGGCGACTACAAATTTCTATCTTCTCCAATGGTGCTTGGTGACTCTGATATTGATCTTATTCTCGGGATGGACTGGCTTTCTAAGCACAAGGCTCAGCTTGAGTGTGCTGCCAGGGAAATCAAATTGACTCACACTTCGAACGATGTGATCATCTATGCTTCTCGTGATGATACCATTCGGTTGTTTTCTCTCAATGAGATGGGTGAAATGGAGGCTATCTCTCAGATTCCAGTCGTTTGTGAGTACCAAGATGTTTTTCCAGAAGAGCTTCCGGGTATGCCTCCTCGCAGGCCAGTTGAATTCGTTATTGAGCTTGAGCCTGGCACGGAACCCGTTTGCAAGCGTCCTTACAAGCTTGGACCAGATGAGCTCAAGGAATTGAAGATTCAACTCGATAAACAAGAACGTCTGGGTCTGATCAGACCAAGTTCTTCTCCATGGGGTTGTGGTGTTCTTTTTGTCAAGAAGAAGGATGGCACGGACCGACTTTGCGTCGATTACCGTCCATTGAACAAGAAGACTATCAAGAACAAGTACCCACTTCCCAACATCAATGAGCTATTTGAGCAACTTAAAGGTGCTAAGGTGTTCTCCAAGCTGGACCTTCGTATGGGTTATCATCAGATTCGCATTCGTGAAGAAGATATTCCCAAGACAGCATTCAGAACAAGCTTTGGTTCTTATGAATATACTGTCATGTCTTTCGGCCTCGTCAATGCTCCTCCGTATTTCACTCGATTGATGAATTTCATCTTCAACCCCTACATCAACGAATTTGTCTTGGTCTATCTTGATGATATTTTGGTCTTCTCCAAGAATAAGAAGGATCATACCGAACATTTGCGGTTGGTACTCGACAAGCTCAGAGAGTATCAATTATATGCGAAGTTCTCCAAATGTGAATTCTGGCTTGATGAAGTTCTTTATCTTGGTCATATCATCTCTGCCAAGGGCATCGCTGTTAATCCAGAGAGGGTGTCTGCAGTTTTGAATTGGAATCCTCCTCAGAATGTCAAGCAGCTTCGCAGTTTCCTTGGACTTGCAAGCTATTGCAGAAGATTCGTGGAGAATTTCTCCAAGATTGCCAAGCCTCTTTCCAACCTCCTCCAGAAGCATGTGAAATATGTCTGGTCTCCTGAGTGTGACGTTGCTTTCAACACTCTCAAAGAGAAACTTGTCACTGCTCCAGTCTTGACTCCTCCTGATGAATCCAAGCCTTATGAGGTATTCTGTGATGCTTCTCTCCAGGGCCTCGGTGCTGTGTTAATGCAAGAGAAGAAGGTTGTTGCCTATACCTCTCGCCAGTTGAAGCCCAATGAAAGGAACTACCCCACTCACGATCTTGAGTTGGCGGCAGTTGTCCACGCATTAATAACATGGAGACATCTCCTGTTAGGAAGGAAAGTGGACATCTTCACAGATCACAAGAGTCTCAAGTATATCTTCACTCAGCCTCATCTCAACCTCAGGCAAACTCGATGGGTCGAAATGATTCAAGAGTATAATCCGAGTATTGAATATACTCCAGGCAAGGCTAATGTGGTTGCAGACGCTTTGAGCAGGAAGGCTTATTGCAACAGCTTAATCCTCAAGCCTTTTCAACCGGATCTCTGTGAGACTTTTCGCAAGTTGAATCTCCAAGTTGTTCCTCAAGGTGTTCTTGCCAACCTAATTGTCTCTCCTACTTTGGAAGATCAGATTCGTGAGGCACAATTGTTGGATACCATGGTGAAGAAGGTGAAACGTGGTATTGAAAAGAGCATCCCCAAATACAAGTGCTATCGAGTTGATGACAGAGATACTCTTTTCTTCGAGGACCGGATCGTGGTTCCAAAGGGTGATCTTCGTAAAGTCATTATGAATGAAGCGCACAATTCTCTTCTGTCTATTCATCCTGGAAGTTCAAAGATGTACCATGACCTCAAGCAGTCGTATTGGTGGACTCGAATGAAGCGTGAGATCGCTCAATTCGTGAATGAGTGTGATGTCTGCAGAAGGGTGAAAGCAGAACACCAACGACCAGCTGGACTTCTCCAACCTCTTGCTATTCCTGAATGGAAGTTTGATCATATCGAAATGGACTTCGTAACTGGTTTTCCTAAGTCCAAGCGTGGAAATGATGCTATCTTCGTCGTCATCGACAAGCTCACCAAAGTGGCTCATTTTCTTCCTATCAAAGAGTCTATCACAGCAGCGCAGCTGGCAGAGCTCTACACCTCCAGAATTGTCTCGTTGCACGGCATTCCACAATTGATCTCTTCAGACCGTGGCAGCATCTTTACCTCCAAATTTTGGGATTCTTTTCAGTCGGCCATGGGCACCAACATTCGCTTCAGCACAGCTTTCCACCCTCAGACTAGTGGACAAGTCGAGCGTGTCAATCAAATTCTTGAAGATATGCTCAGAGCCTGTGTTATCTCTTTCGGCATGAAGTGGGAGGATTGTCTTCCTTATGCTGAATTCTCTTACAACAACAGCTTTCAAGCCAGTTCGGGCAAAGCCCCATTCGAGATTCTCTATGGCAGAAAGTGCCGTACTCCTCTCAACTGGTCTGAAACCGGTGAACGTCAATTACTCGGCAATGATTTGATCTCAGAGGCTGAGGCCATGTGCAAGGTGATTCGTGAGAACCTCAAAGCCGCGCAGTCGCGCCAGAAGAGCTATTACGACAGCAAACACCGAGATGTGGCATTCGAGATCGGAGACCATGTTTACCTCCGTGTCTCGCCAATGAAAGGAACTCGTCGCTTCGGTATCAAGGGGAAACTTGCCCCGCGATACGTCGGTCCCTTCAAGATCATCGGGAAACGAGGCGATCTCGCCTATCAACTTGAGCTCCCCTCCAACTTTGCAAATGTGCACGATGTCTTCCACGTGTCACAGCTTCGCAAGTGCTTCAAGACACCTGAACGCACTATCAACTTCGAAGAGATTGATCTTCAAGAAGATTTGTCCTATCATGAGCACCCAGTTGCCATTCTTGAAACAACTGAGCGCAAGACTCGCAACAAGTCAATCAAATTCCTCAAAGTGAAATGGTCACATCATTCAGACCGAGAAGCCACCTGGGAGCGTGAAGATCACCTACGTTCTGAGTATCCGGAGTTCTTTCAGTCCTAGATCTCGGGACGAGATCCTCTCGTAGTGGTGGTGTGTTGTAACGCCCCGATGTAACTTGCCATAATTGTAATCCAACTCTTGCCATTTCCGGCTATGTGTTATGATATTCCCTCCGTGGTTGGGTTCTCTCCGTTTTGCATTTTGGTCATGTCATGCATTTCATATCATGTCATCATGTGCATCGCATTCGCATACGCATTCGTCTCATAAATCCGAGCATCTTTGCCGTTGTCCGTTTTGCAATCCGGCGCTCCTATGTTCCCCGACGTCCTCTTTTACATTTCTTCGTGAGCGGGTATTAAGCATTCTCGGAATGGACCGAGGTTTAACATGTGGCCTCGGTATAGCACCGGTAGACCGCCTGTCAAGTTTCGGGTCAATCGGAGTTCGTTTGGTACTCCAACGGTTAACCGGGTAACCGTGAAGGCCCCGTGTGTGTTGCAGCCCAACACCCCTTCAAAACAGCCCAATAACCCATCTAAGTCACTCCCATGTCCTCCGCCGTTCGATCACGATCGCGTGGGCGAAAACCGCACTCCATTTGGAGCTTCCTAGCTCCTTCTAGCTATAAAAACACCTCCCCCTCCAAATCCGGGTCAAAACCCACCTTCTAACCCTAAGCTCGCCTCGAAATCCGCGCCAACAGTGCCACGCCGCCACTGTTCATCCGCGCCGCCACTGTTCACGCCAGCGCCGCCGCCCCGGGCCAATCGGGCCGCGCCACGCGCCCCCCCCCCCCCCCCGTGCCCACTTCGCCGCCGGCCCGCGGGGCCCAGGGCAGGCCCGCCCGGGCCCGCGCGCGCCGCCCCGCGCCCCGGTCTGCTCAGCGCCGCCCGCCTCCTCCTCTGCTCCGCGCCGCCCGCCGCCTCCGCCACCGGCGCCGCCCGCCGCCTTCGCCGGCCGGCGCCGCCTCGCCCGTCGCCGCCAACCGCGCCGGCGCCCGGCGCCGCCCCTGCCCGCCTCCACCGCCCCGATCCGGGCCGGATCCGGCGAGATCCGGCCGGAGAGGGCCAGATCCGGCCGCCCCGACCCTCCTACTCCTTCTCCGGCCGGCGAGCCGCCAGATCCGCGGCGAACCTCGAACTCCGCGCCACCGTTGACTTCTCCCCTCTCTCTTAATATTTTCTAAGTCCCAGTTTTTCATCATTATCATCGCATCTTCATCATGCCATAACTTTGCATCTGTAGCTCCGTTTCGCGCGTATAATATGTCACTTTGTTCGCCTCGAAGAGTACATCATTTTGTTCCATTGCACCATTTTCATTTGAGGTCATCTTGATGCCCCAAATGCTGTTAGAAGAGGGCTAGTTGATGTTTATTGCTGGATCTTATCTGATCTTGCACTTTTGTCATTTTTGCCATGATTGATGTGTACCTCCTATGAAGTTGAGTCCTACGTGAGTTTTGTAATATGCCATGCTACCTATCCAGGGAATTTTGCTATGTATTTTTGTGAGGCTTGAGGTGGCTAGAAATTGCATGCAAAGTAGGGATGATGATATTGCTGTTTTCAGAGACTTAGTGATTTCACTAAGTCCCTGACTTTTGTTATTATCATGCCATGTGTTCATGTTGTTTCCGAGAGATCTATGCATAATTTGAGCATGATCAGTAAGGGAGTTTTGAACTTGAGTATTTGCTTAATCCATCCATGCCTTTGCTTGCATTTATGGAGTGCCATAGCTTGAGTCAATCGAGCTCTACTTTTGCTTCAAAACATTGCTGGCAGATTGTTTACGTGTTATTCAATTTTTGCCAAGCTTGGTGTAGTTGATCCTTGCTTGATATGATGTTATTCTTGCCATGTCTAGTTACTATGCCATGTCTTCTTGATGTATGTATGCTTAGTTTATCATGACTTGCTCTGTAGTGAGTGCTTCAAGCTCACGAACATGCCTAGTCGTTATTAGTTTTCTGCCATGTCCAGTTTTCTACTAAGTCTGAAACCTGTAACGAAACTTGCTTATTTGTCATGGGTGTAATCATATTTTCTAGTCCTTTTTGGCTTATGGTCAGTAAGGCACTTTTGTCAAGTGCTATGAGTAGATTCTTGCCATGCCTTTCTTTGCTATGTTCTGAACCTGTAGCATGTCGTTTCATTGCTCTGAACTTGTCATCCTGATGTTGTTTTCCTGACTTGCTGTTATTTCACTAAGTCTGTGAATCTATTATAAGTTGCACTTTTGCCATGATGGTTTGGACCTGTTATGATGGGATTGAGCCGTAGCTCAGTGTTCATCTTTTGTCGTGCATCTTGAGTAGATTACGGTCATATGCTTTGTCGCCATGTTTGGGTGCAGTAGCTTAATTATTTATTGCTTGCTAAGTAGCATCATGCTGTTTATGGCAGATTCGTGTCATTCTTGTATTGCTTGTCATTTGCAAACCGCGCATCCGTTTCCGGTGATCTTTATATCGATTTCAACCGAAATCACCTCATCTATCCAGCGGCATGCTTGGTTTGCCAAGATTATGCCCTGTTCATCCTTGTCCTCCCGGAGCATGCATACGCATTGCATATCTTCTCTCGCATATCATGCCATGTTTTGCATCATGTTGTTTGCGCATTGCATCGTGTTTGATTTTGGTTCCTTGCTTGTTCTCTTGTCTTGGGTAGAGCCGGGAGACGAGTACGTGAACGAGGAGCCTGTTGAGAACGTTTACGAGGACCAAGCTTTCGACAACTCTGAGAACCTTGCAGGCAAGATGATCATACCCTCGAAATCACTTCTATCTTTGCTTGCTAGATTGCTCGCTCTTTTGCTATGCCTATGCTGCGATACCTACCACTTGCTTTATCATGCCTCCTATATTGCCATGTCAGACCCTAACCATCCATGTCCTAGCAAACCGTTGTTTGGCTATGTTACCGCTTTTGCTCAGCCCCTCTTATAGCGTTGTTAGTTGCAGGTGAAGATGAAGTTTGTTCTTTGTTGGAACATGAACTTGTTGTTCCTTGTTGGAACATGTTTACTTGTTGGGATATCACAATACCTCTTATTTAATTAATGCATCTATATACTTGGTAAAGGGTGGAAGGCTCGGCCTTATGCCTGGTGTTTTGTTCCACTCTTGCCACCCTAGTTTCCGTCATACCGGTGTTATGTTCCCGGAGTTTGCGTCCCTTACACGGTTGGGTGATTTATGGGACCCCCTTGACAGTTCGCTTTAAATAAGACTTTTCCAGCAAGGCCCAACATTGGTTTTACCATTCGCCACCTAGCCTTTTTTTCCCTTTGGTTCTGCAGACTCAAGGGTCATCTTTATTTTAA
Organism: Aegilops umbellulata; assembly: GCA_032464435.1. Taxonomy (NCBI): domain Eukaryota; kingdom Viridiplantae; phylum Streptophyta; class Magnoliopsida; order Poales; family Poaceae; genus Aegilops; species Aegilops umbellulata. The sequence goes on along the minus strand of CP136056.1, from coordinate 280,213,823 downwards.
CCCCGGGCCAGTTCTCCTTCGATTGCTGGTCCAAACTAGAGCACCGTGCGGGGCCGTCCCTTGGCAACTTGGGTTATGTTGGCTCCTGTACGCTTCACTTATCCGGATGTGCCCTGAGACCGAGATATGTGCAGCTCCTATCAGGATTTGTCGGCACAATCGGGCGGTTTTGCTGGACTTGTTTTATTGCTGTTGAAATGTCTTGTAGTCCGGGATTCCGAGATTGATCGGGTCTTCCCGGTAGAAGGAATATCCTTCGTTGACCGTGAGAGCTTATCATGGGCTAAGTTGGGACACCCCTGCAGGGTATTATCTTTCGAAAGCCGTGCCCGCGGTTATGAGGCAGATGGGAATTTGTTGATGTCCGGTTGTAGAAAACCCGAAGTTGACCTTAACTAAAACACATCAACCGCGTGTGTAACCGTGATGGTCTCTTCTCGGCAGGGTCCGGGAAGTGAACACGGTTGTTGGAGTTATGTCTGACGTAGGTTGTTTCAGGATCACTTCTTGATCATTTCTAGCTTCTCGACCGTGCTTTGCCTTCTCTTCTCGCTCTCTTTTGCGCTGTAGCCACCTTATGCTAGTCGCTTGCTGCAGCTCCACCTCACAAACCCCTTATCCCACCTTTAAGCTTAAATAGTCTTGATCTCGCGGGTGTGAGATTGCTGAGTCCCCGTGGCTCACAGATATTATCACCTCAGTTGCAGGTACCAACGATGTCAGTGCTGATGACGCGACCGAGCTCACTTGGGAGTTCGATGAGGAACGTGGCCGTTACTATGTTTCTTTTCCAGATGATCAGTAGTGGAGCCCAGTTGGGTGATCCGGGGATCTGTTTAGCTTGTGGGGTAGTCTTCTTTCATTTTGGTACCGTAGTCGGACCTTGAGTGTAACCTGCATGATGGATGTTATTTATGTACTTGTGTGAAGTGGCGATTGTAAGCCAACTATGTATCTTTCCCCTTTATTTATTACATGGATTGTGTGAAGATTACCTCACTTGCGACATTGCTTTCAATGCGGTTATGCCTCTAAGTCGTGCCTCGACACGTGGGAGATATAGCCGCATCGAGGGCGTTGCATTGGCGGTGTGGGGAGACAGCGCGGGGCTGCGGGGGCGTGGCGCGGAGCCAGCGGCGGCGGGGCTGCGGCAGGCGGCGGCGAATGCAGAGGCAGCGGCGGCGGCTGCTGCTGCTTGCTGCTGCGGGCGGTGGGGCGGGACGAGGAGAGGCAGCGGGGCTTCGACTCCTCTTAAAGGGATCGGGGCTTCTTGGGGAGGGGGCGACGCGGGCAGCGGCGCTGTTGACACATGAACACGTCACGTGTACCCTCGACGCCGGGGGTGATGCACCGCAGCTCACGTCGAAGGAGACCCGACCGACAAGGCGATACGCAAGACAGTCGACGGGCGCTTTTGCAGACCCGAAAACCCCACACGCCCGGGACGGACCCCGTCAGGGACTGCGGCGGCTATGGGCTGTCCTAGGTCTATTCGCTCGCCCCTAGAGCCTCGTGGATCGCTGCCCTCTCACGCGAAGAACGAACGAAGAACGAGAAAGAAAGATACAAGGGTAGGGGATAAAGATAGATGAACACAAAAGTGTAATAGATTGATTTGTTCGATTGGTGTTTTTTAATCGGCCGTCACCCCCAACATATATAACGGGCGGCTAGACTTTCCGTACAAGTAAAGGATTCATCTAGGATTTCCTTACAAAAAATTACATCAATTCACGTCCTAGAGTCCTAGTTCTATTCTAACTCGGATTCAATCTGAATCTGGCCCAACTTCTGTCTTCCTCCTTGTGCGGGCCGTCAAGCCTTCATATGACCTCCGATCGAGACGGCCCAAATATGAAATTTGTGCGTCTCGACGAGATGAACAACTCTTGTGTTGATCACCTTTCCGAACAAGGCCATCTTGAATACTTTGCGAGGTCGTCTTTACCTTCTAGTCGGACTCGGTCTTGTAGCAGACTGGATTGTCCGAGTCTCATAGTGAATTTACATGCCATATACTATCTCTGATGATGATGACTCCAAAACCAAAGTTTATAGTTTTGACAATATGCACAACTTCCTATTGAACACTTCTCCATCCGAGGTCATCTTGATAAACTTTCGGGCACATGTTCAGTTTCACTCGGATTCGTGCTCATCCACTCGGATTAGAGTCATTCACTCGGATCGTCCGACTTGAATTTTTCACTCGGATGTTAGAATCTTTCACTCGGAAGACAATTTTTCACTCGGATGACTATATTTTCACTCGGAAGGCAATCTCTTTACTCGATCGGCAAGTTTTCATTCCGACGGTAATATTTTCACTCGGATGATAATAAGTTCACTCGGACGGAAAACTTTCACTCGACCGGTAAGTTTTCACTCGGATGGTAAGCTTTCACTCGACCGGTAAGTTTTCACTCGGATGGTAAGCTTTCACTCGATTGGTAAGTTTTCACTCGGATGGTAAGCTTTTCACTCGGATTTTCCGACTGAAAACATAACCTGATCTTGATTTGTCTCTTCAGGCCTCACACAACCTCAGATTGAGACGAATTATATATGAAAATCAATCGGCTCGACGAGGCAAAACCTTTCCGTGTTGAAGGTTTTTCCATTCAAGGCCGTATTGAGGGCCTAATTGCTCACGCATTGCATCAGACACTCATCAACATGTGTCTGGTGTCAAGCGTAATATTTTGGTCTATGACCGGTCCAGACCGTATTGACTGTAACTTTTGCATATGAACTCGTATTAAGATGATTTATATATGAAAATAAATTGCCTCGACGAGACGAAGACAATTCCTTTCGAGTTCTCCTTCATCCGAGGTAGTCCTGAATGCGTAATCGGCCGAAAAGCACTCGGAACACTAAATTTTGCCACTCGGAGTATAGTTTCGGCCCCTAAGATGAGGTTGGATGTCGATGACTTAAAAATCATAGTTGTTCCATTCGCCGACGCGAAAATTCCTCATGTTGAAAACATCTTCATTTAGAGCCATATTATTTGCATTTGTACCATGCCAAAATCCGGTGTCAACAGGCGCTGAGGAGTCTGAGCCCGACTCCTCCAGGCGGCGGCGGTCGGGACTCCCCCGAGCGGGGAAGGCGGCTGCGAGCGGGCCGGCTGGGCCTTCGGCCCAGTGCGGGCCGAATGTTTTTTAAAACAATTCCGCCAAAAAGGAAAATTCCGAAATAAATATAGAAAAAATATAAAAATGCCAAAAAGAATTTTCGCCGTCTAAATAAAATATTTAGAACAAACTGAACATTTTTCTGGCATAATAATGCAAATATGAAAAATGCATATTTTTCTAATTCAAATAAAATAGCAAATAAAATCCAAATAAAATATTTATTTGATTTTAAAATCTTTCCTCCAATATTTCTTTTATTTTCGAGAAGTCATTTTATCTCCTCTCTTTTATTTTTATATTGGAATATTTCAGAGAGAAAAATATTAAAACCAAAATGATCCTCTTTTCAAATTTGAGAAAAATTCAAATATGAAAATAATGAAATCCCCAACTCTCTCCGTGGGTCCTTGAGTTGCTTAGGATTTTATAGGATCACAAACGAACTGCAAACTAAAATATGATATGCATATGATGGCCTATGTATAACATTCCAAATTGAAAATTTGGGATGTTACACCATTTCAGGCGGTTTGATGAAGATCCTACGTCTCCTAACCCTTCTTCTTCGTTGTCTCTGATTCTTCCCATACAGAACACTGCACGGGCCGCCGGCCGAACCACCGGCCCCCACCGCCTGTGTTCCTTCGCCACCCCCACCCCCGCCCCCACCCGCGTCGAGTTTTCTTCGTTCGGCGAGGCCCCACCACTGCCCCCCACAACCACCGTCCCCACCCGAGCCCCTTCCTTCGCACCGGTGAACTCCGGCGAGCTCTCAAAAATCGACTGACCCAATTTTGAAATTTAGTCTACTTTCATTTAACTAGTGTGGATTATAAAAGGGGAAAACCATAAGCATTGCGAGTATAGTGTTGAGCATGCCATGGCGGATCTG